>CM053622.1:215518408-215538116 GCA_028646595.1 Phalanger gymnotis | reverse complement strand
AAAAAAAAATTAAAGGAGTGAGGGGGCTGAGGGAAGGGTGACAGTCAAGGCTTGAATTAGCAGCATGGTGGTGAGTTTAGAAATGATGAGCTTATCCTAGGACAAGCATCTTGATCAGTGGAGTTGAAACCAGGCAAGGCAGCAGATGCAAAGTGGAGTTGCAAACGCTGTTCATGTACTTCTTGTCCCTCCCCTTAGAATGTAAGCTTCTTGAGAGCAAGGACTGTTGCCTTTGCCTAGCACAATGCCTGGGGTATAGTAGGCATTTAATAAATGATTGTTTGTTGATTAATTAAATAATGCCTTACTTCAAAAGAGCTATAGTTTCATTGATGTGGGTACTCCCTTCAAAGATACAGCTCATAACCTATCAATATACAACCTTTTCGTCCCATGTGACTTGTCCATATTCTACGTAGGAGACAGGGAATTTACCTTAGACTTTATGTAGAAAATGAAGAAAGAGTCTTTCTTTGTTTTATTCATGCAGTGACTAATGTTTGATTCCAGCAGTAGAATTATATACAATACTTGCTCAGCCTGGTAGTAATGTGAACTCCCTATTCTGTAACTACCTAGAGATTCATGTGACTCAATACCTAGACGTGGTATAAGTGAAAGAGACTACATTTACCTTCATTACATTCTTTAAAAACGTCATCTGGATTAAGCCAGTAATTCTGGAAAGTTCTCTCCTAGGCAACCATTTTGAAGGGGTTTTACTTTGCATTCCCTCTGTTTCTGAAAATATGAGTTTATCTGCATTCAATAAAAGTTCTTTTTGCTACCATATCATACTCCTTGCTATCTATCCTATATATCTATCCTGTGATTTGAACCCAAGCTCACCACGTTGTACATTTTCTTTTAAATTGTCTATAAGGGGTCCGTAAAATATATTTAGGGGCCTTTTTTAGGTCTATATCTCAGTAGATACCACTGAAGTACACTGATAGTCAATTCGCCATCCCTCACTCATTAAATGAGCAGTCCACCTTCTTTTTGGTCATGAATATTATTGTTGCTAAATTTTATATAGATTTTTCCTTTATAATTAGTATCGTTAAATGTGACAACCTGTGTATGTCCATTACATTTCTCTTCATTACTCTTTCTTTGTATGTCTAACAATGTTGATTCCTCAGAAATGTAAATATAGGTTATTTTTTTGCTGGGAGAAGTTTGGGGTCATTGAAAATGCTGCACAATTTTGCCAACCAATCACCCCTTCTTGCTCATACAGTTCTGGGCCCAGTTCATCGTCCATATGCCCTTTCTGATCATGCATTGAGCATCTATTATGAGCCAGATATTTTATTAATAGACTAGTTCGAAGTTCCCTCTAACTGCATATCATAGTCTCAACAATGAGCAGTCTTCATCCACTTGATGTTTTCTGAATGGATGTTAGACCGATTTTGTGTGTGTGTGCATGTGTGTGTGTGTGTGTGTGTGTGTGTGTGTGTGTGTGTGTGTGTGAGTGTGTGTGTGTATGAGTATGAGTCTGGAGCCTGTCTCAGAATCTCTGCAACACTGACAGTCTCTATACTGCCATGGCATGAATAAAATCACCTCTCTTTTGCTGTCTCACAGCTTGATTTCATATCACGTACACAGTAAAAAACCTGTGGGCTGGAGACTATGGCAGAATCCAGAGCTCCTTTAAATGTGAATGTGACCAAAGAAGAATCCATGCACTCATTTACATATGTAACCAGAGGTAGCAGGTGGAGACTTTTCTTCTTTACATGGTTTTGAGGAGGCAATGTTGCCTCCATAAATAGAATCAAGATTCGAAGTGAATTAAGAAACTAATATAGTACCACCATCAGATAGATTTCCTCTGTTTTTTTCTATGTTGACATTCATGTGGAGCTAGGTCTGAGCTAGTAAACAATTCTGATTTTTGCCTGGATCCATAATTCATTTAGAAACAACCTGGCTCTGTCTACTTTTGGCCAAAAGATCTGGATGAAGATCTTTTTGTGCAAAATCAGCCACAAATTCAGACATTTTGTCTATGTAATGAAAAACATCTAGATGTTTCTAAGTATGTATTCATATATTCATTCATCAAATATGCATTAAGTCCTTATTAAGTGCAATAAAGTATTCCAAGGTGCTAGGAGAGATATAAAGATAATTAAAGACACATGAGCCCAGTCCTCAAGGACCTTAAAATAAAACAGGGAACTATTAGATCATGGGAATATTATGAAGATATATGAGTCTAATGAGTCAGTGTTTGGTTGAAATCCCACAGCAATTATTGTATGTTTTTTTTTCCTATAGCAGATATTAATCTAGACTATAAAATTTATCTAGAAAGCCTAGAACCTACATTTATTATTTAATTATGGTTATTTTGTGTTCATGCTGAACACTACTGAAGGAAATTATGTTATTTTGCAGAGAGGGTCTACTGTAAGTAAATGCTATCTAACTTTATGTGGTTCTTCACCACCATATTCTATTCATCCAGATTTCCTCTTCTTTTCTCAAGTTTCCAATTCTATATCACTGAGCGAATTGTCCACTTTGAGCAAATTGTCCCAACCATCATTCCCTCTCTCAAATCTTCATTCTCTCCTCATCTGATTCTTTTCTTATGGCCTTCTTAATCTTTATATACCACCTTCCTCATGTTTATGCAATTTTTACTACACTCTTCCATCCCCTTGAGCTATTGTCCTATATCTTTTGTTCCTTTCCCAGCAAAACATCTTGAAAAATCTGTCTTTACTTTCTGACTTTACTTTCTTTCTTTTTACTCACTCCTAAACTCAATGCAATTTAACTTTTGACCTTGTCACTGAACTGAAAATGCACTCTCCAAAGTTAAAACTGATCTCTTAATTGCCAAATCTTTGCACCTTTTTGATTCCCTTTCTTTTGTGACCTATTAGTTGCAGTTAATACTGTTGACCACCCTCTTTCCTAGGTTAGTCTATTTTCTGGGTTTTCAGGGCACTACTTTCTCTTGTTTCTGTTCCTACCTGGATGGTTACTTTTCAGTCTCCTTTGCTGGTTTACCATACATATAACACTTACTAATTGTGGATGTTCCTCAAGACTCTATCCTAGTTCCTCTTTTCTTCTCTTTCTGGACTCTCTGGCTTGGTAACCACATCAACTGCCATGCTTTAATTAATTTTATGCAGTAACTCAAAGTGTATATATCTTGTTTCAGTCTCTCTTCTGAGCTTTACTCCCATAAGAGCTTCACTTATTGACAATTTCAAATTAGGTGTCCTGGGACACGTAAAACTTAACATGTCCCAAACTGAACTAATTATCTTTTCCCATAAATCTTCCCCTCTTCCATACTTCCTTATTTCTATTGAAGGTACCATCATACTTCCACTTTCCTGTTTGTAACCTTGGTATTATCTTGGAATATTTACCTTAATCAGTAGCCAAATCTTTCCATTTCTACCTCCACATCTCTGGTATTGAACACATCCTGTCTACTTACATAGCCCTCACTTTAGTTGAGTCTCTTATCATCTCTTACCTACATTATTGCAACAGTCTTTTAATTGGTCTCCTTGCCTCATACCATCCCTCCTACATACTGTTGCCAAAGTGATTTTCCTTGAGTACAGATGGACCATGTCAACTACAGTGTCTTACACAATCATTTCCAGTGTCTATTGTCTCTAGGACAAAATAAAAACTCCTCTATTTAGCTCTTAAAGCCTGACAGCCTTGACCCCACCCATATTTCCAGTCTCATTATATGTTACTCCCTCCTACATTCTGGGATTAGGTCAAACTGGTCTTCTCTCTGTATCCCACATTTCTTATCTCTGTGCCTGAGGCAGCTAGGCAGCACAAAGGTTAGAGGGCTAATCCTGGAGCCAGGTAGGCTTGAGTTCAAATCCAGTCTCAGACACTTCTTATGTGACCCCAGGCAAGTCACTCAACCTCTATTTATATCAGTTTCCTCAACTATAAAATGGGGATCATAATGATGCCTACTTAACAAAGTTATTGTGAAGATCAAATGTGATAATATTTGTAAAGTGTTTAGCATAATTCCTGGCACACAGTAGGCACTTAATAAATATTTGTTCCTTTTCCTTCCCCTTCACCCTCCTCATTTGCACTCACTGGCCATCTTCCATACCTGAAATGTACTCCTTTCTCACCTTTGAATCACAGAATCCTTTCTCCAATACAGTTCAATCACCACATTCTACATAAAGCTTTCCCTGGGTGCCTCTTTCAACTAAAGGAACCATCTCATCCAAACTACCTTATATGTATTAGCTTAATTTAATTTTTTTTCAATTAACAAAAATCTGTCACCTTCTCTCCCACTCTCCATCCCCAAAACAAGGAGGAAAAAAACAAAAGTAAAACCTTTGTAATAAATAATCATAGTCAAGCAAAACTAATTCCTGTATTATATAATGTCCAAAATCTATATTAATCTGAACCCTGAGTATTTTGCCTCTGTCAGGAGGTAGGTGGCATATTCATCTTGGGTTCTCTGATATTTTGATAGGCCATTGTATTTATCAGCATTCTTAAGTTTCTCAAAATTGTTAATCTGCCTTATATTTAACTACTTTGAATTTATTTGTATTTATTCTCTTTACCTTTTATACATACACACATATACACAGATAGATAGATGTAGATATAGATAGATAGATAGATAGATAGATAGATAGATAGATAGATAGATATTATTGTCTTTTCCATTAGAATGTAAGCTCTTTGGAAGGAGGTATTATTTCATTCTTTGTATTTGTATCTCCAGCACATATAGTACAGCACCTGGCAAATAGTGGCACTTAGTAAATGCTTGATGATTAATTAATGTTTCCAGGACTCTGTCAGTAATCCCTTTTCTCATATGTATCTTCACCCTTCTTCTCTACCAGCTCTGTCCTTTCAGTTTACAAATATACTCAGTTCCCATCATTCCAGAACACTTGTTTCTTGACTTTGGCAACCATCCACATGTTTTCTTTTTTCCTTCTTCCTTTCTACTACCAAACCTCTAAAAATTTCTTCACTGCCCACTAATTCCTCAGTCTTTTGAAATTTATCTTCTACTTTGTGAAATTTTTCCATTTCCCAAATCTTTCCATGGTCAATAGCAACCTCCTAATCACCAAATCCAATGCTTTCCTGCCCTCCTCTCCCCAATTTTCCTTGACCAATTCATTTCATATGACACTTTCATCTACCACTTTCTTCTTTGATTTCAATTCTTTGACTTTCTTCTTCATCTCTGAGCTGATCCTTTTATGACCTTGACAAAAATATCCATTCCTCACAAAGTGAATGTGACTTTAGAGTTGCCTTTCCCTTATTCTCCAAGATGAGGTTCCAGGACCATCTTCATTGAAATGTAACTACAGATTAGGCATTTTCCCCCTGCAGACATGTAGGCTTAAAGCTTAGGTATCATCTTAGATTCCTCACTCTATCTCATCACCCCCCCCCATATCCAATATGTTACCACATCCTCTCAATTTAACTTTTTAAAACATCTTTCACATATGCCCTCTTTTATCCTCTAACACTGACACCACAATGGTTCAGACTCTTTTCTCCTTATTCCAGGAATATTGCAATAACTTGCTGGTTGAGCTTCCCATCATAAGTTTCTCCTCACTTAAGTCTCTCCTCTATGTGACCAGCGTGATCGTCTTAAAGCATAGGTCTGACCATGTTACCTCTTTCCACCTACTCAATAAACTCCATTGGTCCCCTATCACCTCTCAAACCTAACCCTCTCCTCCACTATCTTTCCAGCATTCTTACATCTTATGCCCTTCTTCTTAGTCTTTAATCCATCCTTATTGTTCCTTGAATAAAACACTCCATCTCCCAACTCCAAGCAGTTTTACTGGTCCATTATGCATGAAATGCTCTTTCTCCTCATCTTTGCCTCCTGGATTCCCTGGCTTCCTTTAAGTTTACCAGCTGAAATCCTACCTTCTACAGAAAGCCTTTCCAGATCTCCTTTAATTCTAGTACCTTCCTTCTCTTGATTATTTTCAATTTATCCTGTATATATTGTGTACATAGCTAATTACACACTCTCTTCTCCATTAAACTGTAAGCTTCTTGAGGTCAGGGCCTGCCATTTGCCTTTCTTTGTATTCCCAGTGCTTAGTGGCATCTGGAACAAAGTAGGCACTTAATAAATGTTTATTGACTGACCGAATTGACTCCCAAGACACAAGTCAGGATTTGCCTTTTATCTGTAGATGTGTATGGTAAATATTTAAATAAGTGTTATAAAAGGTGATATTGAAGCTACGAGCAGTGATGGAGGAACTTACCCTCAATTGTACCAGGGAGGGCTAGATATGTAAATTGCTAAATGATTCTTGTTGAGGAGAAGAAAAAGATGGAATCTGGGAAATGAAAGGTAAACTGAAGAAAGCAAAGAGATTATTAGGCCAAGGCAAAATAAATGCAATTAAACATAGTGAAATAAATGCCAAGAAAGCTGAAATAAATCACAAGAAAGGAAGTTTCCCCTATAGATTGTTATTTCACATTTTGAGAAAGCACATGTACAGGAAACATATCACCAGGGAACGTGTGTTAAGAGGGCACATTCCTAGGACAAATGCAAAGGGAGGTAGACATATAAGAAGCACCAATAACCAGGACTACTCATATCATCTATATTGTAGACTTACGATGTCCTCTAGTGATATGATCATGCTGCTTTCTGCAAGGCATCTTAGCTGAGCAGCATCTTTTTTACTCTCTGCTGGTCTTCATTTGTGAGATGGGGGTGGGATGGGGTGAAGAAGTAATCCTTATATCAGAGGCAGGGAAGTGAAAATGGAGGGAATCAAAATTCCTAAGGCAGAAGAAGCTAGAGTACACTATCTAGTTTTGCCACAGCAAATAACTGTCAATGAGAACTCAAGAAGATTTAGCTTGGGGGAATCTGACTTTGGGTGGGGGAGGGAGGAGGGAATATTGGTGCCTGCCAAGCTTACAAGATAGGTATGATCAGATGGGAAAGACTCCAGACCTGGGAAATCATTGCCAAGACATTAAATATTCATGTGTAGGGCATGGTGAGTGATAAGGCAGACAAGGATTGAGACTGGGCAAAATCACTGGTCAGGCTGCAGCTGAGGGCTTATTCATAGAAAGGGGTTCATGACTGCCTCAGTCAGAATCACAGGCATATTCACCAAAAGATCAAGATTAAAGCAGTTAGTCAGACATACTGAGGCTTAATAGATAAGAAGATGTCAAGGTCAGAGAAACAGAAGTTACTGGAGTGGAGATCTGAGGTGGCAACACAAATAAACTCTGGGTGAGTCTCATGCTGAAAAGAGTGTGTAGCCAATTATAGACTTTAATTTGAGCTGATTTAAGTTTTCAGTGGTATTCCTCCCTCTTCCTGTACTCCTTGAGCAGTCCTTTCAGACCTTAAAAAATGGAGGCCATTTAGGTCAGGTTCCCTAAGCCGACAGCTTTATCTGTGTACATCTTCTGGTTTTATAGCTGGTAACATATCAATGATATTACTCATGTTGAGGGCTAATGGGGAGTAGGGTTTGTTTCTCTGTGTACCAGGAGGAGAATAATTCCTCTAAATAGCTGAGGTCTTCTTTATTGGGTTCTTCATTTAGGGATGAGGGGGTGGTCCTGAAAATGGGTTTTTACTGGAGATTCACATTATAGGCTCCAGATGAGTTAGTGAGGGAGATGGCTGTTGCAGAAATATGCTGCTAAATTTTAAACAACCCGATTAAAAAAGGTTTAATTGACAGAATTTTATGTTTAATGTACACTATTAGCATTTTTGTGTCACTTTCTTACCTATAATTCAATCAAACCCTGATTTGGAGATGTTCACAATATCTGAGATGTAAATTTTCATACTGAAAATTAGATTTATGAGCTGAGGACCAGGTCTGTAACCAGGCTTCCAAGGCAGTTACACCTATGTGTCCAGGTAAACTGAATCACTGTAGAGAGCAAGCCTGAGGGATACAGTCAAACCATGTGGCCCCTTGGAAGGTAACTTCTGAGGAATCATACCTTAGAGGGATTGTTTGCTGACCCTGAGGACTGCATTCCCAGAAAACTGGCTAAAGGTAACAAGTCTCACAAGTCTGACTAGGAGGCCCCATGAGTCAGTGGTTCTCTTCTATGAGAGCACTGCTGTGGGGTAACTTGTGGCAGTCTTCCGTAATTAATCCTCCCCAGGGCCACTTGTGGTTGTCTGCAGTTGTTTTCCCATTTAATATCCCTTTAAAGGGTGACAGCAAGAGCAGAAACCCATATTCCTCCAGCTATCTCCCTGGAAAACTTACTGAAATCCTGGAGTCAAGGTAGCCTCCTGGTTCAGCTGGGCATGACAAAAGCACATGCTGTTAACCTAACTAAAAGTTGGTCTAAGATTTTTAGGGACTCAGCCAATGAAGTGTTTTGGCCCAAGTATGGCTTTTTCGATTATTGTATTTTGGAAAAGTTGAGATTGTCTGTTGAAAACTCTCATCCATATTAAATGAATTATTGGTTATATCAAGCAGCTCTAAGTGATGAATCTTGTCTGCAGTTCTCCTGTTTAATCTTACACTCCTTTCACTCAGCTTTCTTCTACTCTTCTCCTATTTCTCCATTTGCCTTTTCAACTTATTCTTCTATTTCAAAGAATCTCACTCCCTCAGTGATGGAGAAAGGCCTACTGGTTCAGCTCCTATTCAAGGAAACCTAAATAATAATACTGCTATGGGCAATCCAGTTTCTTATGACTCTTCTAGGGAGCAGCCTACTGAATTTTCCCCCTTTAAGACATACTTGTTCAAGATTTCACTAATGGAGATTAAGCGATTATTAGAAATCATCATGCTTTCAGAACCTCTGATTTTGCCACCTGGAGAAAGGACATTGCCAAATTTGATGAGGAACCTGAAGCTGTTATCAAAACCAATTCCAGGCCATTTTTAGATGCTATAATCTCACTTTTCGGGGGAGGGATTTTATGAATTTAATGGATACTGGATACTTTCACCTGGAGAGAGGGCAGTTGTTATAGAAGCCGCCAATAGACTCCAAAGAGCTTATGCCTCTCCTAGAAGATCATCTCTGGAATCCTAATGACCCACGTGATTTTGCTAGGTTGACACAAGTTAGGGATGCTTTGATTAGAGGAACAGAAAATTGCATAGCACATTCAGAGAACTGGAGTAAGTTTCAGGAAACTGTCCAAGAAGAAAATGAAACTCCCTACTGCTTTTATGACAGACTATGTAAAAGTGGAAAAAAATATGCAGGGTTAGATCCACTTAACTCTAGGGAATCTGGAATAGTTAATTCTGCTTTTGTTAATCAGTCACAACAAGATATTGATAATTATTTTCACAAGACTTGTTCTGAATAGCAAGAAAAGAGCATGAATGAGCTGAAAGCCATTGGAAAGTATGTCTGTGAGGATAGGGAAAAGGATGAAAAGCTCCAAAGGCAAAAGCCAAAAAGAAAGCACACTCTCTTTTAGCAATTGCCCAAGCAACTGTGATTCCATCTTTTGAGGTTGTGTGTTTCTATTGCCTTAAAGGGTACATTTTAGAAGAGATTTCTGAAAAAAGTATGATCTGCATTTTCAGAGAAGAGAGGTCTTTGGTACTCTTTATTTCCCAAGTCTGCCTAAGAGGATTTCCCCAAAAGCTCTCCTGATTTCTTTTCTCTTCTCCCTCTGTATTTCACTTGGTATTCTTATTAGCTCCAATGATATCAATTGTCACCTCTATGTTGATGATTCTCAGATCTACTTATTCAACCTTAACCTCTCTCCTAATCTCCAGACTTGCATCACCTACTGCCTTTTAAAACATCACAAACTGGGTGGCTTGTAGAAATCTTAAAGTCAACATATCCAAAACTGAACTCATTATCCCTACTTTTTCATTTCCCCTTTACTGCCAAGTGTACCACCATCTTCCTGCTCATACAGGTTCAAAATCTAAGTCACCTTCTACTCCTTACTCTATCTCTCTCCCATCCCAATATCCAATCTGTTTTCATGGCTTGTTGATTTTACTTTTTTTGAATATGGCTCTCACATACATCCTTTTCTGTCCTCTGAGAGGAGGAAAGCCAGCTTGCTGGTGGTAGCTCTCATCACCTCATGCCTATGTTATTACAGTAGCCTGTTGTTTGGTCTCCCTGTCTCAAGTCTCTCCTTTTTCCAGTGCATCCTCTATTCATCTGTCAAATTAACGTAAAGCACAGATCTGACTATGACAGCTCCTTATTCAATAAATTCCAGGAGTTCGCTGTCATCTCCAGAATAAAATATAAAACCCGGTTTTGCATTCGAAGCCTTTCATGATATGGCTTCCTCCTATCTTTCTAGTCTTCTTACACCTTATTTCCACCCACCATGTACTCTGCTATACAGTGTCACTGGCTATCTTGCTGTTCCTCAGACAAAACATCCTGTCTTCTGATTCTGGAAGTTTTTATTGGTTATCCCCTATGACTGGAATTCTCTCTCTCTTTATTCCTGCCTCCTGGTTTCCTAGGCTAAATGCCGAACTTCTCCCAAAAAACCCTTTCCCAGTTCCCCTATAGTGCTTTCACTTTATTATCTCCAATATTTCCTGTGTGTATAGCTTATTTGTATATTGTTGTTTGTATGTTATCTATCATCAAACCATAAGCTCCTTGAAAGCAGGGACTATCTTCTGCCTTCTTTGTAGCCTCAACACTCAGCACAGTTCCTGGCATGTAATAGGAAATTAATAAATGCTTATTGACTAACGTACTCACTAATTAAATTTCTAATTAATAAGGTATTCTACTATCTATTGTGAGGATAGGGTTTAAGTACTCTGTACCTCAAATTATTATCATGGAGAGGAGAATTCAATATGAAAGAGGAAAAAAAATCACCACATAGGCCTTCACTGCTGCTTTTAAGAATGGAAATAGTTACAGTTGACTGAGCCATTTAGGTTGGGGATTTTAAAGATGATTATTTTGAAAGAAGATCTAAAAATTTACAGATTAAATAAAAGCAGATAAACTAGGAGATTTTACTTTCTACTTTAAAGTTTAATCTTCTGGTCTTGAATATAGGCTTCAACCCCTTTTCAGGCATTAGAAGTTAATTGCTATCCAGCGCCAATAGCCCAGGGCTCATTATATATTATATATTAGCTTCATATATTGGAGCATCATGCATCTATGAAACAGATCAGCAGACAAATCCAGGAGGGTAAAAAGGTCGTAAGCACAACATGTATACTTTATCTTTCTGCTGAATATGTCTCAAATGTTGTCCTCAATTGACTCTTTCATATATTTCCCTGGATTACTCTTTTTCTTCTTTTTTTTCCCCAAGAAAGCAACATATGAAGATGCTTAAAGCATTATTAACATAATACCAAGAATTAAGATAACAGAAAGTAGTTGTATTGGTAATTGAGGTGGGACTTTTTTTAACTGTTTTAGAATGCTAAATTAATTAAGTGCCTTTGATTAAGTCTTACTACATGCAAAGCTCCAGGCACACACCCTTTTGCTAACTAGGTGTAAAGCCCCAGGCTCACACCTTTTTGCTGATTCGATATGAATCCTTTGAGCCCTGAACCAAGTATAAAAACTCAGAAGTTAGCATTTTGTCTGGGGCTCGCTCATGGAGGAGTGTTGATGTGGAGACTCTGAGCAGCCATTGTTAAGAGCCCCCCAGCTTTGAAGAAACCCAGATGTTTTGTTTGGGGGCTCTTAGTCACTAGAAGAGTGGCATGGGACTCTGGGCAGCCATTTTAAGAGCCCCCAGCTTGTAAACCCAGATGTTGATGCTTTCCTGGTAAGTATGAATTGTGATTTGGTCTGTTTATATTGTGTATGTTTGTAATTTGTTTGTATTTGCTCTGAACTTCAAGGTGCTGGCTTTTCCTCCTGAACTAAGTGAATGATATTTGTTTGTTGGATTAAAGTAGGATTGTTAACCAGTTAACGTTGCTTTCCTTAGTAAAGCAGATCAAAAGAACCTGTGTTAGCTGCCTTCTGTGTGCTGATTGTTTTTGGTTTTACACAGCCACAGTAGCTGCTAGCTAGATTGTTGCTACAGTAGTGCGGAAATTTATATTTTTTAAATTAAAATGGAAATAGCATAGCTCTAAAGAGTGAAAAATACATTAATTGACAGATTATTATAATCTTACATGGAAAATGATAGCTGTTAAAATATTATTGGGCCTTATTTCTAACAAGAGGAGGTAATATCATGCAAATAAAGTAGATCTAAATAATTGGAAAAACATCAGTTACTCGTGGGTAGGCTGAGCTAATATAATAAAAATGACAATTCTACCTAAACTAATTTACTTATTCAGTGACATACCAATCAAACTACCAAAAAATTATTTTATAGAGCTAGAAAAATAATATCAAAATTCATCTAGAAGAACAAAAGTTACAGAATAGCAAGGGAATTAATGAAAAGAAATGCTAGGGAAGGTGGCCTAGCCACACCAGATCTTAAATTGTGTTACAAAACAGCAATCATCAAAACTCCTTGGTACTGGCTAAGAAATAAAGGGGTAGATCAGTGGAATATGGTAGGTACACAAGACACACTAGTTAATGATTATGGCAATCTGCTGTTTGATAAACCCAAAGACTTCAGCTTCTGGTGTAAGAACTCACTATTTGATAAAAACTTCTGGGAAAACTGGAAAACAGTACGGCAGAAACTGGGCATAGACCAACGTCTGACACTATATACCAGAATAAAGTCCAAATGGGTACACAATCTCGGTATAAAGGCTGATACTATAAACAAATTTGGAGAGCAAGGAATAGTTTATCTGTCAAATTTATGGAGAATGGAGGAATTTATGATCAAACAAGAGATAGAGAATATTGTAAAATGCAAAATGGACAATTTTGATTACATTAAATTGAAAAGGTTTTGTACAAACGAAGCCAATGCAACCAAGATTAAGAGAGAAGCAGAAAACTGGGAAAGAATTTTTACAACTAGACTCTCTGATAAAGCCTTCGTTTCTCAAATATATAAACTGAGTCAAATTTACAAGAATGCAAGTCATTCCCCAATTGGTAAATGGTCAAAGGATATGAAAAGGCAGTTTTCAGAGGAAGAAATTAAAACTATCTCTAGTCATATGAAAAAATGCTCTAAATCACTATTGATTAGAGAGATGCAAATCAAAACAACTCTGAGGTACCACATCACACCTATCAGAGTGGCTAACATGACAAAACAGGAAAATGATAAATGTTGGAGAAAATGTGGGAAAGTTGGAACACTAACTGGAGCTGTGAGGTGATCCAGCCATTCTGGAGAGCAATTTGGAATTATGCTCAAAGGACTATAAAAATGTACATAGCCTTTGACTCAGCAATACCACTTCTAGAGCTGTATGCCAAAGAGATCATAAAAATGGGAAAAGGACCCAGTCATCTACAAAAATATTTATAGTAGCTCTCTTTGTGGTGGCCAAGACTGGAAATTGAGGGGTTGCCCATCTATTGGGGAATGGCTGAACAAGTTGCGGTATATGAATGTAATGGAATACTATTGTGATATAAGAAATGATGAACAGGTGGACTTCAGAAAAACCTGGAAAGACTTATATGAACCAATACTGAGTGAAGTGAGAAGAACCAGGAGAATATTATACACAGTAACAGCCACAGTGTGTGATGACTGATTTTGATAGACTTAGCCCTTCTCAGCAATGCAAGGACCTAAAACAATTCCAAAGGAGTCATGATGGAAAATGCCATCCATCCACATCCAGAGAAAGGAGTAAGGAGTCAGAATGCAGATTGAAGCAGACTATTTTCTCTTTTGTTTTGTTTTTCTTTCTCATGGTTTCTCTGTGTTTAATAGAAATGTGTGTGTAGAGCCCATATTAGATTGCATGTCATCTTGGGAAAGGAGGGTGGAGGAAGGGGGAGAAAATTTAAAACTTATGGAAGTTAATGTTGAAAACTAAAAACAAATTAATTAATAAATTGAGAGGAAAAGAGGAGATAACAGAGAGCACCAACACTTAAAGACTAATATTCCAACTTTCACATCTATACAAAATTATATATGTATAACTTTTCCATCTACGTAAATTTTTATGAAAATTACCTACATATAGCTCAAGATCATCCTTAATGAGGGTTATTTTTAGGGACTAGTCAGGCTTTTGCAAACTATATTCCACAATAGATTAATTTTTTTTCTATCATACAATTCACTGAAAAACATAAATAGTAAGATCCTGATGGAGAGTTTGTTGATTGTAAGAGTTTGATTTAGTTAAACAACATACCACCTCCAAAAAGGAGTATCCCATGAATACATCAAACTCTTAAAAATTTCCTTGAAAAAATTAACAGCTGAAATACATTTTTAATCCTTTGATGGTTAATATCAAGTGTAGCATAAAACAAGGAAGGACATACTTGTTAAAAGTATTTCCTACTCTTTCGGAGGAGATATGGCCTCAACTTCAAGTTGAAGAGGAATCCCCCATAGATGATGAGGTTCTTCAAATGTTCCTGTTTGTGAAGAATATTATGTATATTGTATTAAGCCTCAGAACATAGAACAAACAATTGAAATGAATTTGGCCTACCTATGGAAAAACCATCTGAAGAATCCCTGTTTTCCAAAGTGACATGCAATCAGATGGACAAACTCTAGAGCTTTTCTATCCATATAAATGTCTTTGACAGATATTACAAAGAAAGAATGAATTGGGAATCAAATTGAACAGGAAAGGAAACAGACTAAATTGCAAAATCCCTTTAATGATTTCATAATTCTTCCTGAAACAAACACTCATGTCAAACACCATATTTTATATGCCTAGAAGGCATAGAATAATATAAATCTGAAGTAGAAACGAGTATCACCTGGGGAAGAATGGAAAAATGCATGATGGACGTGAACAGTCTGCAACAAATAATTACAAAGAAGAATTGAAAAAAAGAATGTTAGCAAAGAAATGTATAATTGGAGAAGAAGATAGCCTGGTCATGTATTGAGTCAAGTCTAAATGGTAGATAGTCTTTATGTTCCACTGTTCTAAGTATATTATCATGAGAAAACAAAGAAAACAAAGAGCATGTCAGCACATTGAGACGTGGAAAAGAATTGGACAGTATGGACAATTAAGGATGGGTTGAGATCTTTATCACTTGAAGGACTGCAATTGATGACATTGCATTTGAATACTTGATTAAATAAACAGATACCACTAAGTCCATGTTATTTTTTCTTCCATTTCCCCCTTTTGGTGTCCACTTTAAAAAGTGGTTAGTAATTTTTAGAGGTTTAGATTATGGCCAGATGTCAAGTATCTTAGACCAATGAAGAAAGCCAAACTAGTAACCAGAAATAATCGTTCAAAAGTCTGAACATAGATTTTATAGAACTGCATTTGATGGGGACAGTGTTTTGTAACCATCATCTCTCTTAAAAGCAATTTAAACTTCATTAACTTGATATGAATGGAAAAAGGCATTAACTATATTGCAAGTGTTATATGTGTATATACATGCATGTATGTCTCATCAGCTTATGCTTTTGCAATAATAATAATAATAACAGTAATAAGCAATTCATTGTATGTATCTTTAAAATAAATTTTGGTGAATGAAAATTAAAATACTTTAAGAATATTATTTACAGATCACTTACTGTGTTATAATGATGATGATTTTATTGAGTTCAATGATGATTTATTATAGAATTATACTTCCTTTTAAAATTATAGCATAATATATGGTTACGTTCACACACCGCATATTGCTAATGATTTTAGAGCACAATTTGTACTTTTGCAGTTGGTCACTGGATGGCAGTAGAGATTGAAAAATTTGACGTTTTCTAGTATATTTCTCTAGGTAAATATGATGTTCTTTTCACAAACTTTGGAAAGAAGGATTTCAGATGAATTTATCTGCTGCTTCATCAGGATTTTTAAAGAAATGGAAAAGTGTTGCTTTATATGAGAAAAAAAAATTCGGTTGGAAGATGACTGTTTTGTTTCAAAGAACCAAATATTGCTATGCAGGAAGTGGAATGAAACAGGAAATATGTTAATTAAAATTCCTTACTTATATACCCTTCCATGCTTGTGCTCTAGCTACATGTATTAATACATATTAAGACACTTGCCTTTTGGCTATGTGCGCTCCTTTCTTGTGCATCCGTACACATCGAGTTCCCTATAGATGTCCCCTTTCTCACTTGTTTTATGTGTTTGTAGGAGACTATACCTTAGAGTTATGAGGAAGTTGTTTTGTTGCTATCTCTTCTACTATGGCAATTCATGAAATACGTTTACTTTGAACTAATTTCCTCTTTCCATTGGTCACTAGAGATAAACACATAGATGGGAGCTTGTGAGCTATGGTATTAGGGAATCCAGATCCTCAGAGAATATTGAATCTGACATAAGAATTTTCTGGAGGAATCTACTCTAAAAGTAAGGGGATGCCTTCAGGCACCAGATAAATATATGATCAGCTTATTTAAATGAAAATCTCATTTATATAATCTTTCGTTTATAGAATTGGAAGCAAAAATGTCACTCTTTAACCAGAATAAATGGATTTCGAACCTTGGAATAAATGAGAAATTTGAGTTCGTGAATTCTAAATAATATCAGATTAGATCCTGAGAACTTTCTTATTTTTTATCTCTTTGCTTCACACTGACTTTTAAATTACTTAGTTCATGTTCATTCATTTTAGCAATTATAGTAATTAATAATCACCACATATACTTAGTTGTGGCAATTGATAGAGGTCATGAAGGTAGCTGAAAAAACCAGATCAAGCAAAAAGATCATGAATTTGGAGATTCAAAGAAATTTTAAGGTCTTTAGGTCCAACTCCCTTCTTTCATAGATAAGGAAGTTTTCACTTACTTGATGTAACATACCAAGTAGCAGATATAGGATTTGAACACATAGTCTCTGACTACAACTCCAGAACTCTTTTTGTCTCATCATTCTACATCTTAACACATAGAGAATCAATGTTAGTCTGGAATTTAGCATTTGTAATTCCTCCTTATATGACCGTCTTTAACCTTACCATCCTCTTTCTGTCCTCAGTGGAAATGGAAAGCAGTTGGTCACTATCTGCATAATAACCAGGTACAATTTGTCTAGGCAAAATCACAGTGTTGCAAAAACTACCTATGGAGTCAGAGGAACTGGATTTCCCACTGCGCTATTTAGCTCTGTGACCTTGTGCAAGTTTTATAACCTACTGGGCCTTTGCTTACTCATCTTTAAAAATGAAAAGATAGAACTAGAGCAGGGATTCTTAACCAGGGGTTCATAGATATGAAAGGTATCTGTGGGTAGATTTCAAGGAATCTATGAACTTAGATGGGGAAAATAGACATTATTTCAATACAATTGCGTTCCTTTTTAATCCTATATATTTTGTCTTGTGTATTTAAAACCATTATTTTGAAAAGTGGTTCAGAGCTTCCACTGGACTCCTAAAGGGGTCCATGACACCAAAAAGGTTAAGAATCTTTGGACTAGAGAGTCTCCGAGGTTCCTACAGCTCTAAATTCTATGGTCCATTTATTGTCAGAAGAGCATGATTCTGAATAAAAGTCTGTTCTGAGTTCCTATCCAATGCTGCCATCATGTGGTCACCATGGAGAGGAGCACAGTTATAAACAACATTTCATGAAATAAAGTTACTTTTTATTTCAAAACGGTGGTAAGTGTTTGTGTCTCAAGGTCACCTTGTTGTTACTTTTTTCCTCCAAGGAAGGTCAGTGTTTGTTTTCCTGGTCTTTTCGGTTTTGCTTTCTTCTTTGTTTCTCAACTTTCAATAGTACAGGGCTGTTTGTGCTACACATTATAGAAGAAAAAAAATCTACTGAGAGCCTGGAAACCGTTTCAAAAGAGATCATAGGCTATATCGACCTCTAATATTTCTGTGGAGAAGTCATTTCACATTGCCTTAGATTTTTTAAATTAAAGTTTTTATTGTGAACTTAATCATCAACAAACACAAACCTTTTTATAAAAAATGGCTTTAATAAGAAACTGTAAATTTCTATCATGCACGCTTTGTTTTTAAAGAAGAGTATTCCAGCAAGAAGAGATACAAAGAGAAATTCCACTTAAAATAACTGCAAAATGTATAAAAATTCTTGGGAGTCTACTTGCTCAGATATACACAGGAACTATATGAATATGACTACAAAACATCTTAAAAATAGCTCTAATGAAGTATTTTTCTCTCTCCTTTCTGGTCACATAGTCAACTAGCACATTTATTATTGTTTGTGGTAGTCATCATCATCATTATCACCATTATCATCATATCCATCCATCTTTCTATCTATCTATCTATCTATCTATCTATCTATCTATCTATCTATCTATCTATCTATCTATCTATCTATCTATCTGTGTATCTGTGTATCTGTGTATCTGTGTATCTATCTATCTATCCTATCTGCCTATCTATTCATCCACTCATCTATCCATCTATCCACCCATCTATCAGCCCTTCTCTCATTTAACCAGGTAGTAACAAAATTGTACTTTTCTTAGTCATTCTTCCTTAAGCATAACCAATGAGGAAATTCTAATAAATTATTATAAATATATTATATTTATATTATATTATTTTATAATTTATATTTATATTATATTTATATTATATTTTATATATTATATATTATATATAACATATTATATATAATACATATAATATATAATATGTATTATATAAATATATTATATTTATAATATAATATGTTATATTATAAATATAATAATATAAATTATTATATTCAAACACTTATTCTTAATATATTTATTATAAACTTATATTCACATACTTATTCCTATTTGTTATAATTTATTGTAATTTTTATTATAATTTATAATTTTATCATATTTGATTCATATTACAACTTATATAATATAATATATAAATATATGACATTAATATATAACGTTATAATCTTATCATATTTGATTCATCATTCTAGCCTGTTGATGTCTTTTTGTGTCCTTATTTTGTCATCTTAAAGGTTATCTATCTCTGTCAGATTTGTATGACCTGCAGATTTTTTTTTGGAGCGGGGAAGGCAGGGCAATTGGAGTTAAGTGACTTGCCCAAGGTCACACAGCTAGTAAGTGTGTCAAGTATCTGAGGCTAGATTTGAACTCAGGTCTTCCTGAATCCAGGGCCGGTGCTCTACTCACTGTGCCACCTAGCTGCCCCCATGACGTGCAAATTTGATATTCGTTGTATGCATACTTTCATCCAAATCAGGGAAAACAATTTTGAATAGAATAGATATAAAGATATATCCCTGCAGTGTTCATGAAAGACTTCCTTCTAAGTTAATATTGATCACTATTCTTTGGGTCTGGTGATTTAATTAGTTGTGGTTCCACTTATCTGTGCTATTATCCAAACAACATTGCTCCATCTTATTTATAAGGATTTCATTGTTAAATGATTTGTTGATATTCAGATATAGGATGTTTAGCATTCCTTTTTACTAGTCTGGTAATGATAAACATTCACTTTAATAACAGTTTCCAAAATTTTGCCAGTAATCAGTCAAGCTTACCATTCTACATTATGAGTACACAATCTCACTCTCTCTCAAATTCACACACACAGACATATACATAGACACACACATTTATGCATATCATATGTCTGTGTGTAGATATATATA
>CM053622.1:215430107-215517908 GCA_028646595.1 Phalanger gymnotis | reverse complement strand
AGAACAAACAATTGCCTCAATCTGCATTCAGTCTCCATAGTTCTTTCTCTGGATGTAGATATCTCTCTCCCTCATGAATCCTTTGGAGTTGTCTTTGAACCTTGTATTGCTGAGAAGAGTGAAATCTATCAGGGTTAGTCCTCACAGAATCCATATATCTGTAGTTATGTACAATGTTCTCCTAGTTCTGCCCTGCTCACTCAGCATTATATCATGTAGATTTTTCCAGGTTATTATGAAGTCTGTATCTTCCCCATTTCTTATAGCATAATAGTATTCCATTACATCCATATACCACAACTTGTTCAGCCATTCCCCAATTGATGGGCATCCCCTTGATTTCCAATTCTTTGCTACTACAAAAAGAGCCGCTATTAATATTTTTGTATATACTGATCCATTTCCCACTTGTGTGTTCTTTTTGGGATACAACTCTAGAAGTTTTAATATAGATAGATTTGATATTAGAAGTATTGCTGGATCAAAGGGTATGAACATTTTTATAGCCCTTTGGGCATAGTTCCAAATTTCTGAGCTTTTTTATTTTATAGATGACATTAGGGCATGACCAAGTCTCCTCAGCCAATCCAAACATTCTTGCATTCATTTGACTGCTCGTTAAAGACAACTATATTGATTGAGGTCTTTTTCATACTTAGTCATAATGCTTGATTGATTTGACTCAAATGAGACATTTTCTTTTGAGGTTAAGATACCAGGTTGTTGCCTTTTCTCATTTACCTTAGTTGGAGTGGGATAATTTGATTGAGATCCTCAATATACTCCCACCTTGACAAGATATCAGCTCCTTTGCTTAATTCTTGGTTGACTGAGCCATTCCTGAGCCCTTAATCATCATAATAGTTAAATATACAGAATCATCCCCTAACTATATCGTTCAGGGCCATCATAAGCAGATTAGTCGCTAAAGTCAGGCTGACATATTATACACCATATTTCATTTGAACAGTTTTCAGTCTTCTAAAGAACAATTGAATTTAAAGATCTTGAAGTATTCAATTCCACTTTAAGTTCCCTTAATGGCAATATTACAATATATAAAGAATGGATGCTATTACCTTCTACAATTAGTTTACATTTATCAAAGTAATGATGACTTGCTATTGTGTTTACTCTTGCATTAATTTGATTATAAATGCCATGAATAGTAGTTATAAAATATTTATTGGTTCAAAAAGATACATTTAGTATGAGGTAATTATGCCAAAATTTCATAATTAGTTGCAGTGCTAATATGTAATCATTATAAAGTAAAACTTAATGCTCAAAAGTAAACAGCCATTGGCACAGAGGTGTTAGAACTCATTAGATCCCTAATTTTAATTCTTTGTATTGCCATAAAAGAAATCAAGTTTGTAAATGAATACTTTATAGGTTTGGGGATATGGGAGAAGATTTTACCTCACATGTGCCATTTATAATCTTTATAAAGGAAAATTTTCTAGTGTGTGATGAAAATGGCTTCTTATTAGCTGTAACACTTCTCTTTGTCCTCCTGTGTCCATGCCCACATGGTCCATTAGCTATATGGAAAATTAAATTCACTTCACATCAGAAATTATGTTGTAATTTCCAAAGAATAGCAGATATGTTGCTGATATATCAGTAGGATACTGTAAATAAGTTCTTCTTCAGGGCTTCTGTAATAGTTTAGGAGGTGTGCTTGCTCTTCATCCTCTGAGTCAAACTTGTGGTTTTTTAGGTTCTGTCTGATCTTCCTGAATGTTTCTTTCTCCCTGGATTTTTATTGTCTTCCTCTCTTCTGGCTCTCTTACCTTCTCCATGAGAACTTACTTTCTCTAGGTACTTTGCTAGGTTTTCATTCATGCCTTTCTCACTCACTATGGATGGACCCCAGAATTTCTGTGGGTCATTTTCTCTTGTCTCTCAGTGATCTTGATTTCCATGAGTTCAGTTAAAATCTCAATGAAGATTAATTCTTTTTTATGTTAATTTATTTATTTTTAGTTTTCAACATTCACTTCACAAGTTTTAAATTTTTCCCTCTGCCTCCCCAAGATGACCTGCAATCTGATATAGGCTCTACATATACATTCCTATTAAACATATTTTCACATTAGTCATGTTGTATAGAGGAATTTTAACAAATGGGAGAAACCATGAGAAAGAAAAAACACAACAAAACAAAAAAACAAAAACCAAAACAGTCTGCTTCATTCTGCATTCAGCCTCCATAGTTCTTTCTCTGGATGTGGATGACATTATCCATCATGAGTCTTTTGGAATTGTTTTAGGTCTTTGCATTGCTGAGGAGGGCTAAGTCTATCAAAATCAGTCATCACACACTGTGGCTGTTACTGTGTATAATGTCCAAGTTCTGTTCACCTCTTTCAGCATGAGTTCATATAAGTCTTTCCAGGTTTTCCTGAAGTCTGCCTGTTCATCATTTCTTATATCACAATAGTATTCCATTACATTTGTATACCACAACTTGTTCAGCCATTCCCCAATTGATGGGCATCCTCTCAATTTCCAGTTCTTGGACACCACAAAGAGAGCTGCTATAAATATTTTTTTAGATATAGGTCCTTTTCCCATTTTTATGATCTCTTTGGGAACAGCCCTAGAAGTGGGTATTGCTGGGTCAAAGGGTATGCACATTTTTATAGCCTTTTGGGCATAGTTCCAAACTGCTCTCCAGAATGGTTGGATCAGCTCACAGCTCCACCAACAATGAATTAGTGTTCCAACTTTCCCACATCTTCTCCAACAATTATAATTTTCCTGTTTTGTCATGTTAGCCACTCTGATAGGTTGATGTGGTATCTCAGAGTTGTTTTAATTTGCACCTCTCTAATCAATAGTGATTTAGAACATTTTTTTCAGATGAGCATAGATAGCTTTAATTTCTTCCTCTGAAAACTGCCTTTTCGTATCATTTGATCATTTACCAATTGGGGAACTATTTGTATTCTTGTAAATTTGACTCAGTTCTCTACATATTATAGAAATGAGGCCTTTATCAGAGAGACTAGTTGTAAAAATTCCTTCTCAGTTTTCTGCTTCGCTCTTAATCTTGGTTGCATTGGCTTTGTTTGTCAATGAAGACTAATTCTGAGTCATTTTTATTCTGAGCTTCAGGACTATATCACTGAGATTAATCCTGAATCATTTTTCTTCTGAGCTTCAGGATTGTGTCAACACCTGATGGTAGAAGTACCCAGAGTCACCTCAAAACAATGTGTTCAAAATAAAAACTCTCTCTTTATCCAAAAATTTACCCCTTTTCTTCTAACTCTTCTATTTCTTTTGAGGCCATCTGCATTGGTAATTAAGATGGGCTTTTAACACTTTTTCAATCAAATGCCCTTGAAGATTTTGGCCTTTGTTTCCTCGATTAAATTAGGAGTCCTTGATGACCTCCTTGCCTCAAGGGAAAGCCTAGTTTATGTGGGTTTGAGTGACATGTTTGTGACATCAGAGGCTTTTAGACTACATGGATTTAAGTTGCATTTTTGTGACACTTTTAGATCACATGGGTAAGTTGCATGTGTGACTCACCTTTGACCCTGAACAAGATATATAAACCCAGAGGTTGGTGTTCTCCCTTGGGGCTCTCACTCTTGAAGGTGTGTTGATGTGGAGACTCTGGGCAGCTGTAGCTAAGAGCCCTCCAGCTTGTAAACCTGGATGTTGGGACTTTGTTAAACCATGGTAACTGTGCATTGAGATTTGAATCAGACAAGGTCTGTCTGTTGATGTTTGTAATTTGTTTGTATTTGCTCTGAAGTTCAGGATGCTGGCTTTTCCCCCTGAACTAAGTGAATGATATTTTTATGTTTGATTAAATTGAGATTGTTAACCGCTTAATGATACTTTCCTTAGTAAAGCAGATCAAAAGTACATGTGCTGGCAGCATTCTTATTGTTGGGATTGTGTTGGTCTCTCACCCCCACAACAGCTGCTAGCCAAATTGTTGCAACACCATCACCATTCTTTCCAGTCATCCTGGCTTAAAATCAAGGAGTCATTCTGAAATTTTCCTCTCCCTCCACTCCCTCATCTCTCAGATTCTTTTCTATGAGGCTGATTTGTTAAAAAAAAAAAATTGGTCCACATTTGTAGCATTTCTATACTTGGAAGTGGTTATGAAAGGGCTCATGCTTATGTTCCCAGCTGAAGAGAATAGTTCTCTAAAAGTGGGCTGGGCATTGAGCTACCAGCCCTGTACCACTCACCTGCGTTTCTCCCATTGTACTCTCATACTGCAAGGAAAGGGACACTAGGTAACATAAGAACAAAATCAACCATAGATATTTATCATAACTGCAAATGTATTCTTTAATAGAAAAAAAATAGGACCAATGGAAAAAAGAGCTGTGGCAGGGGAGGTACTCCTTATTCCTTGGTCCTCTTTTTCATAGCTTTGTTTTCTTTTGATGTTCCTGGTGCTGAAGTGAGTGTCCAGAACTCTTGAATTAACATGTACACATACACACAAACTTAGTTACAAACACACTCTGTCACATACCTCACCACTCGTCCACTTAGAAGGCATCTCTCATGGTCTTGAAGAGGAGAAATCACAAATATGGTAGAGATTGGCTGCCACTGCTTCTGGCTTGGGTCTACTCCCTTCTCTCCTCAGTGTTCCTCTACGCCCTTTAAATGAAAATCATCTACCTTCCCATTTGATGGTTGATTTGGTATTAATTTTCTCTTTTCCCAAGCTGGGAACATTTGCAAATCTCAAGGCTTTGTAGAGAGCCAAAGCATTGCCAGAGATTATTATATTCAGGTGTGTATAGGTATAGTGTGTGTAAAAAAAATTAACTCAGTATGTATTTAGCTCAATTAAGTGAACTCAACTCCTTAGGGCACACACACACACACACACACACGTGTTTGTGCGTGTGCGTACATGTGTATGTGTATATGAGATGTGTGGGGCAAAAACATGCCTTCTCTCTTTCTCTCTGGCCTGCCTTACTTACACAATTTTTACTCATGTTGAGGTTCCTAGATGAGGTGGCAATACTGCTACAACTCACTTTCAGGGCTCTAAGGGTAGAGTTGGTGTTGAGGAGACATATTTCTACTTCTTTCAACTATAGCTCCTGAGCCCCTATTCTTACATTTAACAAATCAGTTGAAATAGTACCATGACATCAGTCAACAAACATTTACTAGGTAGAATGCAAAGCAAGAATAATCTTACATAAAAGTTCACATTTAATAATAGTAATCTTATGTAAAATTGCACATATAATAATAATAATTTTTGCATAAAAAATTCACATATAAACTTGGATAACACTCTCCTGCCAAGAGTAGCCAGAAACTTATAGAAGCCAGCAGGTAGAAAAATTGAGACGCTTGTTTGCTAGGGATAACACATGCCTCCAGACTGCATACCTTAATGTTCTGGATCTTCTTGGGGAAGAATCTGTACTCAAACTCACCTATTGAGCTGGGCCACTTCCCTGGTAGCGATTCTATCTGAATCATTAAGCCTGAGATCTACCTTGCATGGGTATTCTGCTCTCTGTGTGCAAGTCATGACATTACCTTCCGTATGTCATGGTCCTCTCTCATAATGAAGGACAAACAGCTTGTCTGAGCTCTGAGTGGTTTCTTCCTCTCAGACCATATAAAGCAGTAGAGTGCCAGGCAGAAAAAAACAACTCCTAAGGGGTTTCCAGTCTCTCAAGCCCTAGTTGTCAATAAAAAGCAAAGCCAGCCAGACTCTTCTTTCTCCAACAAGGTCTGTTAAGCAGCCGAAGATGCTTCTTCCTCCAATCATTTCAGCTCACAGCAGCAAATGGAAAGATAATCTTCTTCCAGTCAGCTCAGCAGCAGAGCAGTGAAGGTTATGAGCTCTTTTCTCAGCTTTCAGTCTGGCTGTTTGTTTTTTTTTTTTTCTATTAGCCGTTTTTTAGCTACTCTCATGGCTCACATCTTTCCCCCTGCTAATCCATCCTACTCTCAGTTGCCGAAATAATTTTCTTTTTTCTCCCTAATTTTACTTTTTTTTAAATTAAATTTTATTTTAATGAAAAATTTTCTTCTCTCCCCCACCTCATCTTTTCCTCCTCCGACATGAGAAAGCAAAGGGCAGCTAGGTGGCATAGTAGATAGAGCACCTGCCTTGGAGTCAGGAAGACCAAATGAGAAAGGAAGAAAAACAAAACTCCTCTTATAAACATATATATAATCAAGCAAACAAAATTCCCACATTGGCAATACCCCCCCATAAAGAAAAGTCTCAATCTGCATCCAGAGTCCATTATCTCCCTATCATGTAGTACATAGTATGTTTCATTATGAATCCTTTGGAATGTTGGTTATTCATTGTGTTAATCAGTTTTGATTCAAGTTCTAGTCATTGTCTTTCCAAGTTGTTTGTCTTTATATCATTATTGCTTATATATAAATTATTATTATTGTGTTTCTTCTCCCTTCACTCTGCTTCTATATATGCAATTCTTGTCTGGTTTCACTGAAACTATCTCTATCATTTCATTCAGCACAATAGCATTACATCACCTTCATATCTTATAATTTGTTCAGCTATTCACTAATTGATGGGTACTTCCTCAGTGTCAATTCTTTGACCCCACAAAAAGATGTACTATAAAATATTTTTGCATATAGGCACTTTTCTTCTCTCGTTTGTTTTTCTGAGGGGGGAAGGTAGGACAATTGCGGTTAAGTGACTTGCCCAAGGTCACACAGCTAGTTAGTGTGTCAAGTGTTTGAGGCCAGATTTTGAACTCAGTTCCTCCTGACTCCAGGGCTGGTGCTCTACTCACTGAGCCACCTAGCTGCCCCCTTTTCTTCTCTTTTAAAAAGTCTTTTTGGAGTATAGACCTAGTAGTAGCATAGCTAGGTCAAAAGGTATGCTGAGTTTAATAGCTTTTGGGATATAATTCCAAATTGCTTTCCGCAATGACTAGGGTAAAAATTATGAAAATTGTGAAAGTGGAATGGTTGATGACCTTACTAACCACCTTGCCTTACTATCTAGAGGAAGCTGAACTGACCTGTGAATCAGAATAATTTAATCAGAAAGCAGAATGAGCACCCATCAAGCCTGACAGATCTGCAATCCTTGTAGTGTTTACTAAATGATGAATTTCTGCCAAAAGGACAATTATCCAGAAACTAACCAGAATGGGAAATCTTCCTTGGGATTTACCCAGGTCAAGATCTAACTGGACAGGGGAAGAAACTTTGGACTAATGGGTGTTCTTGCTCATTGTGTTTGCTGTGACAGATGTAGAAAATGTTGTTTCTCCCTATTGTGAAGAGAGGTGATATGGAAATTGATGTCTCTTTGGCCAAGATTTAGGTGACCTAAGTCATGTACCCCAACAATCTTTTTAATGTAGCCCACCTCCCAGTGTGTCAACCAATCAAGAGTTGATTGGTACCCCTAGGAAACACCTACTCTTCGAAGGATATTATATATATGTATATATATGTACATATGTATATGTGTATATGTATATGTGTATATGCATATATACATACACATCTATGTATTATAGATGTATATATGCACATACATATACATTATATATACATATATGCACATATACATATATATATGTGTGTGTGTGTGTATATATATATATACATATATATATATATACTGTATATCCGAATCTCAAAGGAAGCTTAGCCTTGCCTGTAGCTCTACATGCATGCTAGCCAACTTAAGAGAAAATAAACTCAGAGACAACCTAATTCGTTTGTCTTTCTTGGGTCAAACTCTGTTGGTTGACACTAGACTATTTCACAGCTCCGCTAAACAGTGCATTAATGTACTGTTTCCCCCCCACCCCAGGTCTTCCAGAATTTGTCATTTTCCCCTTTTTCATCAACTTTGAAGGGTCTAATTTGTGCCACAACCTCAGATTTGTTTTAATTTGCATTTTCTAATTATTACTGACTTAGAATATTTTTATATGGCTGTTGATAGTGTGGATTTCTTCTTCTGAAAACTCCTTATTTATATCCTTTGACCATTTTAAAATTTTTATTCCTACAAATTTGAATGAATTCCCTATATATCATAGAAATGAAACTCTTATAGAGAGAAACTTGCTAAAAGATTGCCTCCTATTTATATGATTCTTTTCTAATTTTAGCTACATTGGTTTTATTTGTGCAAAAATCTTTTAAGTAACCAAAGTTGTTTTTTATTGACTCTAATTCCATCCATATTTGGACATGAACTCTTCCTTTATCCACAGATCTGACAGGTAAAGTCCTCCTTTCTCCCTTAATTTGTTTAAAAATTCATCCCTTTTTTCCAAATCATGTACCTATTTGGAACTTATTTTGGTATACAGTTTGAGATGTGGAGGCATACCTAGATACTGCCAGACAGGTTTCCATTGTCCCAGCAGTTTATATTCAATGGTAAATTCTTGATCCATGACTTAGAGTCTTTGGGTTTAACAGACGCTTGGCTATTGTATTCCGTTGCTTCTGCATATCATGTGCCTAATCTCTTCTCATCAACATCTCAATTTCTTAACTAATATCAACTCCTTTGATTATTACTGCTTTGTACTATAGTTTGAGATGTAGTACTGCTAAGACTTCTTCCTTCCTACTTTCTAAAAGTGTTTTCTTGGAGATTCGTGACCTCTTATCTCCAGATGCATTTTTTCCTAGCTGCATAAAGTAAACCTTTGATATTCTGATTGGTACATATTGAATAAGTAAATTAATTTAGACAGCACTGTAATTTTTATTACATTGTCTCACCCTACTCATGAGCAATTAGGTTTTCTCTGATTATTTAGACCTTTCTTTATTTGTGTAAAATGGTAGGTTTTTAAGTTGTTCATATGGTTCCTATACATATCTTGATAGGTAGACTCTTAGGTATTTTATATTTTCTGTAGTTAAATAAAATTTCTTTTTCTATCCATTCTTGTTTGATTGTTTGTTAATATGCAAAAGGCCAATAACTTATGTGGGCTTATTTTATATTATGAAAATGAGATGAAATTGTTAATTGTTTCAGTTAGTTTTTAATTGACTATGGTTCACTGAGCAAACCATCTGCAAAAAGTGAACATTTTGTTTCCTCGTTGCCTATGCTTATTCCCTCAATTTCTTTTTCTTCTTTCACTACTATAGACAGCATTTCTAGGACTGCATTTAATAGTAATGGTGATAATATACATTTTTGCCCTACCCCTGAGATTATTGGAAAGACCTCTAAATTACTACCCCCATTATAGATAGTGCTGGTCTTGGCTTTAGATAACTATTACTTAGCATATTCAAGATAGCTCCATTTATTCTTATGCTTTCTAAATCATAATGGATGCTGTATTTTGTTAAATGTGTTTTTCTTCATCTATTGATATAATAATATGGCTTGTATTTTCATTATTAATATTGCCAATTATTATTTTAGTCTTAATATTGAACCAATGCTGAATTTCTGCCTATCCAGTTACCTCATAGAAACTAAGACTTTAAGGATGGTGTCCAAAGCTGCACTTTTTCCAAGGAGAAACCTTAATCCCAGACACAGCTTTTGTTCAAGCTTAGTGGGTCATAGGACCATAGATTTAGAGCCAAAAAAGGACTTCATTGGGCATATAGTCCAACCCCTTCATTTTATAGATGTTGATGCTGAGGTTTAGAGACATTAAATAAACTAACAATGACAAGACAATATAAAATGGCTCCTGCATAGCCCTGGAGGAAACATGATACTTCCCCAGGAAGTATTGAGCTTTGAGAAAAGAAGAGGGCCTGGGCTATAGATTTAAAAGACTGTTATAGTTAGGAGGTAAGATATGGATGACTAACTTGCTTTCTTATTTTTAAAGACTGTGTCTCCCTATCTTATTTAGGCTAGAACTGTAGGGTTAATAATGGCCCTGATCCTACATGGGTGCTATCGGCATGTATGAAAATTTGTTTTGTTTGACTATAGCATGGATGCTACCAACTAGATCATTTAACTCCTC
This sequence comes from Phalanger gymnotis, assembly GCA_028646595.1. Classification (NCBI taxonomy): domain Eukaryota; kingdom Metazoa; phylum Chordata; class Mammalia; order Diprotodontia; family Phalangeridae; genus Phalanger; species Phalanger gymnotis. The sequence goes on along the minus strand of CM053622.1, from coordinate 215,507,925 downwards.
ATAACCTAGTGCTTCAGGGGTCTCACTATATTAATGCTGAACTTAGCATGGATAACCAGTTGGCTTAGCTGGCTACAACTTGCAACTCTGTGTTGGTAAGCAAAATGGGCTCCTTAGCACTTAGTTCAACAAGTGCCCTTTAAGAGTTTGGCTTTTGTTTTTGTTGAGTAATTCAGTGTATTTCATTGAATCTTACCAAGTGCTAAGCCCCAGGCCCAAACCCCTATTAGGTGTAAAACCTATGTGGGTGTGGATTGGTGACTGGGGTGGGGCTAACTCCAGGAAGGGCCTAGTTTACATGTCTGGGAGAGCAGAGGCTCTTAGACCATGTGGGTTTAAGTCCTCCTCTTTGTGACGATTTTAGGTCACATAGGTGAGTCACATGTGTGACTCACCCCTGACGCTGACAAAGATAGAAAAAACAGGGGTTGGCCTCCTCTTCTTTGGAGCTCTTTGCCATAGCAGTGGTGTCGTGTGACTCTGGGCCAGCCCTTGTTCTGAGCTGCCGGGCTGAACCTAGATGTTGGTAACTATGAATTGTATTGGGTCTGTCTGCTGATGTTTGTAATTTGTTTGTAATTTGCTCTGAAGTTCAGGGTGCTGGCTTTTTTCCCTGAACTAAGTGAATGATATTTGTGTGCTGAATTAAAGTAAGCTTGCCAACCCCTTCACCTTGCTTTTCTTAGTTAAGCAGATCAAAAGAACCTGTGCTGTCCAGCAGCTTTCTGGGTGCTGGCTGTGGGTGGATCTTTCACCCCCACAGAAGCTGCTAGACAGATTGTGGAAACAAACTCCCAAGTTCAAGAAATCTGCCAGCCTTAGCTTCCCTTGTTACAGAGATTACTGGTGTGTGCCACCATGCTTGGCTAATGATGATGTTACAAAGGATGCGGAGAAAGTTTCATCAGAAAGATAGGATGAGAAGCAGGAGAAAGATGAAAAGCAAAAGAAGATACTAGAGCAAATAGAACTTGGGGTAGACAAAATGTCATAGGCTTTAGAAGTGTCAAGAAGAAAAAGGATAGGAAAAGGTAATCTCTCAATGAAGCGATCCTTTGTAACCTTAGAAATGAAGTTTTTCTAGGAGTTTAGTTGTGATAAGATGGTAAAGTAAAATGAAGAAAAAATGTAATTAAGGCTGTGGAAAACATGTATTTCAGGAAACATCAGCCATTTAAGGTACATGCATATTCCCAAAATTTCTTTTTTCCCTCATTTTTCACTTCCCTTTCTTTCCTCTCTTTTCTTCCTTATTCACCCTTCTTCTTCCTCCCCTCTGTTCATTTCCCTTCCTCTTTTCACTCCCTTTCCCTGCTTCTCCTTTTTCACTCATGTCATCCCCTCTTCCTCCCTCTGCTTCCCCTCCAGTTTTCTTCTTTTCTCTCTCCTCTTTGCTATTCATTTCCCCTTCCTCCTGTCCCTTATCTTCTCCCCTTCCCTTCTCTTCTCTAAGCTCTCTTCCTTTCCTTTCTCTTTTGCCACTCTCCTCTTTCTTTCATCCCCTATTTTCTCTTGCCTTCCTCTACCTCCTCATTCCTCTCCACTATTTTTCCTTTTCCTGCTCTTTCCCCTCTTTCACTCTTTTTTCCTTAGAATTCACAGCTTCATCTGTGAGCTTTATATAAATGATTGCCAAATTTGTATCTCCAATTCTTAATTTTCTCCATGGATTCATGCTGCCTGTAGGACACGTATAAGGGTGGAGGTTGATTGAGTCAAAGTCACTCTCACCTCTCTTAAAATAACTGACAAAATGCTAGGCCCTGAGAATATCTTTATTTAGTGTATTATTCAATTATATATGTGATATAGGTATGTCCAAGAGCTAAGCACTTCAATTTAATTATTAAAAGACCTTGGACTACATACAAATATCCTTAATTAGTTTAGAAGTCCTTAAAAACAATTGCATGAATTGGAGTGACATTTCATGTGGAGCATATTTAAATTGGTTGAGAAGACTTGATCGTACCCTTCGGTTTTTAATGTAAATAGCAAGCCAATTTGCTCTCCAAGCATCTGAAAAGCTGGCAGCTTTATGGAAACTTCCAGAGAAGCCTTTGAAAAGAATTTTTAAGAAAGGAGGAGAGTACTTAAGACTCCCTTGCACCCCAAAACCACTTTGGTCAGAGGAGGAACTTGTGGACTTTGAAGGGTCAGAGGATTTAGAATTTATCATTGTCTTCAGTATACCAAGAACAGTAATAACAGGTAGCAGTATCTGAGTAGAGAGTGAAGAACAAATTAGACATTCTGAGGAAAGGCATTTTCGAAGCTTTGTAAATATCCTAGTAGATAACTACAATCTAAGGGGAACTTTATGGGAGGGAAAGGGAATTCCAGCAACCTGGAGCCGTGTTGCCCTTTTGTCACATACACTCAAAACTTGAGTTCATTTTCTTTTTTTAAAATTTGTTTTAATTTTAACTTTTGGAATAAAACAAGCATTTCTATAATATAGTGTAATAAAAATATGATTACACATAAAACTACAAATCTATTATGCACAATTTGCTATTACTTTTGAATATTCACTTTCTTGGGATTATGTATATACTTGTAGGAACATGTGTCACTATCTTTTGGAGGGAATGTTTGTACCAAATTTTCTTACTATACTACCTTAGTGAATACAGCTTTCTAAAAGCTAATTAACACTGATAACCCAATAGATATCAACTGATAAACATGAGGGGAAGAACACTGTGGGGCTAGAGTGCTGGAAGATGCATACACACCCTAACCCCTCAAAGGTACCCCTAAAATCCAGAGAAGAGAAATAACTTTTGGAGAGCTGACCTGCCACTGTGCATATGGTTCGGGACAGCAGACTCAAAGCTTTGACTAATGGCATATTGACACCTCAAGCTCAGTATCTCCAGAATAAAACTCTTAAAATCTAACTTCTCTATTTCAGTTAATACAACTAGTAGAACTTAACTTTATGATCAGTGCCTGTATTTCAGCTTTGATTCTTTCTTCTTTTCTATTTCACAAATGGTCCAAATAGTCAAATCCTTATGATGCTATAGTATCTATCACACATGCCCCTTCTTTATTCCTACTGTAACTGTCTTCATAGGTCATTATTACTACAAGTCTATAGTACTGCAACAGCTTCCTAATTGATTGTGTCACCTCTGGTCTTTTTCCCTGACAACTTATTCTTCACACATTATCAGATTAGCCTTCCTTGTGAATTGATCTAATGGTCTCATTTCTTTGCTGAGACTCTTTCAGTGGCTCACTATTATCTACTACATCCAGTCCAAACTCCTTGACCTAGTATTCAGATATTTCCTATCTGCTGTCTTCCTATTGAGCTACTTACCATTCCTTGCCATATTCTTTCCCACCTTTGTGGATTTGATCATGCCAGTCTCATACCAAATCTCCATCTTTTGAAACTACTTCAAGGATCTAATTTGAGTTTGCATTATCTGTGGGGCAACTGAGTACGATTATGTGACCAACAGAGATGAGGTGCTGGATATGTTGACTTGGGCATTGTCTTTGTAGAGATGATGGTTGAATTCATGGGAGCTAAGAAGATCATTCATTAACAATGTGGAGAGATAGAAGAGAGGGTCCAAGACAGAGCCCTTTGGTACACTCATATATAGAGGGAGAAACATGGAAGATGGCCCATCAAAGGAGGTCAAAAAGAATCAGCCAGACAGGTAAGAAGAGAGCCAAGACAGAACAGTGCCATGAAAGCATAGGGATGAGAGAGAATAGAGAAGTAGATGATCGACAACATCATACACTTCTGAGAGGTCAAGAAGAATGCATCCTGAGAACAGTCTTTTAACAATATAAATTGAGAGAAGTTTCATTCAAGTGTTGAAGATAAGAAGCCAGATTGCAAGGTGATAAGAAATGAGTAGGAGCTAAAAAAATTGGCAGCATTGATGGTAGAAAACTTTTTGTTGGTGTTTAATTGTGAAAGGTGGGTGATAAATAAAACATTCAAGTAGATGGTAGCCTCTTAAGGTCTCTCTGAAGAACTTTAGTATCAATTGTGAGACATGAGAGACTCTGGCATAGGACCACCCAGCATGGTGTGCCCTCACTAAAGAAGGCGCTGTATTCCACAAGCAAAGCAGAATCACAAGGATGGAAAGGAAATGTGCAAATCCAGAGACATTTCCATCTCAAATGTTCTAACTCACTATATGTGCCCAACCTGTGGTATAGCCTTCTGAATTTGTATTGTACTGATCAGCCATAGCCAAACGCTCTGTACTCTGACCGTGTCATTGCTCTTCTTCAGAAATGAAGGGTGAACAACAACAACGACAATCTATCTGTCTGTCTATCTGTCTGTCTATCTGTCTGTCTATCTGTCTGTCTGTCTGTCTGTCTGTCTGTCTGTCTGTCTATCTATCTGTTTTTAATTAAGGATGGAAAGAGATATAGTCATGTCTGTGGACATCAGGAAAGTAGAGAGTGGATAAAAATACGTTTAAATGAAGAAGAGAGAAGGCATGCATAACGAGAACAGCTTTTGGAAATGATAGGAGGGTCAGGAGGACTTGAATTCAAACCTAGCCTCAGACACTTACTAGCTGCATGACCCTGGTCAAGTCACTTAACACTCTTTCTCTCAGTTTCCTCATCTGTAAAAGGAGCTGGAGAAGAAAATGGCAAACCACTCCAGTATCTTTGCCAAGAAAACACCAAATGGAGTTATGGAGAGTCAGAAATGACTGAAATGACTCACCAACAACAACAACATGAGATCAAGGACATAAGTAGAATAGTTTGCCTTCATAAAGATCATCTTGTCATTCAAGACTAGAGCACAGGAGGATGGAACTGTTGAGATAATTCGAAGTATAGAAATGATGAGGGAAGAAAAGGGAACTTCCTCCAATATGGAGTCATTCATGAGATCTTTCCTGATTATTGTCACTCTCTTCCTCTTGATGTATATGTTGTGTTTGCTTTAACTTGTGTGCATGTTGCATTCTTCTAGTAGAAATATAAGAACACTGAGGGCAGGTGCCATTTTTTTTTCTATCTTGGTATATTCAGTTCCTAGAATAGTGACTGTTATACAGTAGATACTTAATAAAGCTTGTTAAATTTAAAAAAATCTGTATTTGAGCATAGCTGGTCCCATTCAGAATAGGCTTGTACTCTGTATATTTTCTAATGAGATAATAGCATGGGCAAAGCCATTTCCTGGAAGCTTACTCAAAGACTGACTACATCATATCTGCCTTCTAGGATGCAGAGAGCTACAGTGTACAGGGATGAAAAAGATTTTGTGTACTGTACTATTAATCTTTGTGAGCCCAGGCATTACCAACATTTAACAAGAAGGTTAAAAAGTAATTATCTAGTGACAAGAAAAGAGAGAAGCTTTGCATCAGATACCTTTTAAATATTCTGCCCATGAGACACCTTTGAACTGAAGCTACATCCCACTCAGTGGTGTGAATAAAAAAGAAACCAAAACCAAACAAACCCCCAAATACAACTCAGATATTCTTACTTGGAGTACCACAGTCTCTATTTAACATTCCATCTTCATATACTGTCTACATTGTTAAATTGCCTGAAACTGCAGAGCAGTCAAGCAGTACACAAATTAAGGCACAAAGTAATCGGATTTCAATCACTAAAAATTCACAGCTCAATTAAGTTATTTACTGAGATGTTTGTCTTAGCTGCAAAATTCTTTGCATATTTATTGCCACTTCACACTAACCTTTTAAAAATATCCTGATGTGAAAATAAAAAGGCAAATTTGTTTTATAAGGCAGGTTAAAGTTATGGCTTCAGGTATTTAAAACTCAATAAAAAGTCAATTACCTTCAGGTTTGCCAAGAAAATGATTAGGTATCTATAATAGAAAATGGACTGCAAATTGCCCTGTTATGTTTTGTCTTTGAAAAAGGATGACAAAAATGTATGATTTCAGGTAATGTTCCAGTGTTCTGCTCTTCCTTCCATTTTGTCTGGCTGCAGATAAATCTCATTTTTTCCAAGGCTCAGCAGATCCAGGCTCCCTCTTACAGAACCTGACATTAAATTTGGTTGAATTTCTTTAGATAATTCATTAAAAAGCACCCTCAGCTTTTAAAATTTACTTCATTGTAAAATGGATATAATAATTACTAACCACTTTCAATCAAAGGAAAAATATAATGGTTCCTCTGATCATATGCATAAAGTACCTTGAAATTGTTGGAGAAAATGCACATTACACATAATTCTCTGTGTTTAATGTTGTAACAAGTATATACCTAAGAATATTTCTTGAAGACTGATAGCACAGGAGCATAGACAAAGGGCTAAAAAAAACCCCTTGTATATCATCTAGTCAAACCTCTTAATTTTACATATTGGGAAACTGAGAACCAGGGAAGTTAAATGATTTCCCTAAGGTCACAAGGTAGTAAAGTGACTGAGGCAGAGTTTGAACTCAGAGCCTTAGACTCCAGAGTCAGTGCTCTTTTCATAAAGTTATTGAGTTAAGTTGTATAAGATGATGTCATGTTTATAGTCATTCAGTTAATGTAAATTGAATAATTATTTCTGCTATCCTTTCCTTTGCTGTTTATATCAAAGGCTGCAACAAAATATCAGTCCCGAACCCCAGATCTTCAGAGAGAAAGAAAACTTCTGTCCATTATACTTTTTACTGCATACATTAATGGAATAACAGAATCTTACAGTTAGGGACCTCAGAGACCATCCAGTTCCCATATCTGAAGCAGAAATCCTCAGAACAACATCCTCAACAAGTAGGAGGAAAGGAAAGAGAAAAAGCATTTATTGTGTCTGCTGATCCTTAGCACTGAATGGAGTGCTTTACCATTCTTATTTCATTTGATCCTCCCAAGAACCCTGTGAAGGACATGCTATTATTTTCATTTTACAATTCAAGAAATTAAGGCAGTCTGAGGTTGTCACTCAGCCAGAGTCACAGCTAGGAAATGTGTGAGGTTGGATTTGAATTCTAGTCTTCCTGACTTGAAGCTTAGCACTCTATCCATGGGCCCACCTAGCTACCTCAAGTTGCCTTTATAACAAATAGTTTTAAAGCCTCAGCTTGAGGACTCTTAGAGATGGATAACTTATCTCAAGAATCAGTCCATTATGCTTTTGGACCACCCTCATTATTAGGAAGCTTTTCTGTAGGGTGATGGATTCTCTCATTCTATGCAAGAATGGATGGATGCTCACTATTAGTTTATGGCAACTAGACTTGGAGAATTAAAGTGTTAAAATATCATAAGCAACAGTCAATGAATATCTTTTAAGATCTAATCAACAAAACAGTGCAGGTATATAGACCATAAATCTCACTGCTAAATTAAATTTGCTCAGACAAACATTCCTTTGAGACAAGAAGATGAGCCTGAGTTGAAGCTATTCAGATTTTCTTCACTTTTCTGAGAATGCTGGAAGCTACAGCTAGAAGATAAGTAAGGTGTTATGAACTCATGGGATTTAAAGGACCACTAACTTAAGGATGTTGCTTAAATTTTTGTTAAATATATGCTCTCTCAGTGTTAAAAAAGTGATGAAGATTTAAAAGTAAATTTCCCATGAAATGGTTTAGACTGTAGAGTATCATCATTATCATTAGCCATTCTCTCAATTCTCAGTTTTCTGAAAAAAGAATAAGGGAAAAAATCCCACAAAACCTACTTAAATTGCTATGTATGCTCTTTGATTTTTAGCAGAACAGCTCTTTGGGTGCATGGTGCTGCTTCCTCTGGCATATTTAAAAGCTAATCAGAGAAAAAAACCACAATTTTGGGGGATGTATTGATGTCCTATTGAGCTTAAATATGGCAAAACCAAAAGATTGTTAGCAATGGTAAGAATGATCCTTTTATTTGATGATTAGACTTGTTCATGTGCTTCAGCAGCCACCGTAATAAAGGCATATCTCGCTTTGCAGGAGATGGCATCCTATTTTGCCCAGCATTGAAAATGTAAATGCTGTGGGCACAGTTTCTTCATTGAGGCTGATGGTGCTGATGACCTGCTATGCCATCAAAAACCTGGAAGTCGATACTGAAAGTCAAGCTTCTGTACCCTAAGTAGCTGAGCCATTCTTCCCTCATGCAGAAGCAGTCCTGCCCCATTAGCTTTACTAGTCTAAAGGGTAAATTTAATAATGCTCTCACCATTTTCCTATGGGCCATCCAATAGAAGTAAAAGCCTTTAATGGTGATTTGGAGAGTTCCAGGAATCAGGATGGTTGGATTACTTTCAATAAAATAAAAAAAAACAATATTAAATTATGTTGTGAGCCGTAATGAAACGAATATGCTTTGGTGTAACTTACTGTTAGTCTACTTCCCCAAATAAAGTCAGTTAACCTTGGGCTTACAAACTCAGGTGGTCAGCTTCTTAAGTTTTCCTTTCTCATAAAGTCCTTCCAAATTAAAATCTCCTTAAAGAATATACTTCGTTATTCAGTTTTTTTTAAAAGAACAAAGTCCAGGGTGCTTCAGATAGGGGAGTTGATAGATTGTAAAAATGAAATCATTTGAAATTTCTAAAAAAAATGATTACTTAAAAAATGTTGAAATGTCTCTCTATAATGTAGAACCGATCGTGTGATCATGTCACTCTCCTACTCAATAAACTCTAGGCACCCTCTTAGCTACAGAATCAAATATAAAATCCTTGGTAAGGCTTTTAAAGCCCTTCACAAACAGATTTCTTACCTCTCCAGTTTTTTATACTTTATTATCCTCCATTTATTCTACAGCCCAGCCACATGGGCCTTCTTATTGCTGCTCCCACCAGATATTCCATCTTCTGACCTCGTGACCTTACATTGGCTATTCCTCCATGCCTGAAATGTTCTCACTTCTTACCTCTGCCTCCTGGCCTCCTTCAGGACTCACTTAAATTTTTACATTCTTCAGCAGGCCTTTCCCTATCTCCCTTATTATCAGTGCCTTCTGTCTGATATTACCTCTATATACACATAAATAAATACATATATACATGTTATGTGCTTAGTTAATTTATATGTTCTCTCCCCCTTTTGAATGTGAGTGCCTTGAAGGCAGGTACTGGTTTTTTTGTTTTGTTTTGTTTTTTTACTTTCTAACTGTTATGGTTATCATAGTGGTAGCATAGCTCATGGTAAATGCATAAAAATATGTGTTGACTTCACTCAGAGAATGTATTTTGACATTTGCATCTTGTCTAGCCAGGTGTAAAAGAATAGGGCATTATAGCAAAGAGGGTATATGGACTTTGTATCTGGCATCCAAACAAATGACGCTAGGAACCTTAGTCCTGGCCTAGGGGACTGGGATTTTTGGATTCCTTGGGTATGGGATTCCGTAATCTTCTGGAGCTCACATCCTAAATACACAACAGTTTGTCCTGAGACCGATCTACAGGATTCTTGGGCTGAATGGGACACATTTTATCTAAACATATCTCTTTAATGGATAAACCAAGCCTTTAAAACATAGAGCATACTCTGTTGTTAGGGCCATCTAAGAAGACCTAAGACATTCCATTAAATAAAAGCAGTTTGGAATGTCTCCATTTACCTCGGATGACCTTGGCAAAAATAATACTTTGCCTATCTTCTTTTTCATTTTTTAGTCCTGGGGAAAGTCTGCCAACCCCACAGCTTTCTAGTTCTCTAGTCATTTTGCCTTGTGACTTTTGCCTGTGACTTTCACTTCCTAGCCTATCTATTCTGGTGAGGAATACTATGCCACGCTCCCAATTTCATTTCTGGACAGGCTTTTGCTCTTCTATCCTCAGTTTGGAGTTCTTGTTCATTTCCTCAGACTGCCTAAACCACTTCTTCTTACCCTATCCTTTACTTTAATGGCCAATCTTGGAGCCTTTTTATCAGACAAAAACTCAATCTTCACTCATGTCAGGCAGAACCTGAAAGACAAGTCCTCAACTTTTTTCTAGGACACGCCCCTGGGTAAACCCTAGTGTTCAACATCATGGCTGGGTGCTTCAGTTAATAGCTTTGAACTTATAAGTAAAAAATATGTCTTTTTCTTAGCAAATTTGTCACATAACCTTATCAGTTCTGATGAAGGTCAAATTTTTTATTTTACGACCATAACATTTCAATTTTCTTTTTTCTCTTTTCAAAATCATTAAGAAGTGATAATTAAAATCATTTTTTGAGGCACAGAATCATGCAATTTCAGGATTGGAAGGAACCCCAGTGAGCATTTAATCCAATCCATAATTTGAAAAAGTGTCCTTGGTATGGGGGCAGCTAAGTGGCACAGTGGATAGAGTTCTGGACCTGGAGTTAGGAAGACATCTTCTGGAGTTCAAATCTTCCCTTAGAGACCTACTAGATGAGTGACCCTGGGGAAGTCACTTAACCCTGTTTGCCTCAGTTTCCTCATCTATAAAATGAGCTGGAGAAGGAAATAGCACCCACTCCATTATCTTTGCCAAGGAAACCCAAATGGAATCATGAAGAGTCAGACATGACTGAAACAACTGAACAATCTTTGGTACAAGAAACCTAACACACTTCTGCTTAAAGTCCTCCAGGATCAGGAAACTCATTACCTCTGAAACTGGACCATTCTATTTTTGAAAAGTTCTGTTAGGAATTTGCTCTCCTTACATCAGTTCCAAACTTGGCTCTTAGCAAATTTTATACCTTCTTTTAGCTCTGCCTGATGAGTCCAAATGACACACATTTCATCCCTCTTCCACATCTTTTAGGAGCCCAACAAAAGCTATCATATTTCCCTTCCTTTTCTCCAGGCTAAAGACTCCCGCTTCCTTCCAGTTATTTTTGTTTTGCAGAGACCTGAGGTAGTGCAAAGTTCTGGTTGCCATTCTTTGGATGTTCTCCAATATAGCAATATTCTTTCTTGAATGTAGTAGTCCAAACTGAGAACAACCATTGAGATGTATTCTGATGAGGTGGGATTGTCACTTCTTTATTACTAGAAATAACATTTTTTAAATGAAGTTTAACACAGAACTCATTTTTTTGGCTGCAATATCATGTTGTTTATTCATATTATATCCGTTGTGCACTAAAACCACCAAATACTTTTCAGACAAAATGGTGTCAAATTATGCTTTATTTATCTCTTAAGCTGGTTACTTGAATTCAGTGACAAGATTTTACATTTATCCCTATTACATTTCATCTTATTGATACCAGGGAAATCCTGAAAAGTGGTTAGGATGAAGGGAAGTTAGCATTTCTGTATATCAGACTGTATTATGAGGCAACAGTCATCAAAACCATCTAGTATTAATTAAAAAATAGAGAGGCCGATCAATGGAACAGACTGGGCATGGGAGAATGAGTACATTTTCTCTTGTTTTATTCAACCAGCTGATCAATAAACTTTGAAGATATACTTACTATATTTCAGGTATGTACAAAAAGCTGGGGTTACAAATACAAAGTTGAAATAGTATCTACTCTCAAGGAACTTACTTTCAAGTGGGGGAGACAATACTAGATATATTTTGTTCATCGTTCTTATCTGTCAGAATCTCTCGGTAACCTGACTTGGCTAAGCAATGTGTTAGTGGTTGCTCCTAGCCCTGTGTCCTCCTGTGTCACCTGTAAATTTGAAAAGGTTTCCAATTATACTTCCCTCCAAGTAACTGATAAACATGCTGAACAGCACAGGGCCAACCAAAAGTACCTGGAGTAAGTCCCGTCTACTGCTATTACCATACACTAAGGTGGGTCTTTCTTCCATCAACATTCTATATTCATTCTGCACATTTGGATGTCCCTTTTATCTTGGAGTTATTATTTCATGTAAAGGAGTTCCTACTTTGAAGAAATATCTTCTCATTATGTCCAGTTTAATTTGAATATAAATGTATTCCTGGCATTAGGACCCTGCTGAATCCGACACCTGCTGTATCAAAAGACTAATCATTTGAAGCTGCAGCAGCTTGAAAGGTAGTCTTTTACACAGCTCATGATTATGAGAGGCCCTTTTTTGAATTGGTTGCTTTTTAAAAAAATCTAGATTTTCTGAAAAGACCTACTTTCTCTCAAACTTCAAATAGCTTACACAGTTTGGATTGAAATACTGTATTTCCTAGAGGCTGCCACAGGCTTTATGGTATAAGCCTGTGGAGAATTAGGATTCAGGTGAAAGGGATTGAATATTAAAAAAATAAACAAAAGACAGACCTTTGAATGTTTTTTAAGTAAAAAAAAATTCTCTTCTGTTGAACTTATACAAAGTTATATTAATGGAGAAGACTATATAATATTTAGCCAAAGCTTGATCCTTTAATCTTCATGCTTTAGCTGTCTAGTTATTTGTTCTTCTCTAAGAGTCCATGTGTAGTGGATAGTAGTTTTAGAATTAGAAAAATGGGTTAAAATCCTTCCTCAAATATTAGCTGTGTGATTATTGCAAATTATTTTAACTCTCGGAGCCTCAGTTTTCTAATCTATAAAATGGGGACATTTACTGTATTACAGGAAGCATCTAATTCCCAAGGTTATTGAGATGCTCAAATGACATAATCTACATGGACAATATTGTAAACTTTAAAGTGTTGTATAAATGGAATCTGTTATCATGATGTTGTGTTTTCCTTAAAACTCTGTTCAAGTGACATTTTCTATATTCTACTCTCCTGGGCCCCATAGCTACTATTGTCCTCTCTGAAGATTTTCTTGCATTTATTTTATATATACTTAGTTATGCACATTTTTCATTTTTGTCTTTCTGTACCTAACACGTAGCTCAGTTCTTGGAACACTGTAGGTGCTTATAAAGTGCTGTTGGATCATTCGATTATCATTCCATTCAATACTAGAAGTCTGCAACTTTGTAAAAATGAGTTTTCCTGGATGAGTGTAAAAGTGACCTAGTAGAGGTGGGGAGTCAACAAGGTTTGAAGCTTCCAAAGCTTTCTAATTAAGGACTGAAGTCCTGCTTAATCAGCCATAGACTCCCAGCATGTAATTTTCTTCCTAGGAAGGAGTGAAGTGTTCTAGTCAATTAGCTATTTTGGACCACAGATTCAGAGAATTTTATTGCAAAGAATCTTAAAGATTATGATGCCTATATTCAAGAAGCAGAATAAAAGATATCACCCACAAAATGTATACATCTTTTAGAGATGAGGAAACTGAGGCATAGGGGTTGGCAAAGTATATCCTATTAGTGGCAGAACTAAAACTAGAAAACTGGTCTTCTTACATCACAAAAGTACATTTTGTTGTTCTATACTTGCTAAATTTTATCTTGTGTCCAGAAATCTTCAATGCATTCCCCAAAGTACCCAACATTTCCATTCATTGTTAATTTAAAAGAAATTTCTTAAGTTTTATCTTAACATTTGAATACTTTAATGCCTCTGTATTCACATTATTGTGTGTATTCTTTTCATTGACGTAATTAATCAACCTATAAACATTTATTAAGTGCCTACTATGTGCCAAGCACTGTGCTAATCTTTGGGGATACAAAAAGAGGCAAAAGACAGTCACTGCCCTTAAGGAGCTTGCAATCTAATGGAACAAAATCTCCAAGTTGCTTTTTGTCCTGTGTAGTTCTTGTCCTTGTACTTATAGACCTTCCCAGAGAGGAGCTATCCAAAATGCTGCATGTTTTCCTTTAGACTAGATGGATGCTTTTTTATGATGTGTGGGTACCAGCGTATGTTTTGGCTGTCCATTTGTTATCCTTTACTCTTTCTATATTATTGCTCGTTTGTCTTCTTTACCGTTTATACACTTTGTGGGTGATATCTTTTGTTCTGCATCTCGAATATAGGCTGCTATGGAAAATATGTTCTATTCTCCTTATGACCACCATGTGTCTCTCTTGTTGTGCTTTCTGTTACCTATAACTTTGAGTCTTCACAACTTGTACATAAATTTTCAACCCTTTGGCATCACTGGATGAACATTTGGGTTTAAAATTTGTATTTGAACCTTAGAAAATAATTTAAGACTACACAACATAATTTTCTGAATGTAATCTAGCCCATATTGTTGATCCTTTAATGCCTGTGCCAGATGTACCAATTCAATGGACTGAGTTTCCAATTTCCCGCTATTACGAAAATAGTTATTAAAATAATTTCTATGACTTTATTTTTATTTTTTTGGACTGGACCTGTGATTTTAATGGTAAAGGAAATTCCTCATGAAGAAACTTATTCTATCAAGCAATTTTGGCACCTTCTCTGTAATTCACAGTCTTAGAGAATTTATTATTACTTTTTTCATGGATCAATACATGGTAGATGATCTAAATGTTATGTAAAGAATCTAATTATCAGTTTTGAATGGTTGACCAAGCATCTGTAGAGGGACTGTGGAACTAGGATCTAATTTCATAGATTTGAACTGAGATGACAGAATAATAAGATAATAAATTTAGAGCTGAAAGGCACTCCAGAGTTCATTTAGTATAACCTACTCCTTTTATAGATGAGGAAACTGAAGTCCAGAAATACAAAGGAATTTGCCCAAGGTCACATAGGTAGAAAGTAGTAAACCTGTGATACTTACCTCTTTGGTCTGGGCTACAAGAGATCGACTTTGTATCACAGTCATTTTGGGGAGATTGAGCAGTTTTGAATCCACTGCCTGTGTGAAATAACAGTTGTGACATTCATTGCAAAAAATAATACACAGTAAATCACTGTGATACTCACACCCCTCCCCCAAACCTGCTACTCTCCCAGCTTCTCTTTTTTAGCTGATGGTGCCACCATCCTCCCAGTCATCCAGGTTTGAAATATTTAACTGTTCTCCTCTTACTGCACACATCTAAACAGTTGCCCTGCCCTGCCTATTCTATCTCTGTAATTTATCTTCCATCTATTCTTTTCTCTCCACTCCTGTTGTAATGCCCCCCTCTACTCTCTCCCATCCCTACCCCAGGCTTCCTCATTCTTGGCTTGGACTATTAGAATAACTGTCTAAATGATTTTTATACTAGTGTGTCCTTCAAGCGACTGCCAGAATCATGTCCCTAAGACACTGACAGGACCATATCACTATCTAGCTCCCACTGCCTAGCTTTCAGTGGGTATTTGTTTTATACCTTCATACTGAATAAACCAGTGAGTTCTTAGCTTGGCATTTGGGGTCCTTCATAACCTGGGTCCTACATACTTTCTACTAGAGATATTTAATGAGGATAAAAGAAGGCTAAGGGATGCCATGATACCTACCATCTTCAAGTTTTTAAGGGCTTTAATTTGGAAGGGGGATTAGACTCTTGGGGATTCTTTTTGGCCCCAGAGGGGGGAAAATGGAGCAATAGGTAGAAGTTTCAAAGAAGCAAATTTTTGTTTTAAATAAGTAAAAACTTGCTATCAATCAGAGCTATCCTGGCACAAAGCAGGCGCATAGAGATCACTTGTCGAATTGTTGGTTTATTGATTGAAAGTGTGTAATGTGTAACAAGGGGCCCATCATCAGAGGTTTTCTAGCAAAAGCCAGATGACCTCTAGTAGGGTCTTTTGCAGAGGGATTTTCCAGTGGCTAAATGGCCACCGAAGTACTTTTAAATTCGGATTCTTTTATGATCTCTAGCCCCATTTCTTTCCACACATACACATATCCCTTTGTTCCAGCAATGTTATTAGACAACTTGGTGGTGCAGTGGATAGAGTGCCAGACCTAGAGTCAATAAGCCCTGACTTCATATCATTCCTCAGATACTTTCTGTGTGACCCTAAGCAAGTTACTTAACCTTTTTCAATTTTGGTTTATTTATGTGCAAAATGGGGAAATAATTACATGTACCCCCGAGCGTTAATAGATAACTTGAGATAATATTTTAAAGTGCTTTGCAAACATTATAGGACTGCATAAATGCTAGCTATTGTTAGAATGAATAGATTCTCAACAAATGCCCATTGGCTAATTGGCTAATCTTTATATTTCCCTGATTAGAATACACACTGACTTCTTTTCTACTTGTTGAAATCCTTATCTTTCTTCAAGGCACAGGTTAGGTGTCATCTTTTTCATATAACCTTCCCTGATATCCATAGTGGAAAATGACTTCTCCTTCCTCAATTTTTCTTAGAGTAATTTGGATGTCTCCTTTCCTATTACTGCATTTTGTATTCTATCACATTTATTTGTCTACTTGTTACGTTTGCTTCTCAACTTTTAACACTCTTGAGGGCAGCCCTGTGGTGTTTTTCATCTCTATGACTCCAGTGTCTAGCACAATGCCTTGCATACATAGAGTCAGTGCTTGATAAATATTGAATTGAATTAGCTTATATAAAGTGAGAGGCTGGCCTAAATTTTCTCTAAATTCTTTTCCAATTTCAATCTTATGATCATGTGAGCTATAAACGAACCAGTGATTCCTGACCAAATGCTGAGAACTGCTTTAAAACAATGTGGACTCTGACATGAGAGAAACAGAATAAAGCAATTTCTAAATTAAAACTTATTCTGCTGCTCTTCAAGTTAATCAAAGGTCTAAGAGCAGCAATATTTAATAAGCATCTTTAACTGAATAATTGTTTTATTTTACTAATAACTAATCATATATGACATACAGTTTATATCACTCATCTTTAAAAGCGTTACTATCCTTCAGTTATTTTTATTTGAATATCGCACTGTAAGTCTCTTCTTCGAAAGGATCAGACTACATAAAGAGGAGGAAGTGAAAAAAGCAGGTAGCATTGTAGATTAAGACGCATTTTTCTGAATGGTAAAATTACAAACATTTATCAGGTGTCTACTGCATGCCAGATACTGTGCTAAGTGCCTTACAAAGTTATTAATCTTCACAATCCTGGAAGGTAAATTATTTCCATTTTGTAGATAGGAAAACAGGCAGATAGAGGTTAAGTGGTATGGCTGGAGGTGTTAAGGCTACTAAGTGTCTGAGGCTGGATTTGAACTCAGATCTTCTTGACTCTATGTCCACAACTCTATTCACTGGGCTAGTTAGCTAGTGGGAATTTTATGGTAGAATCATTACAGAGAGCAATGGCGGTGAATACCAACAGAAGTTGAAATACAAGAGACATTGTTATAGGAGCAATGATTGGTTGTCAACTTAGATAACTGTAAAGCCAATCTGTAAGTGAAAGATCTTTCCTGCCCATTGAATAGGTCTCAGGTGGGGCCAGCAAAGGGAGGCCTGATTAGAGGCAGGCCTACACACCTTCGTGATGCTGATCAGGGTTTAAAGACTCTTCCCACCCCCTCAGTAAACCTCAGGTAGGGCTAACAAAGGGTGATTAGAGGCAGGCCCACATGCTTTCACTAACTAGATGTGAGGCCCCAGGCTCCACACCTTTTTGCTAAGTAGGATCTGAGTCCTCAGGGCCCTGAACAGGGTATAAAAGCTCTGAGGTTGACATTTTGCCCTTAGAGGCACACTCATTGAAAGAATATTGGTGATGAGACTCTGGGTAGCCACTATTAAGGAGCCCCTCCCCCTCTCTGAAAACCTAGATGCTGGTGCTTCTCTCTGGTAACTATTTATTGCTATGGATTGACTGATTTGTGTGTATTTGCTCTGTTTATATAATGTATGCTTATAATTTCTGTTTGCGTTTGCTCTGAAGTTCAGGGTGCTGGCTTTCCCTCTTGAACTAAATGAGTGATATATGTGTGTTTAATTAAAGTAAGATTGTTAACCCCTTAAAGCTGCCTTCCTTAGAAAAGCAGATCAAAGAATTTGTGCTAGCAGCCCTCCTGTGTGCTCCTGTTGTTGGTCTTGTTATTGGTCTTTCACCTCCACAGCAGCTGCTAGCAACATTGTTGTTACAATAACTGTCATGTTTATAAGATTTTTAGATTATACAATGCTGGGAGGAATAGGCAATATAGACTTAATGGGAACAAAATTTTAGGCGCTTACTATGTACCAGGCCCTGTGCTAAGAAATCAGGATATAAATATAAGCAAACAAGATAGTGCCTTCTTTCAATTACGGAAGACAATCTATGTAAGAGAATGGTGTATTTTAGACAGGGAAATCAGAGTTAATGATTGGCCAGTTAGCACATACTTTCCAGGAAGGGTTGTATTAAGTTAATTATAGCTGGACTTGAAAAGTGTTTTTTGTGTGTGTGTGTGTGTGTGGTGGGATGGGGGGAAAGAGTGTGAAATATACTTCATAAATATAAGATAGGAGAGGTTGTATGAAAAATATCTAGGGATTTTGGCGGGATGCAAAACCAATGTGAGTCAACGATGAGGTGCAGTAACAGAATAGAGCACAGCTAGGAGGTTCATTGGATAGAGTACCTGGCCTAGAGTCAGGAAGACTCATCTTCTTGAGTTCAAATATGGCCTCTGACCCTCACTAGCTGTGTGACAAATTATTTAATCCTGTTCGCTTCAGTTTCCTCATTTGTAAAATGAAGTGGAGAAGAAAATGGCAAACCATTCCAGCATCTTTACCAATGACACCCCAAATGGGGTCACAAAGAGTCAGAAACAACTAAAAAACAACAGCAATATAATCTTTGACTGCTTTTGAGAGTTACATATGATCAGAACAAGGTCTTTTTGTGTTCTCCCCTGGTCAGACCCCCATCTAGAATATCATGATTAATTGTTAGAATGACATTTCTAGAAAAGAAATTGACAAGGAGAAGAGCTTCCAAAATATGGAAACCAGGATAGGGTTAGGGAGGGGAGGACCTAGGGAATAGAAGACTTAGGGAAGACATGATAGCTGTCCTCAAATATTCACAGGACTACCATGTATAAGAGGGACTATACTTGTTTTGCTTGGTACCAGAGGACAGAATCAGGAGCAGTGGGTGAATGAAATTATGGTGAAGCAAATTGAGACTTGAAATAAAGAAAAACCATAATAATCAGAGAGGTATAAAAGTAAATTCCACTGCTTTAGTGGGTAGTGGCTTCTTCTCTCTCATCATTGTTCAGTCATTTGAGAATGAACAAGGGGGTAGTAGGTCCTTCCTCACATCATCAGTTATTCAACAATGAATAAAGGGTTAGTGGGTTCTTCTTCACTAGAGCCCTTCACATCAAGGCTACATTACTGCTTGATAGGAATGTGGTATGACGTTTAAAAAATTTGTGAGACGTAGCTTCTGGGTAATAAATCATTTTATTAATAATGCTAGCATTTTATTATGGAAAGGATCAATGACACTCTTGAATGTCAAAGACCCCCTCAGTGCAGTGGGCTCACAGTTATATGTCCTTGGAAGAGTGGGTGTACCTCAGGGTGGCAATCAACTCTGATTGGTTAACAATTAATGAGAGAATGTTATTACAATGAGATGTCTCCAATGAGGGTCTTAAGGTAAGTGACATTGAGCACCCAAATTTTGGTCAAAAAGATTTCAATTTCCATATCACTTGTCTTACAAAAGGGAAAATCCTCATTTTCCCAGACCTATCTGAGTAAACACAATGAGCAGGAATCCACCCATTTGCTTAAACTTAGAATTTCTTTACTGTCTTTGATTAGATCTTAGCTTTCCTGGCTGGGTAAATCTTTGAGTAAGATTTCCCATACTGGCTGATTTCTGTATGTTGAAGTAGAAAAGGGGAAAAACTTTGGACCTCATTCGATAGTTATTTCTCTCTGTGAAAGGAATTCTTGTTTAGGTATGGATGGGATTACATGGTCCCTGAGATCGCTTCTAACACTGAGATTTTGTGAATGACAATTTTTGCTTCTGGAGATGGCTAAGTGACCAATTATGCCCAAGGTTTACTATTTTTAGATGGGCATTTTTCAGTCTTTTGGATGTAGTAAGACATACAATTGCTCTTGCTATTGCTTATCCAAAAATGCTTTATAACACTGATTTTCAGGATTACGTGTCTGGAATTAAACTTCATTGTTATGGCCACATAGAAAGTAGACCAAGACAGCTCAGAATGGAGTGATGTCCATATTACATTAAGAGAGTTATTTAAGAAGAAAAATTAAATGAAGAAATTATTTTTTTTCCCATAGAGTGAAAAATAACTGATAATCCCCTTTCCACACATTTTTGTATTCACTAGTTGTTGCATAGATCTATCCAGATTGGAACGAAAGGACATAATTTAGAACCTAGTTCTGGATTTCCTACTCTCTGTATCTGTCCCTTCTCCAGGAATCCCAGGAGACTGGGAATTCTTACCTGAATAAGAGAAAGGGATAAAGGATTGTTAATATATTTATGAGAAAAGGTTTGGGGCCCATTCATCTGTGATCCAAACTGGTTCACTTAACTCTAGTCACACAAAGAATCCCCAAAACACCCATTTACAGCATGGGGAGGGGTCTTTTGGGAGCCATGGGGTGCTATACAGTTGAAGCATATTGTACAGTTAATTAACCTCTAAGAAAAGATGAAAAGAAACTACCCAGCAGCACAAACTTGACTTACGTTTATTTTTGTCTTTGTGCTTTTTTTTTCCATTTGGGTTTCTACTCCCCAGTCCATTGCCATATGCTGCTGGGACTCAGCTGTAATTATCTAACTTGCAGATGAAACAAGAAGTGAAACAAACAAATAGAAACTTAACAGCTACTCTTTGGGACTCTGATTGAATCAGAGATGCCTCCATTTTTCAAAAAATGAAAGGTTCATTTAGAGGTTAGTGCTCTGTCCTAGCTCTAGGATTTCAAGTATCAAAAAATTTTGAAGTCATGTTTTTCTAATCTATCTTCCATCCTTCACATTGGACAATACTCTAACTCTAGCTGTGTGACAACCCTTAGCACAGATTAGTTGCATGCACGAGGGTTCTACTGAAGTATCTAGCACTACATAAAGCAATTCGACCTATACCTATCATGTGTTTTCATTTGGCACAGTTTTGTTGATGATTGACTAAAATTTTCACAGCAGGAATACAAATTAGTATTCATTCCCATGTGGCATAGTCTTCAAGGTAAAATTCTTCTTACTTGTCTCCAAATATAGATCTGTAGTTATAGAACCAAAAAAAAAAAAAACAAAAGGAGGAATTTTAGGGGCAATTTACCTATGATGTGAAAGCCCAAGTGAATCTTAAGAGTTGGGTTTTATTATTTTGACAGGTAAGGTTGACTTGATTGAATTTGTTAAACTTGAAAAACCATTGTGTGTGTGTGTGTGTGTTTGTGTACATGCATGTATCCTCATAAATATTTTAACCCTGGGTACCCAGCATATCATCACCAGAGGGTATTGTTTCCACGAGCAGAATGACTCTAGTTAAATATTGCCAGAGGCCGATATGAAGAGTGAGACCACCCACTGGGAGTATGGACTCAGGCAAGTTTCACTTAGCAAGAGTTTGTAGTAATGAGTCTGAAGGGAATAACAATGGCTGTGAACTCCGGGGGGGAGGGGAGGGAAGAATAATACATTTCCTGGGGAATGTTGTAGGGTTTTGAGGTTTGATTATTTCTGTTTATTTGATTTGTTTTGCCCAGAAAGGTGAGATAGACTTGAAAATATCTAGGTCCGTTTCCTATCCCTTTCATACTCCAGTGAGAAAGTCTCTGCTCAGCTTTCAGGTTGGTTCATTCCATTGAGTTAATATCAGCAGTGGCAGTCAAATTCAGTGAGATTAGAGTATTATTTTTAATTATTTATCAGAAAAATGTGCTGCTACTATTCAATAATTCATCCCCTAGTGGCCAAAGTTTGGGACACGAGACTTTGAATTTACTTAGCTTTGTCTTTAGACTAGAGGCAGAGTTAGTTGCTTGGACCATAATTTATACTTTTCCAGCTTGGGCAGAGCCTGATAGAATTTATTCTCTCTGTCAGATGACTTTTGAGAATTAAGGATTAATTGTGTTTTCCTTTTAACACAAACCTTAAAAAGGTTACATGTCGTCTTTTTTTTTTTGCAATAAAAAATCTTTAAATCAGTATTTTACTTATTGGAACATATTATAATGTGAGTGAATGGAAAAATAATGTTTTCTTTACAAAAATTCATTTTACATATAGCTTTTCCAGAATTCATCTGTTGTGTGAAACAAGATAGTCCTGCTGAGTTGATGGCCTAGATAAAGCAGCCTGAGGCTGACTTCCTGGTGTGGTAGTTAAATTAATAAATTTATTGGTGAGAAATCTTTTCCACTAAGAATATCCCAAAGTTTTTTTTTAAACTGCCCGAGGGTCCTTGACATCAGCAAGGTACATATTTGATCAAAACCTTGACTATGTGAGCCTTTGTTCTAAGCTAGAGGCCTAAAGAAAGAAAGGAATATATTTTTAAAAGAAAAAAAGAGGAGCAAAAAGTTCACACCTCAAAGTCAAAAAGTAAGTTGCTACGCTATTTGAGGTTAGTCGGCAGCCCAGGCTGTTGCCAACTAAAAATAAAGTTTGATGGCTAAACCACCATGGCAAAGGGAATAAAGAGAAAAAAAATAAAAGCAGAATGAAGCCCCAGGAAAATCAATGTTGTAAGAGGACCACAAAGAGATGAGTAATATAGCATACAAAGCCAACGGCTCCGCTTTCCTACTGAAATGGGTGCAATAGGTGAGATTTTATATAATTTCTGATCTAGTATCTGTCTCAATAACGTCCAGGAGAATGAGTTAGAAACAGTCATCCTATTTAAAGGAGGGATAGATGAGAATTTTCTTGTGTACTTCTCAACCCCTAGAAATTTTTGTGTAGTTACTAAGCAGATGTCAGTGGGAAGAACTAAAAGAGAAAGCGGTAAAGAAGTATTTGATGAAAATTAAAAAAGAAAGTTTTCCAACCCATTGCTGTTCAAGTCCCATCTTCTTTAAACAAGCTTTCATGGTCTTCTCCAGCCTTTATTTTTCTCCTCTCTTCTCCTAAATTCTGACATTTAGAATCAGCGTCTTACAATTGAGTACTCAGTTTTCCCGGATGTCGCAACAGTCATAGTACAATTTGAAACTAATAAGGCACTATGACTTTTGGGACATCTTGTATACTGAATTTATTTATTATCATCATGGTCATTATCATCATTATTATCACCTAGAACTGTGATTCATCAGTACAGAGACTGCTTAGTGAGGAGCATTCTCTATCAATGCAGATCCATACTTCATCTGCAATTTATAGTATTACAGAACTGCCTGAGGCATATAGAAGTTAAGTGACTTATCCAGGTTCACATAGCCAGAATGTGGCTGAAACAGGTCTTGAATCCAGGCCGTTATGACTGGAGGCTAGCTTTTTAGCCATAGAAAGCAATTTTTTTCAGGAGCCATTGGTCTCGTAGGGTCAAATAACAACACATCATCTTATACTAGTCACGAATGGTTTCATACATGTCAGTCTGATCTCTCTAGCTTGCAAGCTTCTCAAGGACAAGGGCTGTCTTATGGTTCTTCATTTTTTTTTAGTCAATTAAACATTTGGTACATATTTATTGAGCCCTTACTGTATACTAGAGACAGCCAGGTGGTGCAGTGACTAGAGCGATGGGTCTAGGATTAGGAAGACCTGAGTTCAAATCTTGCCTCAGACATTTACTAGCTTTGTGATCTTGGGCAAGTCACTTAACCTTTCGTTGCCTCAGTTTCATTAACTGCAAATGGTGATAATAATCACATCTGCCTTTCAGGGCTGTTGTGAAGATTAAATGAGATAATTGAAAACTGAACACATAGTAGGCACTGTATAAATCAGACTTGCACAACTTGGCAGTAGGTAGGGGACCAAAATGAAGACAGGCCAAACATCTTTGGGTTGCAGATAGGTAAACTAGAGACAGATTGATGATAGTTGGTTGCTGTGTGTCACATGACAAACAGGAGAGTGTGCACAGTGGTAGCTCTACATTTTTCATGGGCAGCTAGAAGTCCTTTGGTGAGCTGTAGGGGACCTGCAGGCCATGTGTTGTGCAGGCCTGATATAAATGCTTATCTTTCCTCCCACCAAACTATACACTAAAGGGTAGAGAGGATAAAAAAAAAACGCATTAAGTCACAGTCCCTGAGCCCCAAGGAGTGAACAATCCAGTTGGAGACATAAGAAATGCAGACATAAAAGATAACTCACAGTGTGAGAAAGAATGTAAGTGACAAATGAGTAGTATAGACAACAACATATCATATGGGATTTCAAAGGAAGGAGAATAGTTTGAGCTGGGAGAGTCAGGGAAGAATTTTAAAGATTTTGATAAAGTTCAGAGTTGGAGTGATGGAGTTCTAAGCAGGATGGAACACGTGAACAGAGCTGCAAAAACAGAAAAATGCATAGTGTGTTCAGAGGACCACTTTGATTGAAATGAGAGTGACTGTAATGGAGGATATGTTTATGTAGCAACATGACAAAAAGGTTGTTTGAAGCTAGATGATAGAGAACCTTGAATATTAAGCAAAGGCGTTTGGGTTGGAGGGAGCCATTGAAGGTCTTTGAAATAGTGAGAATGTACTTTTGGGAACTTAATTTGGCAGGGATGGTAAAGATGGAGGTGAGGAGATCAATTAGGAAGCTATCATTGTAGTCCAGGGGCCTCAAAAAAGATGGGGGCAGTGGCAATAAAAAGAAAGACACAGCTGTGGAGGAATATTATAAAGCAAGAACTGGCAATTTGGTGAGTATCTGGATGTGGGAGTGAGGGAGCGGGTTCATTCAATTACAGTTCCACCACAAGTAGTCCAAGTACCTGGAAACAGGGCAGTATCATTCAGAAAAATAGAGAAAGTCAAGAAAATGAGCTATTTTGGTGGAAGAGATGATGACTTTACCAGAAAAAAGGGGGAAGAAACCAAAAGATCACATAGATGTAGAGCTAGAAATGACCTTAGAGATCATCTAGTCTAACACACTTATTTTACAGATGAGGAAACTAAGGCTAATGGAAGATAAGTGACTTGCTCAAGGTCATACATGGAGAGAACATGAGAGGTGATATTTAAATCTGTATCCTTAAACTCCAGAGCTTTTTCCGTTGTACTCTATTTCATTCTGAATCTTTGAAAAATTGTCATACAAAGCAAATTAACACATTGATCAAATTAACACATTGATCATGTCTGAAAATGTATGTCTGGTTCTGCACCTGTAGTGACTCATCTCTGACCAAAAGGTGGAAGGTAGTTACTTGAAAGGTCTAGGAAACAAATAATTAATGGTTTTTGTTTGTTTTCTAGAGATATGTTGGTTCATCAGAGCACAAAGCCACACATTTTAGTGAATCCCCTTCTGCAAAAAAAAGGGAGCCTTTCGAACAAATTAATTTTCTAATAGCTCAGACTTGACATTCCATTCCAACTACCTGCTTTTGTTCTTGCCTTTGGGGACATTGGAACAATGTTGTCTTCAGCCCTCTAGTAAGGAGGACTAAGAATTTAATTTGTACAACAGATTTTTTTCCCTATTTAATCTTTGTGATAATTTTATCATTCACAATGAATGTTTCAATAAAAATGAAACATAGCATTGTCTTGGTGCTGAGTTTTCTCTAGCTGTTCACTAAGCATGGCAGTGTGTACAAGTCATTTAAGTTTACCCTCGGGTCTGTTGGCATTAGGTACTGATCTTGATTGATAACTGTTTATATGCAATACTAAGCCTTCCTGTATTTTGCTTATTCCTAGTAAATGAAAGAAAGTCCTTCTGGACCTGAAAGCAACATTTAAATCAGTTTCATTTTTTTTTACTTCATGCTTGCTCCCTTTTATTGCTCCTATTCTACATAGCAAATCCTCTCCCTTTAGTCTGGCCAAAGGGTAGAGCATAGCTTACTTTGCACCTTCATGTTTTAATTTTCATTGTAGCAGTGAAAGGCCTTAGAAGGTATTGTTAATCCTATAGCAGGGATTCTTAAATTGAGGTTCATGAACTTGTTTTTGTAAAAGAAATTATGATGGTATTTAAATATATTTGGTTTTGTTTGTAAAGCAATACATTTAAAGATAACATTTTGAGAAGGAATCTTTAGTGTTCAACAGAAGAGTTCGTGCCTCAAAAAAGGTTAGAAACTCCTGTCCTACGGGGTCATACAGTTGTGATATTTTCATAGACATTCATAGTCATGGACTTTCTCTTTGAATTTGAAACTGTGTAATGTAAATAGATTTTCTAGTTTTAGCTTCAAGCATCAGAAATAGGATTAGACATTTTGTACTGGTCATATCATTCATCTTCTATTATCTTACCTTTGCATAGTAATATATTTCACCTATCAGGAGAATTCTATTTAGTTATACTTACCTTTTTTGGTAACACATATGAGGTCCAGCAAGGGTAGTAGAGCACAAAATCAGAAAAAATGTAAGATAAATAATAAGCATTTTTTCCTAAAAGACAGTTATTCTAACAATTAACAATTATTCTTTGAAAAGATGAGTATTTCAGAGACGAATGTTTCAATAGCAAGCACTGAACCAAATGCACAAAGATTACAGGAGAGAAAATACAGATTATTAAAAAATTCATAGCTATTAATCATTAAGCTAATAGAGATTTTGTGATAGTCCAGCCTCACTATCCATTAACTTTTTTTTAAATTGCTGACCAGTAGATTCTGAATATTTTTTTGAAATACTAGGGATCAATAATAGGAGAATTGTTCAGATTGTTCATCGTTTTCCAAGTCTTTTCATTTTCCCCTGTTGTTAGACTATTATCTTAAAACACACTGATAAATAAGGATGCTCTCTGCTTGTCAGAATGAGTGGTTTTGCTATTGAGAATATTCCCTTAAAGTGCTGATAAAAAGTTCTGTCTCAATTCAGATGACTGAAATAAAGGAATCTGTGCTACTTAGGCATTTTCATAAGATAGTTGAGAGCTGAAGTTCTTTGTGACCTTCAGGGGATTATGAGTTTTTGAGAGCACCTGACTGGCAGATGAGATCAACCTGACCCAGGCTCTGATGTAGACTTTGTAAACCTTAATTCAGTTGCCATGACAGCGGTAGTCAGAGAATGATCTTGTCCATCACTGGATAATGCCATGGAAGTTAATGAAGATGGTGGGGTCAATGGGAGTTCTAAAGCTTATGGACATTTGGAAGAAGATGAAGGCCTGACTTAAAACTCTTGCAAATTCCAGGGGAAAGGGAGGGTGACAAACTAAAATCATTCCTTTGTCTACCTCAAAATGTGGCTTCTCTCATGGCACTAAAATCTTTTGATATGAGCCTAAGGCCTTACTTGGCATCAGCTTCACCTTGGACCACTGATGTCTTTGGCTTTCCTCATGCTTCAGGCGTGGCCTCCTGTCTTTGGCCATTTCAGGTCACTGGGTTTTCTGTGTAGTTCTTCTGTCTTTTGCGCTTGAGAGGTGTTACTGTTAGTTGTGTGAGAACCTCTTTGTTTTCGTTTTCTATTGCTGCAGCTAAGTGGCCAAATAGGTACAGAGCTGGATTTGGAGTCAGTAAGACCTGAGTTTAAATATGGCTTCACACATTTACTAGCTACACTACACTTAGCAAGTCACTTAATTTCTCTTTGCCTCAGTATCTTCTTCTGTAAAAAGAGGATAAAAGTAGTACCTACCTCAATTCTGGGATTTATTAGGATCAGATAAGATAACGCATTTGAAGTGCTTTAAAAAACTAGATGAATTGATTGTAGCATGTAAACAAAGACAGTAAGAAATATTATTTCAAGAGGCATTTGGTCACTAAGTCATCAACAAAATTAATAAATGCTTACTATGTGCTAGCTACTGTACTAGGTTGTTCTGGGCTGGGCCTCATTCAAGCCATTCTCCTAATAGTTTGTGTTCAATACTGGAACAATATAAAATACATGTAAGTAACTGAAGAGTTAACACAAGATTTACTTAGCCAGAGTAGAAGGATTTTCAGTAAAAATGCTTTGAGGACACCATGACATGATTAAGCTCAATGAATCTTCCTTGCCTGAGTTGGCCATTTGGGGCTCACAGGACCAGGAAGTGATGTAAAGAGCCTGAGCTTTGGACCTTTGAGTCAATTAAGTCTCAAAGATGGTTTCAATAACTTTTAAGGGGAAAAGAATAAACAAGAACAAAAATGTAGTCTAACTTGCGCAGGGGAAAGGGTTAAGTATTTCCTATCACAGGGGTGCTGGGATATTTTTGTGTAACATGAATTTACTTTTGAGTAGCTAATAAACTAGCAAGGAGACGTAACATATGCTCATTACAGATATTCCAAAAATGACCGATATCAAAATAGTTGTAGTTTGTAAGCCAATATTTGGTTTTTGACCTTATCTTTTAAAACGTATTTTTATTTTCAATTCTAAATTTTCCATGCCCTCCTGCACAAATTGAAAAGGCAAGAAATATGATGCTCATTGTACATATGAAGTCACACAAAACATTTCCATATCAAATATATTCTGAGAAAAAGTAGCAAGAAAAATTAAGAAAGAAAAAAATATTCTTCAGTCTGCACCCTGAGTCCATCAATTCTTTATCCGAAGGTGGATTCCATTTCACATCATGAGTCCTTTGGAGTGGCCGATCATTTCGTTGATCAGTTACTATGTCTTTCACAGTTGATTATCTAATTAAAGGGGCCATCCCTTGACTCATTTCTTAAAGAGGCCAATTCACTTAATGAGTGTTACCTAACTCTAAGTGAGAACCTGAAAAGGCCTTAGCCTAAAAGAGCCAGGATGCATTTGCATCCTGGGTCATCTCCAGTCATCCTGATGACTATCTGGTTATGAGATCCAGATGGCTCTGGCGAAGAAAGTGAGCCTGGTGACCTTGCACAGCCCTCCCTCACTCAAATAAAAGTCAACTGCAAGTCATGTCATCATTTCCCTGAAGTCATGATTCTCTTTGAAAATGAAGGATAAACACAATCTTTACAATATTGCTACAATAGAATAGAATGTATACAATATATTGGTATATAATGTATCATTCTGGCTCTGCTAACTTCACTTTTCATCAGTTCATATATGCCTTCCTAGGTTTTTCTGAAATATCCCCTTTACCATTTTTATAGCACGATTGTACCATCACATTCATATACCATAATTTGTTCAGCCATTACCCAAGTGATAGACATCCCCTCAATTTCCATTTCTTTGCTACTTCAAAAAGAATTTCTATAAATATTTTTGTACATGTGGATCCTTTTCCTTTGATCTCTTAGTGATACAGACCTAGTATCAATATTGGTGGTTCAAAGGCTATGCAGAATTTTCTAGCTCTTTGGGCATAGTTCTGAATTGTTCTCCAGAATGGTTATATTAGTTCATAGGTTCACCAATAGTGCATATGAGCATAAATATTTTCTCACACCTCCACCATTTGTTATTTTTGTTTTCATCTAAACCAATCTGATGGGTATGTGATTCTTCAGAGTTTTTTTAATGTGAATTTCTCTAATTATTTGTGATTCGAACATTTTTATCTGATTTTTGATAGCTATCATTTCTTCTTCTGAAAAATATCTGTTCATATCCTTTGACCATTTATCATTTTTTATATAAAAATAAATTTGGCTCAGCTTTCTATTTATTTGAGAAATAAGATCATTAACAGAGAAACTTAAGGTAACTTTTTCCACTTACTTTTCTTCATGGGCAGGCTGAGCCAATATAATAAAAAAAGTTTCCTGCTTTTTTTCTAATTTTGTTTGTAGTAGTTATATTTGTGCAGAAATGTTTTAATTTTATACAGTCAAAATGATTTACATTTCTCTCAACTTTTTTTGCCTCTTGTTTGATCATGAACTCTTTCTCTATGCACAGATATGAGAGATAATTTCTTCCATGCTCCCATACTTTGCCTATGATAATCCTTTATTGTCTAAATAACATACTCATTTTGAGCTTGGTATACAGTGTCAGATGTTAGTCTATGTCTAGTTTTCCCAGCAGTTTTTGTCAAATAATGAATTCTTGTCCCAGTAGCTAGAATCTTTGGGCTTATTAAAAAGTAGATTATTCTGCTCATTTGCTTCTGTGTATTGTGTCCCTGATTTATTCCAATATCAATCATTTTATTTCTTATCTTCTACCAAATTGGTTTGGTGATTACTACTTTGTGGAATAGCTTGTTATCTGCTTGACTCCATTCCTTCTGATTTTTTTTAATCTATACCCTTGATAATCTTGGCCTTGTGTTTCTCTAGATGGAGATTATCATTATTTTTTTCTAGCTTTAGAAAATAATTCTTTAAGAGTTTGATTAGTATGCAATTGAATAAGTTAATTTAGGTAGGATTATCATTTTTAATGTACTGACTCAGCCTACCCATGAGTACTTAATATTTCTCCAATTATTCAGATCTGTATTTGTGTGAAGTGTTTTGTAATTGTGTCTATATAGTTCCTGTATGTCTTGAGAAGTATATTCTCAAGTATTTTATATGGTCTGTAGTTATTTTAGGGATGGCTAGCTGGCATAGTGGATAGAGCAGCAGGCCAGGAGTTAGGAAGAATTGAGTTCAAATTTGGCCTCAGACACTTACTAATTGTGTGACCTGGGCAACTCACTTAACCATGTTTGCTTCCATTCGTCATCTGTAAAATGAACTGGAGAATAAAAAAGGCAAACCATTCCAGTGTATCTGCCAAGAAAATCCCATTTAAATGTATATAGCACTATGACAGAAGCAATGTACTTTACATATATTAACTCTTTTGATCCTTATAATAATCCTGTGAGGTAGGTGCTATTGTCACCCCCGTTTTACATTTCAGGAAATTGAATCTGAGAAAGGTGAAGGACTTGTCCTAAGTCAACAGCTAGTAAGTACCTGAGATGGGATTTGAACTCAGGATTTGCTGACTCCAAGTTCAACTTTCTATCTAATTTGACAAGGTGCCTTTTTTAATAGGGCTATATCAGAATAATCTACTTGCTAAAATATTATGTAAGCTAGGTTTTCAGCCAAGCTCGAGATATTTTACATAAGACTCTCTAATCAATAGAGAGCATTGTGACTTAATGTTATGTGCCTCAGTGGGGGCCAGTGCTGCTGTGAGAGTTTTGGACAGGAGAGTTATTTATAACTGCTTTGGGAAAGGACACTGGTTTCTGTCACTCTTCACGGCTCACTCCAAGAAGAAAAATATTTGCAAATATTTGTGGAGAAGCTGGCACCTCAACATGTCCTTGATTTTCAGTTTGTCCCCAGGCTTTGAGGAGTTTCCCCTTGGGTGGGATCAGGGCTTCTTTGATGACCAAAATCGCTACTTATTTCATTTAAGAGTTCATTTAGTCCTGTGTATTTTCTGGTTTAGTCTAATCTATAGAACTCTGATTTCTGTTTTCCATCTGCTGGATAAGGGTTGGATTGAGGGTTTACTCACTGTTCACTATTTATGGTAGCCTTTTACGTAACTAGAATTTGAAAGGAAAGAGGCAAGTTTACGGGTATAAGTCTTGAGTACCTGCCTGCCCTCCCTCCCAAGAAATAGTGGACAGGAAAGTTACTTTTTGAACCCAAATATCTGTGCCCCAAGATAAGACATATTTAAGGAGGTACATAGATATAATTCTAGTCTGTTACTCATCTCTCTAGAAAAGAACAGAGAGACTAAGCTTATGACCCCTTCTCCAACCCTTGCTTGTAGCAGGAATATAGTCTCCCTTGGAGTAGAGTGAATGAGATTCCAGTAGTATCTATCGATTGCCTCCTTTTGAGTCCTCTGTCTATATATGTTTATACATATTACATGAATGGCAATTATGAAATTATAAAATGTTAATAATGAATGTATACCAACATGATAATCTTATTGCCTTATTATGGCAAGGAGGAGAAATTGGGATTGTAGAAGCTTTCATAATGGTTCCCAGGCTTTGGCAAGTCTTATCAGGATGGAAAGGTGTCATGTATAGATTTGAGGTTAGACTGTATGTTTGTCTTTTCTAGAGCAGACTAACTAACTTTGGTAAGTCTTATCACTAAAAGGATGAGCTCTTAATTTTTTTGTCAGCCATAGTATTCATGAAGGCAAAGAGTCATTTTTATCTGTGTCAGTAGAGGGAGTACTACACCAATCAAGAAACTATATCATGGATCCATGAAGTAATAAAATAAGTAATTAGTATTAATGGAGTTATTAGTATAATAATTATTAACATATGAGAAACAAGGAACTCATCTCCAGGTTAGACACAGGGTGACAAACTTTTGGCCATGCTATCCCTTGAACACCATCATGGAGTAGGGAGTCACAACATGTGTGCATAATAAAAGGACTATAGTTTCAGGTATTGAAGTATGAAATAAGTAACAATGCAGGGAAGTTTATGATTCAGTTATAAAATAAGTGAAAGAGATAATAAGTCCTCTGACAGTACCAAGGAAGGAGAAGATTAATGTGTGCTGTCCTGGTAAGTTAACAGCCTGCTTTGATAGCTGCTAATATGCCAACCATGGCAAAAAATTGTCAGTCGGTAAAGTCTTTGCCCACAATTGCCTTCTCACCTGCTTTCTGATTTCTTAGCCTGTATTGAGATTTGACACTTGACCTTATTTTGACCCCTCATGTCAACAACTTGATACCCACTGATTCTTTGACAAAGTTAGTCTGGCTAGGTTTTGTAGGTAGAGACTTAGGAGATACTGTTGTAGTAATCTGCACATTAAATGGTGAATGTCTTAGAAAGAGGGAGGACAGATACAGAAGGAAAGGGTATGAAAGATATTGTGAAGGAAGAGCTAAAAGGATTTGGGTGATTAGTTGCATATAGTTAACGAAGGTTAAGGAGTAGACAAAGAGGACTCAAGTTCAGAGCCTGAGTGTCTGGAAGTATTCCTTCTAGATTGACAGTGGCCTATGTGGCAGCTCTCAGAGCTTCAGTAAAAACTTTCAAAGGGAATTCCACAAAGCCCCTGCTAAGGATGAAATGCACATAAGCTCCATCAAATAGCATAACATAGATGAACTTTCTGTTTGGTCTCTATCCCTAGCTCCCCTTTAGAGCTCTGTCATTTGGGCATCAGAGTTTTAATCATAGTCATTGAGTTGCGATCACATTAATGTAGGTATTTTTTCCATGTCCTACAATAGATTGGGCATTGGGCATCCACCTACTTTTCTTCAGACCTTTTGACATTGAACGGATACTAGTAGAGCACATTTGCTAACTAACCATCACTTAAGCTTTTTCCTATTTTCTTTTCTGCTCATCTCTTACACATCCAGTTGTCTTTAAAATCAAGATTGACAATAAGATTAAGACAATTAAGATAAGATAAGAATAAGAATAAGAATAAGAATAAGAATAAGAATAAGGGCTCCTCCCTGAATTGGTCAGTAATGGAAATCAGCACATTGGGAAAATATGGCTAGTCAATATGCTGACATTCAAGAGTTGTTTCTTAAAACCATAAACATTAGTTCATTAGTGCCAACTTGAAGAACCCAATTCAATGACATAGATTAGACTTAAATAAAGAATAGACTGGCTAAGAAAGAAGGGATATGAGATTCTATTACTAATTTGATGAATTAAAACTGAAGTGAATTATGCCCCTAATCAAAGTCAAGTAACTATTTTTTTTCTCAAAAGTATTGGACCACTTGGAATACAGTTGTAGTCATTCATCTTCCTGGTTTCCCATGTCAGATGTTGTTGGGTTAGCAAAAGTTTATACAGCCTTCTTCATGATGTCCACTGTTGCTAATGTTGTACACAAGGTGCTTCATTTTGAAATAATTTCTCAATGTAATAAGTAAGGATTTCCTCACATAATAAACACTTAGCATCAATGCTCTCTGTCAGAAAATCTTGACTCAAGATGCCAAGGCAGTAAGTGTGTCAAATAATCATTTAATTAGATTACAGAATGCAGCTCTTATGTGTCAAATATCTATTGATGCCTAGGAGAAAATAGTTTGAGGTTTCTTAAGAATGCAAAACTCAAACTCATTTGCCATGCAATTAACTCAAAATTGCTTTCTTGGGAAATTAATATTACAGGGAATGTTTAGGCATATAAAAGCACGTAATTGACATTTAGCCAAAAAGTTAGTGACAAATAACTCATAACATTGCTAAAATATTATTTTTTTCCAATACATTCAAAGTTTTGTGCTTTGTTTACTAAAATTTGAGTTTTCTTTTTGGGTTTCATGCATTGTATTTACTTAAAACCTTTAAAACATTATTTTTGGTGTAGGATATATGAGCCATGGCAAGATGGGAAGTTTCTCCTCACAGGAATTTATATAATGTTTACTATAGTAGGCACCACAGAGATTTATCAGACAACACAGAAGACATAGGGCCAGCCCTCAGAGGAACTGTCTGATAAGTTAAACAGGACAGGAAAATTCACTCGTGCAGCTGGATTTTGTAGGAGTGTGAACTCAAAGGATCACTGGTATTTCCAGATGTTGCATTGCTATGAGGTGTGAGTGTATCAAGATGTTCAGAATGTGTTTGCCAGACTTGTACCTTGAATACATCTACCTGTTTAACATGAAGAAAAATAGGCCCAAATAATTTGCATATATACCCCCAGTGTTCTACCACTAGAAAGCAATGCTTCGTCCCTGTTGGAGTAGATCCAGGAATCAGGTCAAATGTAGGCAACAGCAGATTAACACACCATTCTGGAGTGAGTACACTCTTCCATCCAAACTTAATGAATGGATACAAAACCCCTAAAAGAACATCGACCTACTTTTACAGTCTTCTTATTAGGTCCCTGTAATTTCCATACGGGCTTACTTGAAGTTTCAAACTTGAAGCTCCATCTCCTGAATTTACTTTATTATTATTTAGCATGGGATGGATAAATTTCTAGTATATTTCTCCATATTGTCCTCTAAGACGTCATGGAAGATTGTTAAATGACTTGTTAGAATACTAATACGCTGTCCCTATTATAGTAGCATTTTGACCAGTTACTGCTCGTGTAATTCTCAACAAAGGAAATGAGGTTACTTTGACCAGATTTCTTAATGGGCACATACTACGATACTTCTTAGGGTTTGCCTCCTGTTTTCTAATTGTTCACAATTCTCTTTCAATAATTTATTCTGTATAGCAGTCAGAGCCGTATTTCTGTACAGGGGGCAGGAAAGAAAAGGTGCCAGTAAAAGAATAGCCAAAAGAAAGGAGCAGGAGGAGCAAGGTTGTTGTTGAGTCATTCAGTCATGATGGATTCTTTGTGACCCCGTGGACCACAGAGTGCCAGTACTATCTATGGGGTTTTCTTTCTTTTTTTTTTCTTTTAAATTTATTTATTTTTAGTTTGCAGTATTCAGTTCCACAAGTTTTTGAGTTTCAGATTTTCTCCCCCTCCTTCTCCTTCCCCCTCCACACCCAAGATGGCATGTAATCTGACATAGGTTCTATATATACCTTCACACTAAACATATTTTCATAATAGTCAAGTTGTACAGAATAATTGTAATCAATGAAATTAACCATGAAAAAGAAGAAACAGAACAGAAAAAAAGAGAGCAAATAGTTTGCTTCAATCTGCATTCATACTCCATGATTGTTTCTCTGGATATGGATAGCTTTTTCCATCATGAGTCATTTGGAGTTGTCTTAGAACCTTGAATTGCTGAGAAGAGCCAAGTCTATCAAAATTAGTCATCACAGAGATAATGTATCTGTAATTATGTATAATGTTCTCCTGGTTCTGCTCTCCTCACTCAGCGTCAGTTCATATAAATCTTTCCAGGTCGTTGTGAAGTTCGTCTGCTCATCATTTCTTATAGCACGATAATATTCCATTACATTCATATACCACAACTCATTTAGCCATTCCCCAATCGATAGGCATCTCCCTGATTCCTAATTCTTTGCTACCACAAGAAGAGCTGCTATAAATATTTTTGTACACTTACAAAATACAAAATATTTTCCCACTTGTATGATCTCTTTGGAATACAGCCCTAAAAGTGGTATTGCTGGGTCAAAAGGTATGCACATTTTTATAGCCCTTTGGGCATAGTTCCAAATTACTCTCCAGAATGGTGGATCAGTTCACAACTCCACCAACAATGCATTTATGTTCCAATTTTCCCATATCTTCTCCAACATTCATAATTTTCCTGTTTTGTCATATTAGCCAATCTGACAGGAGAGATGTGGTACCTAAGAGTTGTTTTGATTTGCATTTCTCTAATCAGTAGTAATTTAGAACATTTTTTTCCCTATGGCTATAGATATCTTTAATCTCTTCCTCTGAAAACTGGCTGTTCATATCCTTTGGCCATTTACCAATTGGGGAATGACTTATATTCTTATAAATTTGACTCACTCCTTTGTATATTTTAGAAATGAAGCTTTTATCAGAGACACTGGTTGTAAAAATTCATTCCCAATTTTCTGCATCTATGGGGTTTTCTTGGCAAAGAAACTGGAATGATTTGCTATTTATTTCTCCAGTGGATTAAGGCAAACAAAATTAAGTGACTTGCACAAGGTCATATAGCTAGTAAGTGTCTAAGACCAGATTTGAACTCAGGTCTTCCTGACTCCAGGCCTAGTGCTCTAAGCCATTTAGCTGCCTACGGAGGGAAGCAAAGAAGAAAAGAAATAGATGGGAAATGGAGAAAGGGAGAGAAAGAAGGAATAAGAAGTAACTTAAAATTATTTGCAACTCTGGCACTGAAGGCTGAATATGAAGGCAGTTGTTTTTTGTTAATGAAGTATAAATTCCTAGAGACCAGCAATACTGGAAGCTAAAAGCTTTAGGGCTTCTGGGAAGAAGCTTACTCAGGGCATTATTTGTTTTCCTTCTCCAAGAAAGTCTCTGTTTCTCTCTTAGGGAACTAGATAGTGTAGAGTCAGCTTCTGTGAAGGCTGCTCCTTTCTATGCTGGTCTAGATTTTTTTAGACAGGATAGACTTAGTTGTAGTTTTTGTAAAACCTTTTGTATTTCAGAATGGAAATTAAAGACTCACATTCACATACACACACTTATAAAGTGGGTATCCTTAACGATGCTCATAAAATTGGTGATCATATTTGCTTAGTCCAGGGAAAAGCCTAAACTTGCAAATGTGAATTAGGAAAATGCAAGGAGAACAGATGTGCTTTGGAAATTTTGTAGATTCAATTAAAAAGAGCCCTGGAAGAGAACTTAATGCTAAGCAGCAGGACTCTGACAGGATTTTTAATATCATCAGTAAAGTGAATTATATGGCTAGGTTTTATGTCTATCACATCCTTTGTCTAAAACAGTGCTGCATTTGGTATAATTCACTAGTAAAAATGGAAGCCTGGCAAGTGACTATGCTTATGCTCTTGTCATCTAAAAAATATGTCTACACCATGTGGAGACTGTTAGTCAAGCAGAGAAATACCTTTCTCTTTTGTAGTACTCTTTTCTAGAAGATGACACTTGAAGAAACAAGAAAGTGAGATACTCTGTACAGGATTAAACACAAACCATAACTTGAAAGCAGTGTAGATTCAAGAAGAGGTTGGATGTGCAGAATTTATATTACTAAAAGTAGAAGAAAGTGGCTTACTAGATATGCACATTTTAAAACTAGGTAGATATGAACAATGTATCTGATGAAAATGAAGTTTCACTGGTCTTTTTGTCTTTGTAGAGGCAGTATGGTATAGCAGACAGTGTTGGGCTCAGAGTCAGGAAGACTTAGGTTTAAATCTCACCTCTTCCTCTCACTGGCTGCATGACCCTTGACAAATCATTTAACCTTTATATGTCCCAGGAAACTCCATAAGATTTAAACCATACAAAGCATACAAATTGCATTGGTAGAGGGAATTCTTATTTTAGGAAGTCCCCACATGTTTAAAATCACAGATTCCTATTGTGTTTGCATATTTTTTTTTCCATAGGTTTCTGTGACCCAAGAATTCATCACCTCTTAGCGAAGATGTTTGTGATGAGCCCATCTGGATATGAGTATGAGTGCTTTCTGGAAATCAAGCACTGGGTGTCTTATGACTTTACCTGAAGGTTTTCCAGCACAGAAAACCTGCTGAAATATCCCATCCACATCACCTCAGCACCATGAAGAGATATGAGAGCATTGAGAAAATATGTGTCAACATTGTCCGCATATCAACTGTGTGTGTGTGTGTGTGTGTGTGTGTGTGTGTGTGTGTGCGCGTGTGCGTTTATTGAAATGCAGTAGAAATTTAATGAAGATATTCTGGTTTTCACTTCCTAAAATCATCAAAGAAAGTGTATTTATTCGGTAGAAAAAATGATGTTACTTACGTGTCCGCATTGAAGCAGAAAAAAAATCACACGTAGTCACACTCTTTAAATTCTAAGACACTTATATAGCTCTGCATTAAGAGGATCAGAAAGCAATATCCTTAGGACCTCCACGGGAGGAGAGATTTAAGCCTTTTAAGGGATAGCATTTTTTCATTTGGATAAATGGAAAAACACAAGACATAATGTGGTTTCAATATTTCATCTCTTTAGTGGATTTGAACAGTTAAACTTTGAGGTGCCATACTTGAATCACATTTGTGAAAACAATTGCACATTTTTCCCTCATGAATCCAGGCTTTCTTCAGTCACCAGCAAATGCTAATCTAAGAAGTAATAGACAAATTTGAAAATGGGTTTCTGAATTTTGAATATATTTTCAAAAGCTTAAGTTGCATTTACATAATTCTCCTTTTAAATACTTACATGTGGTAGCAGTAGGGTCTGGAGTCCAGCAATTGCTAAAGAAGTATAATGGGATTTAGCATGCTTTTTTATACTTTCAAAATGAAGATGTTGTCTAAAAATACAAAGAAGGATGAAATCCAGATGTTGATTAGGTCAGATAAGAGATATACTTTCAGGTGTGAAAATCATACTTGAAGGAGTAATTGTAAGAGATTCTTCTGACAATCAATAGCAAAAACCAAGAAAGGCTCTGTCTAATCTTAGATACCGCAGCCTAAGTGTAGTGTTCCAGTGAGGTAATCATTTGAAGAGTTGTCTCAGCTTCTTATGTAGCCTTTGCAGAACTCTGTAGCTTGTGAGAGGTCTCTAAGAAAAGATTATTTTGTGCTTTCTTTTTCAAACATAACTGTAACTGTTTACCTTCATCCTATTTTCTGTTGTCTACATTTATCCAGATAATTGCCTTTGTTCTTCATTGAGGAGACCAGATATAAAGGTCTTGATGTGTGAGAATCTTCAGACCATGGGAAAACATGAGTAGAATGACAACCATGGAGGTAGATTCTCATAACAAGACATTAATCTTGTTCTGTTTGACCCCCGAGGTGAGAACTTGGAGCAAGGGGTAGAAGGTGCAAAGAATCAAATTTAGACTCGACACAAAGAAAACTCCCCTCAACCCCCACAAAAAATCAGAGCTATAGAAAAGTAGATAGGATGCCGTAGGTGTTACTAGGTCCTTCTTCTACTGTTTTCTTCTCCCTCCTGCCACCACTAGAGGTCTCCAAGCAAATTTTGGATGACCATTTTTTGGGGGGGTAATTTTTATTCAGGTTTAAATTTTCCCTCAAACACAACCCTCTTCCAAATTTCCCTATTATTGCCAAGGGTATCATCCTGTGTGATTTTGGTGTAATCTTTGTCTCCTCACTTCCAATCAACCCACATAGCCAAACAGTTGCCAAGTCTTACTGAGTC
Organism: Phalanger gymnotis; assembly: GCA_028646595.1. Taxonomy (NCBI): domain Eukaryota; kingdom Metazoa; phylum Chordata; class Mammalia; order Diprotodontia; family Phalangeridae; genus Phalanger; species Phalanger gymnotis. The sequence goes on along the minus strand of CM053622.1, from coordinate 215,468,528 downwards.
TTTCTCCTCAACATTTCTCAGATACTCCACCTTTTCTCCATTCACAAAGCCACCGCTCAGGTTAGTTCACCTCTCTCCTGGAGTGTTGTAATATCTTCCTTAATGTTCTCCCTGTCCCAGGTCTCTCCTCACTCCATTCTGTTTTTCTCACAGCCTTCTCATAGTAATTTTCCTAAAGTTCAGGTCTGATCATGTCAATTTCCCTTCTTTTTCTCCCGCTAACAAACTACAATGGCTGGCTATTTCATCTCTAGGATCAAGTATAAACTAATCTGTTTGGCATTCAAAGCTCTTCACTACCTGCCCCTTCCTACCTTATTTACATCTCCACTCCACAATTTGCACTTCAGTCAGCCTGATCTACTTATATTCTTCAATGCATTTCTCCATCTTTGGTCTCCTTGACTTTACCTTGGCTGTCCTGTGTTCCAGAAACACTCTTCTCCCAAACCTCTGTTTCCTAAAATTCTTGGTTTCCTTTCATCTCGAGATACCTAGTAGAAGACCCTTTTCTGCCCCCCTACTCCCATCTACTACTGCTTTCTCTTTTCATTTGTTTTCTATATGTCTTCAGTAAACCAATATTATGGAGATTCACATTGTCTTCTTGAGAGCAGAATTGGTTTTGTTTCCGTCTTTGTATTCCCAGGGTTTAACATAGCACCAGGTACATGATAGATGTTTAATACATACATGTAACTAAAGGCAGCTAGGTGGCGCAACAGATAGAAAATTGGACATAGAGTCAAGGTAGATCTGAGTTTGAATCCAGCCTCAAGTACTCGTGTGACCTGTGCAAATCATTTAACGTCTGTTTGTCTCTGTTTCCCCATCTGTAAAACGGGATAATACCTTCCGTTGTTGTGAACGTAAAGTGTGATGATATTTATAAAATGGTTTTCAAACCTTAAAGGGCCATGTGAATGCTAGCTATTTTTATCGATAGATGCTTCCAAGGTAGTTTACAAATCTGCAAATCTCTGACTTGTAACTCCAATCTTTAGCATAGTCCGTTGACTATAGTAGGCAATATTGTAAAAAGTTTATTGCTGTGGTTTTTGAAATCAAGAATTAGTTAGAAAAGACAGGCTGTGTCATAACACTCCTTATTTTCTGTGGCCACTAGACTGGCCTCTCTCTGACCTTAGGTCTCAGCTGTTGGTCCTTGGTTCTTGTTTTCAGTCCTTCACAATTTGTAAGATTGTAACACTGGGGGTTTGAAGTTCACCTTGTATATATCCCTGTAGAAGTCATTCCACATCTTTGGGTCTCCTTTTTTTTATCTCTATAACAAAAATCTGTTATGTTGGTGTAGAAAATCTCTTCCATTTTTTGAATCCTAATTTTTACTCTCCTGCCATGTACAATAACTGACACAAGGTGACAGCAGAGAGTCATGCACGGAACAAATACTATACTTTAGTACTTCCATTCATTTTGTCTACAAATGCCTGTGTCTTTCTTAAGACAATTGAAAATTACATTATTTAAACTGTGAAAAAAACCTTAATTTTCTTCTTGTGTTTATGATTGCCACAGTTTGGTGAGTGGGATGAAGGAAGAAGCAGAAAAAAACCCCTTTTCCCCTATTTTTAACTCAATTAAGGAAAATTTGTTCTCAAAACCCTTGACAAAATTTCCTCTGCTCTCTCAGGCATTTCTGATTAAGTTATAACATTTAAAATTTTAGTTTCTGTAGCCGTGACCCCATAAACCTCAACATTCCCAATGATATCACGAAGTTGACTTTTATTTCTATTTGTTCTGGATTCCTTGATATGGATACCCTTCATTCTCCTCAGCAGCTAGTCCATGAATGCCTCTTCATCCTGGTAGATATTTGTCCATTTTCTTCCATAAGTCCTCCACGGAGGACCTGACTAAGAAGCTGGTGGATTACCTCTGAGGTTTTTAACATTTTATGAATTCCAGTGTAGCCTATAGACCTGATCATCATTGTCTCTCATTCTAGCAATATGACTGCCCTACCTCTTTTGCATGTTACACATGTCATTGATATTTGTCGTGCCACCTCTTGCATTTAAGACCTTGTTGATAACATGCTGTACCACATGATCTTCATAATATAACATCTGTAGCATATTATCTTCTTATATATGCTTATGACACATCTTTCCATTGCCTTTTGGGTTACTTAAAATTTTGCTTCTTCTGAGGTTGTGGGAATATGATTTTCAGACATGTAGCAATCCATGTGAATTGCTTGGCTGGTAGCTCTTTCAAATAGCCAAGCAGCCCAAAAAGCAAGACATTGACATCCATAAACAAAAGCTTCTTGGAGGTCCACCATCTATAGGCAATTCCTCTACTCCTTGGACTGTGTATTAAGAAACCCTCTAAGATAGTAGTGAGCATCTTTGGGGACCATACATTTTCTTATTTTGTGTCTTACTTCATATTGATAACAAGAGAGTTATTGAACAAAGTTATTTCCGTATTTATATCTGTTGCATCTATCAAGGGATTCACAGATACACATAGGAGAGAGCATGTTAGAGAAGAATTTTAGGCTGTATTTTCTCTACCAAGATAATTCTTTTTTTGTAATCATCAAATAACAAGCAGTGAGATCTTGCATTATCAATACCTCTCTGTTTAGCTTGAGAATGTAAAGATGTAGTCAGATGAAGAAGATGCCTTCCTATTTGTTTATCATATTTTTTATTACAGTTATCATTATCAGAATGATCTTATAGAGAAAAGATAACAAGTATTTGAACTAGTAGTTGATGATGTTTACTTGTTAACTTTTTTTTGGCAGGGGGAAGCTACCGTCATGATAACATCCAACGATTCCTACTGCAATATCTCACTGTGGTAGGGAGATGACCCTGTCTTCTTTAAAGTATGCTAGCAGAACACAAATTCTCTTAGGTTCTTCAATGCTGTAAAAATATTCTCCCTTTGACAGGCTACTTGCACTCTTAAGCCCAGCCTAGAAAAATATAGAGGTACTTATTACCAGTAAGCAGGTCATCTGGGGCTAAATTCTTTGACCATGAAAAACAATGAAAAATACCAAGTGTCCCAGATTTCTGTGCAGTTCCTTTCTATATCTTTAATGACAGGGAGAGAGTGGTGTAAAGGGTATGTGGTTGCTAAGAAAGGTACAATTTTATGGGCATTTATAAATATTAATTTAAATGTAATCACTCTAAATATGAAATTCTTGTCCAATGGCCACATTCAACATATCATTGGAGAAACCGAAGCCTATCAATGCTGACATTCTTACTATAAATGAAACCAGAGGACAAAAGCAAGTTATAGCAAAATGTAAGGATGCTGCTGCTGATGATTATGACAATGATGATGATGACGATAGTGGCAATAATAATTATCCCACCCAACCCAACCTGTTGTCCTCATGAATGTCAGACAAATTCCAGACAGAGAATGTTGTTTACTCTAAGAGTGTTAAAAAAAATTCTCAAGTTCTAGTAGGATTTCTGGAATGCTAAGGAATTGAGCTCTGGCAAGATCCCTAATTGAGTTAGCCTCCCATTCAGTACAATGAAACTGCTTCTAGGAGTCAAGGAAACGTATGGACCAGCATAGAGTTGCATGTGGACCCTACTAGAAGCTATCATAATAAGCACGATAGAAATATCACATTATGGTACCACAGGATGAGTCAGAAATACCAATGGCATGCTGACTGGAAATCTTTTTAGCAATTTTACTAAATAATGATGGGAAGGGAAGTGAGAATGGAATAAGTATTTACTATATGCCAGGAACTATGCTAAACATTACAAATATTATCTCATTTGATCTTTACAATACTCTTGTGTATTAAGTGTTATTATTTTCCCCATTTTACTGTTAAGGAAACTGAACCAGAAATGTTAAATGACTTGGCTAGGGTCCTATAGCTAGAAAGTGTGTGAGGCTAGATTTGAACTCAGGTCTTCCTGATTCCAGGCCTACTGCGCTATTCACCATGTCACCTAGCTGCCTCTTTTTGTGCATGGGTTTCCATGAAGTGGAGTAAAAGCATGAATGCTTTCATTATTCACTAGCACAATACTTCTAGAAACTGGGGCCTGTGATTCCTTGGTATAACGAATTCCAATATTAGTAAACGCCCTTTACCAATATATAGTGGCACCTTCTCTGCAATTTCTTGTCTTTAGAGAATTGTATAACATAAAAATAGAAAGAGATAATACCAGTTATGAACAAGGCCTTAATACTGCTTTGGTTAATGGTACATTCAATTCCAAGCAAAACAGCAACATCCTGATGAACTGTGTAAGACAATAGCATATATATATATACATTCACTCCAAATCAAGATTAGAAGAAAGAAAAGATGAAAACAAGATGTTGCTAAACTCCAAAGAGGTTGAAGAGCCTTAGGTCACTGAAAATCTTGAAAATATAGATTCCAGAAAATCTACCTTAAAAAAAATGGGTGACAAAATCAAAACTGATGTCTTGAATGCTATTGAAAAAGAGATGGATATACTTAGTGTGACATTTTTTTTAAAAAAATTCTATAGCACATATCTAACTAGCAAATCAACTATAACAAAAATACAGTAAATCAAAGTTAGCATTTACTATGGTCATCATGAACAAGTACATTCTCCACTATTTGACAGAAAGTGTAAATATTTTAAAAGTGATACATAACAGTATGTATAGTAGCTGTAGCCATAGAAGGAACCATAGAAGGAATGAGAGAGCTATCAAGAAATAGTTCACAGGATAAACCTCAACCAGCATCATGGCAGAAGTGGCATAAAAGAGATTACATGAAGATTATATGAAATTTTGAAATTTTGTTGAAAGACATTGGAAAAATACATGTATATCTCATTGATCTGGACAGTAGAAAACTTAAATGCCATATTGTTCAATAAAGGGAAACAAAAAATAATCAAGAGTAATAGAATCTAGAGAACAAAAGTATATTGGAAATTCTGAATTTCCTCAATCAGCAATTGAAACTGAAAGAAAGTCAAAAGTTTAGGGTGATTCAAGGAATGAAAAGAGTACCATAAAGGGAACAATTAAACATCAAGTAAAAACTACACTATAGAAGTATGTGAAAAAAAGAAATTAAAAGAAAGGAGATACTCCCAAAGCAGGAGAATGAAGAAATTTTCTGTTTATCATGCATGTAAAAAGAACAACAAAATAAAAATGGTAGCTGGTTTCAATGAGATCATCTTAAAAACATTTAAGAATGAAACAGGTAGAAGGGCAATCAATAGATGAAAAATGGAAAAAATATTCTAAAATAATCTCTTTTTTCCTATTACTGATAGTAGAACCATTACATTTCTACTCTTGAGTCACAGTAGCCAATTATGTTTCATGGTGAAGTAGTACTAGCACTCTGGAAAACAGAAGTGGGAAGAGCCGCCATATCAGACCAAGTATACACGGAGGTATTCATGTGGGAGGCAACATAATTTAGAGGGCATTTAGCATTTGGGTCTTAGGATATTTGAAAAAAGGAGAATATGCTAAATGAATTTTAAAAATCATCAATGTTATTAATATTATTTTTCAAAAAAATTATAGCACATTATATCATTTTAGGCTTACAACAATTACATGAAGTATATACTTTAGGCATTATTATTCCCATTTTTGAAGATGAAAAAAACTGAGAATTAGAGAGCTTAAGATGTGTTTTATGTGGTCACAGAGCAACCAAGTGTCAATGGTGAGTTTCAGATTGAAGTTTTCCCAGGTATTCAAGTATCTACGGTGCCAGGCTACTGCTTGAAAGATGAGGTGATTAAGAGAACATTCAAAACTATAGACCCACATGTGTATGTTCTCACTTCTATGGAAGCTATATCAGAAAAATCTATTTGAGTATAAAAACATCATTGATAAAAATATGAGAAGAGAATAGGCAGACTTCTATAAACAATATTTTATAGCTAACCACATCTTTGTAGTGAGAGAAATGAGTATTATACTATTATATTAATAACATTATTAATTGTGATCCACCTTTTTCCCTTCTGTTTTCTCTAAAGGACCAACTCGTGTTAAGCTCAATATCTGAAGGGCATGGCTGATTGCTGAGATTGCTTCTAGCCCTCAAGGAAGATATTCATCAATTTTGGGCAGGACTTCATCCCACTAGGAGAACTAATTTCTATTTAGAGTATAAACACTGTCTAGTCCCTGTGATCCTTTACCATGAAGAAAGGAACCCCTGTCTTCTATCCCCTCTGTTAGAGTTTAGGGTGACCCAGCTCATGAAGGAGAAAACTAATGAGAGACATCTGGATGGAGATGGCTTCCCCTTGCACAGATGGCTGGAGGCTTCAGAGTCTCATGATCAAGTCACATTCTCAGACTTTTAGCTCACCTCCTCCTCCGCCAAACAAGGTTGTTTATCAATTGTCTGGGGAATTCCCTTTCAGAAGGCATTTAAGGCATTTCAGGGCCTCCTTTGGTATCTGGTCACCCAGAGAAACCACTGACAATCAATTTATTGATTGCCAGCTAGCCTGATTAATAAATTGATTATTAATTACCCAGAAACTCTGTTGTTCATTTTTTATTCATTTCAGTAGTAATAAAATTGACAAAAATGCACAAAGAATATAAAAATCCTACTATGCTTATTTTTTTGTTGCTTGCTCTGAAAGGCAATGGAGGTTTCTTGCTGGCAGGAATGCTAAAAACATTCCCCCAAATAAAATAAAACAAAAACCCAAAGCATTGACTTTGTTTCTTACAGTTATTCAAAATGAAAGGAGTAATGTGGAAGAAAACAAGCAACTTACAGCCCTGCATCTTACTAACCTTTTATCCTTGTTCTCAGTTTTATCTGAATGCCAACCAAGAGCATTATAGAACTATAAGGAGCATTATCATCTCTGTCCCAACACAACTCCTTTGCCTGTCTGCTGAATGGAATCCCTAAAATGGTTTGAGGAATTGCAGATTAACAGTAAAGGATTTGATAGGAGTTAAGAGGAATTTCCTAAACCCAAGTCTGATCATTAACAGGGGGCTAATACTTCAACTACCAATAGCAGATGAGTCAGTTCAAAAGAAGAACAATTATAGACTGGAGCTTTCCTTATTAGGAAAAGAAAGGATTAGACCACCATGACAGCTGAGGTCCCTTCCAGGTCTCATTCTATATTCATATGATCTTTGTCTAGTCACCCATCAATTAATGTACTATCTTCGGAAGTGAAGTGATGTTTTCATTGACTTTCTTGCTATAAATGAAACCATAAAACCAAAAAAATCCAAGTTCTGGTATAACATCATTAGAAGAATTTCCGTCTAAAAATATGGCATTCTGTTTGAAGAAGCAACTTGGATCATTGAAAGCCCTGCAAAAGTTTCCAGAAGGAAACCCTTCTAGTCTTTTCTCCCTATTCAATTCTAGTCCCAGCTGGCTGTTCAGCTGTAACAATATCTGTTTAAGACATGTAAGTGATGCTTTTTTGAACATATACATATGTGTTCTTACTATATGATGTATTTTGGATCTCCCGGTGGATTAATACAAAGAAGTTGAAAATGCCCTATATATCTGCTTGTGTGTATGTATGTATACTGTGCATACATACATAAACAGTTCATACAGATGGTACACACACACCTATATCTATATCTCTGTATAGACTGATCAATCATTTTCATGTACGTGCATACGTATGTTATATGTTCCGATGGACCATCTGTATGGACTAGTCATTTATCTTCATTTTAGACAATAATTTTTCTCCATGTCATTCATTTTTTCCTGTGTGGATTGTTAGGCTAATCTCTTTTTAAAGATTGTGATTTCTTATTTAGGAGGCTCTGTAATGCTTTTAGCTTCCCCCATGAAAATCGAAGCAGTTATCATTGCCATTATTAATATCAGAGTTGAGCTAGATGTCATGACTAGAACTTTTCTCCAGAAGGTCAAATGAGGGTGCTCATAGTACTTATTCTCCTTTAATAGTTTAGTGACAATGTACCTTGGATTCTAGTTAATGAAAATAATGAGTTAAAATAGGAAATGGCCAGATGGTATGCATATTCTTTCCCTAGTTTCTTCATCCAAGTGTTCTATGACATCGCCTGGTGTGTCATGGCTACATGTTGAAGTGTCCTCCCAAATATCCCCAATATCTTCGTTTTTTTTCTCCTACTTCTCTGGTTACTTTGTCTCAAAAAGTTGATCTCAGATCATTTTTGTGTTGTTGTGTTTTATTTTACTTTTGATTCTGAACTTAACACCCCTCCCCTAAAAGAAAATTTCCATAAATATAGCAAAATACAAAAAAGATTATTATATGAAGCTGCTGCTTCTTTAAAAGTACATTAAACAAATTCTGTACATTACTTTCAAAACTGTCCTGCTTGTCTGTACATTCTTATGAACTACCTACTGTTTTATGCATTTTGAAAACTATCACAATGGCCCTCTTTTTTGGCTTTAGTATTGCTAACCCATTTCCTCCCCAGCCCTGCTCCCCCACCCCAAATTGATCAAGGGAAAGAAAGGGAAAAAAAACTTTGTAACAGAATAACACAGTCAAGCAAAATGAATATATACACTGTCCATATCCAAAAGCGTATGGCTATATCATGTGTTGAGCACATCTATGTCAAGAGAGTGGTTTATATTCTTCATTGTGGTTGGTCATTAATCATAGTTCTTATGTAATTCAAAGTTGTTTTTCTTTACGCTGTTGTTGTCTTTGCATAAATTGTTATCTTGGTTCTGTTCACTTTCCTTTGCATCAGTTTATACTATGCGGGAACCTCATTTTTATGGTATGATAATATCTGCTTACATTTACATGAAAATTTGTTTAGCCAGTTGTCTAAAAGGAAAGCCCAGGCATCACCTTTGATACTAGTTCTTTTCTTCTCTTTTACCTTCATCCCCACCCTTTCAACTGCAGGATCAAGATATTTGTTCAAACTCTCTATTCAGCATTTTTAAAAATTAGAAATGCTTGAAGATCCTCTGTTTCATGAAGGTATATTTTTTTCCCCTGTGGGATTATATTCAGTTTTGGAGGATAGGTGATTTTGGGTTGTAAGCCTGTATAGTATAACTTTTGCAATATTGTTTTCCAAGATTACCTCTGTTTTTTTGTAGAAGCTGTTAGGTCTTGTGTGATCTTGACTATAGTTATTCAGTACGTGAACTGCTTTTTTTTTTTCTGATCTATTTTATTTGATGTGCAGTGTCTGGATTTTGGCTATGGAATTCCTCCGACTTCTCCTTTTGAAGATCTTTTCAGGAGGTGATTGGTGGATATCTTTGCTTTGAATTTGGTTATAATATAGTTAAGGCAGTTTTCATTTATGATTTTTTGAAACATCTAGTATTTTTTAAAACCATAATTTTCAGGCAATCTAGTGATTCTTAAATTTTCTGCCTGCTGTTTTCAAGATTAGTTGTTTTTGTTCTTACATTTAAACTCAATCTTACATTTTTTCTATCTTTTTAAACTTTTGATTTTGTTTTAATATTTCTTGTCTCATTGTTTTCTTCATGTTGTAGTCTGGTTTTCAGGAATCCTATTTCTTGGATAAGACATACCACTTTTTCTTCTAAACTATTCTCCTAATTCTTTTCTTAAGAACTTTTGTTTCATTTTTTATCTCTTAGTTCGTTTCTTCTACATATTCATGTAATCCTCATGAAAAATCCAGGCTTCACTTGTCCTGGCACTAGTTTTGCTAGAAGACTTCTTTCTTGGTGACCTTAAGCTTCTGGCTTTTTTGTGCATTTTTGGAGTGGATGAAGTCATTTAGTCATTTTCTTACTAGATTTTACCATTATTATTCAATTTGATGTTAATTTTACTGTTTTCCTGGAATATGGCTGTGGGAATTGGATGACCTATCTTACCTCCAGCTAATCTTCTTGTCAAGGGATTTTTGTTCTGTATATTTGGGACCTATTTGATGAAGTTTGTTGGGGAATAAAAATGCTAGTTATTTTTAGGAATCAAAATGACAGCACCAACTCAATTTGTTAACTATTCTGTTGTTGAGTTCCTCTTAAAAATTTCTTTGAAACAACAACTTATATGAACACTTAGCAACTCAGAAAAAGATTTTTTAGACTTCTGTTTCAGAATTACAAAGACAAACAGTTTTATTTTAGTGTTTTAACTAAGGATGAAAAGTAGAAGGTCGCAGGGTGAAAGTCATTGGCATCAGCCTTTGGTTCTTTGTTGGAGCCTTCAGCAGGCTTTTCATTCCTCACAATCTCAATCCATTGCAGTGAATCTCAAAAGACTGATGGTCTGAAAAAAGAACCTATTCAAGGAATTTCAAGGTAAGCATAACAAAAAAGACTATGATTAGTGCTCAGGAATAATGACTTTGTAAATGTGAGAAGAGTGAATTCATTATCCAAAATGTTTATATGTATATAGTTAAATACCTTCTTTCTTTAAAAGAAGATTTGGTTTAAATGTTGAGTAATATCTGTGGATGAGTTAACATTATATGCCTTGACATTTACCATCATTATCTATTTCATAGAATCATATTCATAGGATAGTAGATTTATAACTTCCCAGGACCTTAGAAACCATCAAATCTAGTCTCTTCAATTTACAGATTGAGGCTTGTGTTGGTAAGCAAAATGGACTCCTTAGCACTTAGTTCAACAGGTGCCCCTGAGGAGTTTGGCTTTTGTTTGCTTTGAGTGATTCAGCTATTTCACTGAATCTTGCTAAGTGCTAAGCCCCAGGCCCAGAGCCCTATTGGATATGGAACCTATGTGGGTGTGGATTGATGACTGAGGTGGGGCCCAGAGTGGGGCTGGCTGGGGGGCGTTGTTGACTCTAGAGCCGACCCGGAAGCAGAGCCAACCAGTGTGTGGACCAAGGAGTGCCAAGCAAGTACTTTAGGGCAGTGGGTAATCTTCTTACCGGAGAGGGGAAGCATGAATATGATTTGGTTTAATACCATCGTGTTTTTCTGTGGCCTCCTGGTTACTCTTGTGAGGCAGACTTATTGGGCCTGGAAGCTTTTGATCAAAATATCAAAATGGGGAGGCTGGTTCATGGGTCTGTTACTTTGTAGCCTGAATAAATGCTTTAATCCTTCTGCCTTCTACTCAGAGAATTCCTTATATCCTGCGGTTCTGAACTGTTCAGACATATATATGTCTATATATCTCTTTGAAATCATAAATTCTGCCTTCTTACTACAAGGCTGAGACAAATTAAGTGACTTGTACATGGTCACAGAGCTAGTTAAGTGTCTGAGGCAGGATTTGAATTAAGGTCTTCCACACTCCAAGTCCAGCATTCTATCCACCACCTAGCAACCTCTCTTAACAAATTTAGAAGGAATCCAATTGTGCAATCTTGTTGAAAATGATCGTTATACAATAAGCAAAATTTTAATGCAATGCAGGATTCTGACAAGAAAAATCATTCTATGTGTGTACATTAAAATAGTGACAACCGTGCTCTTGAGAACATTTAGAGAAGGAAAAAACAAAGAAAACCAAGAAACATCAAAGAATCCAAAGGGGCACCTGAGGAACTCCCTCTAGTCCTTGGAAATAGATAAAAGCTTAATCCATGTAAGTGAGATACACTATTGTCTTGCAAATAAGAGTTCTAAAGATGATCAAGAAATAAAACTTCTCTTTTAACTGGCAACTTTGAAAGTGATATTTCTTTGAAAAACATTATTGAGAATGCCTGAGGAAAATTACCAGATAAAGACATACAATACCAACCTGTACCAATATGAAGCATTGTTTTTTTTTAATTTTGTTTGTTTGGCTTTTTGTTTGTTTTTTGTTATACCATTTTGGGGTTAGGAATTAGTTAGATATCAAACTATTTGGCCAGGAAAATAAATCAGACTCCTTGAATGGGTTTAAAGTAGACATCAAAATGGACATATTATTGTGGTTCAGTAAAGTGTTTTATTCATGGTTAGAGATTCTATTTGTTCAACCTACATATTATTAACATTTAGTTCGCAGATAACTGTCTTTAAATGTTACAAAAAACATAATATTTAACCTATTTCAAATGTCCTCATTGTTCAGATAATTAAATGTCCCTTAAGTTAATTTAGCCTATTTTCCCCCTTCACAATTGTGTTTTAAAATTTCATTTAACATTTTTTGATACAAAATGTGTTAAACACATGTAAAAAAAACACATTTATGTTATCCTGAGAAAGTCACTTACCCTCTCATTGACTGACCCCCAGTCACTTTCTAAGACTATAAATTACAGAGCAGTTGCTGATTTGCACGGTGAAGAGTTCTTCATCAGAAATTCCTTGCACTATAAAATTGCAGGTCAAACAAAAATATATAATTTATTTATTTTTCCCCTTTTCAGCAGGTAATCTATTGGCCACAGAGATAATAAGAACTCAAACTGTTTAGTTTTCCACTTCAAGCCAACAAAGCTAACTCACAATTACCCACAGGTAGATTGTCTACTTTAATGATTATCCATGGCAGCAAATGGGAACTCAATTCCCCAAAATGTCTAGCTCAGTTTGTTGCCTCTCATTGTAAGGCTCTGAGGGCAGACACTTTATTTATTTATTTATTTATTTTGTGAATGAGGAGAATCCTGGAATTGGTTGACCATATATGTACCGCTGATGGGATATCTGTGTGTGTCATTAATTGAATGGGCATGTGTGCCCAATGAAAATTATTTGAGAACTATTTATTTTTTCAGCCAACCAAGAAAGATTAATTAAATACCCAGATATGCTATACTACAAGTACCAGGGTTTCAGGATATAAAGACTTTCTTGAGAAATAGTCTGATCTCAAGGAGTTTATATTCTGAATGAGGAGATATGAAGCTTATACACAGATAACTACAAACCACATAGAACAGATACAAAGTAACATTGTAAGGAAAGGAAATGCTAATAGAGGCAGAGGAGACAAGGAAAGGCCTTTTTGGAAGGTGATGCTTAAGCTTATGACTCTTGAAGAAAATCAAGGATTCTGAAGAGGCAGAAGGGGTGAGGGGATACATTACAAGCATGGGGGACAGACAGTGCACAACTATGGAAATGGGAAATTGAGTGGTATCACTGAGGAACAGTAAGAAGATTAGTTTGACTGGAAAATGCATTATTTGGAGAGAAGTAATACGTAATAATGCTGGAAAGATATGTTGAAGCCAAGTTGCAATGAGTTTTAAATGCCAAATAGAGAAGTTTACCAAAGGTAAATGAGATGACTTCATTGAGCAAAGGGGTGACACTGCACTTTAAGAAAATCACTTTGGAAGCCATGGAAGATGGATTGGGAAGAGATAAAACTTGATGTAGGGACATCAACTAGGAGGTTATTATGATAGTCCAGAAAAAGCATGATGAAGACCTGCAATGGGGTGACGGCTATTTGAGCGGAGGCAAAGGAAGAGGTGTTTTAAAAAGAGAAACTTAGTCTGTTACCTATAAGAGATTTTGCAATATTTTGGTTTACCTACACTTCTTTATGAGCAGAGATAATTGAGAAATCATTATAACTAGTTCATTTTTCAACATTAAGAATTTGAGTTGATGGCCTAAAAGCAAGTGTGGCTTAAGGCAGTTAGCAGCAATTCCTCATGCATTGTTACCTGTATTTTCTACTTCATTGGACTATTTTAAGAGTCATCTGAAGTAATGTATGTAAAGTACTTTGCACGTTATAAAGTGATATAAATATCAGTAGTTATTGTCTTTGTTTTCTATTTCCCTTTTCTTTTCCCCTTCACCTTCCTCATCTACCTACATCCTATCCCTACCCTTTTACCATCCATTAGATAGGGCTCCTGACAGCTGATGCCTCTCGTAGTTTTTGCGGGACATTGGACCTATTACAAATCTCTAGTTTCCACCAGTTGATGTCAGTAATTACTCCTCCTAAAGAGGAGGTTATTTCTGAATTTTCTCGAAGATTGCCTCTGGACTACAGCTCAAACTCAGCGCCAAACCAGGCTGTCTCCAGTATCCTCTTGTGTTTCAGTTCATCCAGGCTCTAACTTCACACTAAAATTCTCCTTGGAGTCAGAAACATCGCGCATGCCTCTCATCTCTGAGCTGGTCTTTCTCACTGACATCAGATTAATATGGGATGATTCCATAATCTGATGACCTTTGTTATCCAGGCAACGGATGATGTGTTTCCAACCAACACAAACACTGATCTTTTCACTATAACATGACAAACATCTTTATTTTCCCCAGGTGGTCTCTGAGACCCAAGTCCCTCTGGGACAAAATGTGATTATTAAAATTACCTGGGTCCACTTTCCTACTAGTTTTGTTGTTGTTGTTATATGTTGTTGAGTGAGAAGGCCAATCAGAATTTGATATTACAGAATGCAGAGACTGAATAGGAGAGACAAAAATACCATGTCTGCTGTCAGGGAATTTTACATTCTTTCATTCTTTCTAAAGCATGCATACACATACGTAGACATACATACAAACCTAACAAACTCATTTTTAATTATGTAACCCTTGATAAATTTTTTCATGGAGATTGATGGCCCTTGGTAGGAGTAAAATCTTTTCCCTCCTCTAATTTCCTCTCAAGGTAAAGAGGCAGTCCAATCATGATATTTGTTTTATCCTATCTCTAATCTCATCAACCTTAAGTTTTTATGGACCATCACCGAATTGTGACACTGAAGGCTATGCGTATCTGTCTATACGACACCAACAGAAGCTTGGAATGCCCAACAAATAGTGCATTTGATAAGGCATTGGCAGCAAACTAGAGGGGTGTGCCAAATAAAAATCTGCCTCATGCATTTGTGAAACAATGGCAAAAGAGTTATTATGCTGTCAGAAGGTTGGCAACACAAATGCATGTCATCTAAATAGAGAAGAGGATTTTGTTATATCACTTCATTTTAGGGAAACATTTGTCGTGTGACTTCATATGTAATTTTCTGTATTAGTAATAAAATTGACTTGGACAAGCATGCCTAAGTGAGTTAACATGATTAATTATATTTCATAACATAGCCAAAGATTCATCCTCCTAGAAAACCTGTCAAGACTTAAGCCTAGAAGCACAGTTGTAACTACTTCTTTCCTCAGCTTTAATTATTACCTTGATAAAAATGAACCCTAGATCTAAATCTGCAGCCCTGACTACCCACTAGCACCTGTATTTTCTGTCCTGTGTTTTCACCTGTTCACCACACAGCTCCAACTGAATGTCTTACTGTCACCTCAAACTCCACATGTCCAAAATTGAACCAATTATCTTTTTCTTCAAGTCTGTCCCTCTGCTTAACTCGCCTATTTGTGTGGATGCTGCAAATATTCTCTCAGTCACCCAAGTTAAATTCCTCTGTTTTTATCTTTGACTCTTCCTTCCCTCTCACTGTTTGTAGCTAATCAGTAGATCGGTCCTGTTAATTCTACCTTTGCAATACTTCTCACATCTTTCTGCCCACATTGGAAGTGTCTAATATAGGGCGTCATTACCTCCCATCTTAGCTACTGTAACAGAACTGTAGCTACCCTTCCTAGCTTGACTCTCTCCCTAGTCCAGTCATTCCTTTATTAAAATTTTATGGATGCTT
This sequence comes from Phalanger gymnotis, assembly GCA_028646595.1. NCBI lineage: Eukaryota > Metazoa > Chordata > Mammalia > Diprotodontia > Phalangeridae > Phalanger > Phalanger gymnotis. Next base: position 215,452,971 of record CM053622.1, on the reverse strand, counting down.
AAAAAATCCTGCTAATTCTCAGTACTGCCCACAACCTATAGAATCCTCTCTTTTAACAAAGAAGTACAGATAAGTAAAATAAATGGACACGTTGGCCATGTTGGGCAACTTGTTCTTCATTTGTACCTGTCTACCATCCTTCTATTCAGAGGAGAATGTTCTGTTTCATCACAAGGTCTTCAGATTGGTTACTAAATTGTTCTAAATTCTGTTGTCTTTTAATATTTTTTTCTTACAGTTATTGGAATCAAAGTGTGTGTTGTTCTGTCCATTTGACTTAAATTGGTCTAAATCAGTTCATTCAAGTCTACCCCACTTTATTTGAATGTGAAAATTCAAAGAATTCAAAATTCATTTCTTATGGTATAATATTTCATTATTTTCATATGACACAATATGTTTAGCTGTTCTCCAGCTATAGATGCACACTTTGCTTCCGTTTTCTTTTCCTGTCACGTGGGATGTTCTTATGGAAATTTTGCGATACATACGAACTATCTATTATTGATTTCCTCTGGACATATGAACAGTGGTGGTTTCTAATCTGTTCTTGCTGTTGCCACAGTGATCTTCTTAATACACAAGGGGCTCCATATTCTAACTCTTATTTACCTTCCCATCTTATTTCATGCTACTGTCTTTCATGTTACCCAAATTAGAATACATACTCTTACCGAATCTTGTTTGGCTTGGTTTTGACTCCATGCTTTTATATACATTAGTCACAGAATTATGCAACACATAAGTTAGAAGGGGCCTCAGAGAGAAAATTTAGTCCCACCCATACCTGAGCTGTAATCCTCACTAAACTACCCCTAAGAAGGGAGATTAAAAGATTTAAAGATGGCTGGTAAAGAGAAACCCAAACTGCTTGAGTTGCTCCATTCTACTTTTGGGCAACTTCAATGGTTTTTTCCTTCATCAAGTCAAAATTAGCCTCTCAGCAACTTCTGCTTATTTTTGCTCAGTTCTTCCCTCTGGGAACAAAAGATCAAATTGAATCCCTTTTCCACATGACAGTTTTTAAATACTTGACAACCTCTATCATGTCAACATAAGTTTTCTCTTTTTTAGGCTAAATATGTTCCATAAATGTGTGATATTATCACTGGTCCCTTTAACATCATCGTCACCCCTTATTTGTAATGCTTCTGTTTGTCTATGCCCTTCCTAAAATGTGATAAAAAACAACTGGACACGATAGTCCAGATGTGCTTGGACCATTGTAAAATACAGTGTTACTATCAACTTCCTTTTTTGTGGACACCATCCATCTCTTAATTCTGCCTAAAGATCATATTACCTTTTGTTGATTGTCATGCCTGATGTCTCATTGTTAACTCACATAAAACATGCAGTTTATTAAAAACAAAGCAATACTTTTTTCACATATACAACATATTATTATTATGCCTCCAATGTCCCATACTTGTGTAGTTGATCCCCCCCCCCCCAATTTTCTCTTAAAGTAAAGAAGACCTGTATGAGACTTTACATTTGTCCACATTTAATGTCATCTTATTAGATCTGGTCCATCTTTCTAATCTCTTGAGAACATTTGGGATCGTGATTGTCGTTCAGCCTATTAGCTATCAGATCTGGTCAATCTGTCAGTCAATAAGCATTTAAATGCTCACTGTGTGCTAGACATGCTACTCTCAAACTTGCTAGGCATTCTATCTATACTTTGCATTCAAATCATTGATAAAAAGTAGTCATGCAAAGCTAAAGAGATATCACTGGGCCACTATACTGGAGATCTTGCCCCCCCACCATTACATTAACATTGACTTGTCAATGACTTCTCATTAAGTCTAATCATTCCACTGGTCCCAAATCCATTTAACAAACTGTACAATTGTCTAGCCTAAATCTCTCAATCATGTTCATGAGGATAACGTGATAGACTGTGAAATGCTTTGCTGAAATCTGGGTACACACTATGTGTTTCTTTTGATCACTAATTTAATAATAGTGTCAAAAAATTAGATCAGCCTGAAATTAATGAAATCATTCTGTGTCTTTTAGTAATCTTTTCTTCAAGAATGCAATTCTTGTCTGTCTTTATAAATTTAAAAAAATTCTGTAACTCTGTAGTTTAACAATTGAAGAAAGTGAAGAAGGCATAGTAGATAGTGTGTTAGCCTAGGAGTCACCCTCTTCACCTTGGTGCTATGGTGTCTATAAATTTTTGTAACAGTACTTTATAACATCCTTTTTTCCCTCCTACCTGTCTGATCGCTTCTCATTCTGGTTTGTTGCGTCTTCATCTAGGGCTCACCTGCTAACCATGGGTGTCTCTCAAGACTCTGTCTTGGGTTCTCTTCTCCCTCAATAGTATTTAACTTGTTGAATCTCATCCTCTCCCATGGGTTCAACTATCATCTCTATGCAGATGATCCTCATATCTATTTGTCCAGCTCTAACCTCTCTTCTGACTTCCAGTCTCCCATCTCTAAGTACCTATTGGACATTTTAAATTGCGCATAGTCATCTTACATTCAAAATGTCCAAAATGGAATTCATCTGACCCTCCCCGCCAACCCTTTGCTATTCCTTTCTTATTACTATTAAGGTTACCATAACATCTTATGTTTCCCCAGAGTCTTTTCCTTCAGCAACTTGAAATGGGGCTGTCCTCATCTGTCTTGTCTCTCAAAGCTGGAAACCAGAAGTGCCTGAAGTGGCTCAACACTTGAAGAATCTAAAAGAAAACTCAAATTTTGACAAGTCCTTAAAGGTGACTCACCAAAAGAGTTACTAAAGGGACTGGCCTTGAAGAGTCCTGAAGAGAGACCAGAGCTGAGAATTGAGGTCAAGAACTTTCGCCTCTTGCCAACTCTTACAGGGTGGGACTTTTCATCTCCACCCACAAGGAGAGACTACCATACCAGTGGGCCTTAGAACAGGAATTATGTTCCAAAATTTAAAAAAAACAACTATTGGTGATATAAGATAGTAGTTGTAGACTCTCAAGAATAAGAATGTTTTTATTCAGCTCCTATAGAAAGTTGAGAAAGAGGGACTCTAGCTTAGACTGGAGGTAGAGGCAGAGTAAAGCTCATTAAGTTTAACTAGACTTTTTATACATCCAGTCATAAAATGACCCTGTCAGGTAATGAATGAACTCAGCAGTCCTAGAACGAGAGTATTCAAACTGAAGAAATTCTTAAAACTGGTCTATTAAGCTAGATCCCGTGATAATGCTACATACTATAAGTACATCTATATTATATAGTTATTACAGCAAGGTTCCCCCAAAGTAGTAATTTCTTATATACTGAGTATCTGGTTTAATGGAATATAAGATCTTCCCCATCCATTAATAGGCCTGTGTGACCACATGTGTTCTCTTTTTTCCTGGAACAGGGGCCATGTTCCCAGGTCTAAAGGTACACAAGTATTTCAGTCAGGGATGTCTTGCTGCTTTGAGCTCTGGCCCATCCTGAGTCACATAGAGCCCATTGGGGAAAGAGCTTGCCTAAGGGAAAGCTTGCTTGCAGGAAGGCTTTCACACCTTTTTGTAATTAGGCACTGAGTCACATAGGTTGTGATGCCTTCTGGCTCTGAGAAGTGTGTATGTATATTGTGAGGTGAGATTTTGCTTTGGGGATCCCTCATGGCAAGAATCTTTGTGTGATTTGGCCAGATGAGACTCTGGGTAGCTGTTGTTAAGGAGCCCCCCAGCTTTGTGAATCCAGGTGTTGGTGTTCCCTGTCTGGTGACTATGTATCTATTACTTTGTTCAGACAATTGGAGCCCTGTCTGTTGGATCTCTCTGTTAATTTCTCTCTGCTTGTATTTTATCCACGATCAGGGTGCTGACCTTTCCCCTCAACTAGTGAATGATTTATATATTTTTGATTAAAGGAAGATGGTTGACCCCCTTAAAGTTGCCTTTCCTTTAGGAAAGCAGATCAAAGAACATGTGCTAGCAGGACATCCTGGGTGTTCTAGAGTGCTTGTTGTTACACTAGCATAGTATAATGTGGTCATGGCTGGTTACTAAGAAAGAGAAAAAGAAAAACTACTAATGAAAGGCTATGATTCCAAATATTAGCTCTCCAAAGAATCCTTTTAACTACTTCAGAAATGGCAGTGAAATTATTGGTTCATTAGTAAAGTCAGGTAACCTAAATTTGGAGGTGCCCCTTTTTCATCATAGTATTCTGGTGGATAAAAGATTACCTTAAGTTTCTGGTTAAAGTGTGTTCTTATTTAATTATGCCAAGAATAATTTATATCTGTATTTAAGATATTCTTGATCCAAAATATAAGCAGAAAAGAGACAAGCTTTTGCAAATTATGACCTATGGCAGACCACATCTGTGCCATCACACAGTGACTGAAGGATGTGAAGAATAAATTGTGTATATTATTTGTTGGCTACAGAAAAACAAATAAAAAAAGATTTGCAAGAGTAAACTATAGCCTTAAAGGTTCTTCTCCAACTGGGTATCTCTCATGCATATATTAAAATCCTGAATGATTCTGTGAAAAATTCAGCAAAAGAGAATTTTGATGGTTGATTATTATCTGAGCAGAGAATTTGATGGCAAAGAGATGTCTATCATTTTGGAGAGCATAAAATGGGTGGATGTGTTCTCACCAAATATGTTTGCCACTGTTGTATAGGATATTCAATGAAAAATGGTCCAAATGAAAAAGGGATTTGCTACATATGGTGAAGTTGTTTGTATGGTCTATTAAACCATGACTGCCACAATTCATTTCATAGCCTCTTGCTTGTGATCTATATGGAACCTTCTTTGTATGTGTATGCATGTAGTTCTGCTTTTGGAATTTTGGAATTTCAAATGCTCTCCTCATTGTATAAATCAATATTGTCTCTTCTAAAGGATATAGTAAATACACATACAAGTATATACATATATCTATACTACATATATACATTTATATCGTGTAATACATGCACATGAGTGTATATATAAAACTATATTATACCATAATAAATAGGTATTTCAATAAATTAGACCTTTTTTCCTCCATTAGGATCTTCATGTTTTTAAAGTTTATTCCCTCTCCACTATAGAAGATGAGTAAGCATTTCTTATGTAGAATCTCCAAGTGGGGTGGTGGGGATGAGGAATGGAAGATAAGCATTTCTATAAGGCCTCTGATCCTTCACTTGAGAAATTTGCTCGAGGTCACTTTTTTCTGGCATTTGCCAGATAAGTTAAGATTGAAATCTGTGAGAAGATTGATGTCCATAGTTCTTGGACTGTATCCTGTATCTATCAAATGAGATATCTGTAAAGCATTTAGTATGGTGTCTAGCACATTTTTGTTGTGTCCATTTTGTTTTGTCATTTTTTAGTTGTGTCCAACCCTTTGTGACCTCATTTGGGTTTTTCTTGGCAAAAATATTAGAGTGGTCTGCAGTTTCTTTCTCTGGATCATTTTACAGATGTGGAAATGAGACAAACAGGTTCAATGACTTTCCCAGGGTCACAGAGCTAGTAAGTGTCTGAGGCTGGATTTGAACTCATGCAGATGAGTATTTCTGACTTTAGGCCCAGCACTCTATCCACTGTACCACCTAGCTGCCCGCCTAGCACATAGTATTTTCTATATGAATGCTTATTCTCTTTTTATTCCTGTAAGTATTAGTTGCCCCTTCCTCCCCTTCTTCTTCTACCTCTAAAACAAGCCATGGAAATCTCTGCCTCTTTTCAAAATAATACTACTGTATTCGAAGTATCCATCTGGCTCAGATGACCCCATAGCATCTGGCATCATCATCATCATCATCAACATCATCATCATCATCATCATCATCCTAGCTGACATTTTTATAGTGAATACTATGTGTCAGGCACTGTGATAAGTACTTTACACATACATATCTCATTTGACCCTCATAATAAATCTGGGAGGTAGGTGTTATTCTTATCTTCATTTCACAGAAGAGGAAACAGGCACACAGAGGTTAAATGACTTGCACACGTTCACACAGCTAGTAAGTGCCTGAACTTAGGACTTTTTGACTACAGACCAAGTGCTCTATTCATAGTGCCATCTAGTGGCTAGATAATAGCTTCCACAATATACTTGTCAATAAACTTCAAGTAAATTAGACAACATACTTTCTTAATACACTCATCATTCTGAACCAGTCACTGTGGTCCAGGATCCCAAACCAGGGGCAGATAACACCATGCTCCCCTAATCATCATCCGGAATATGCTCAAAAGAAGGAAGCAATCAGAAATGAGGGTTCCCTTATACCACATTTAGACCATGTCTCCAGCCATGTTTTACTCTGCTTCTTGGTCAGATAAAATTTGCTATGCCCTTATACCTCTAACTCCTGCGCTGGTATCCCACTGTTCTTACTGACTGACCAGGCCCAGTACCCATGCCTTACTACTTCACTCCCTGCATTCTCATTAGCTGATCTCTTTTTCCTGACCTTAACCCCCATTCCACCCCATTTCTTCTTCTGGAACTATGCTCGCTCTGTCATTACTTCTGAAAAAGATGTGTCAATCTACTCTTCTATGGTTCTACTCATCATATTCCTAACTTTCCATATTCCTACCCCACTACCACTCCCATATATGTATTGTCTCTCCCCATTAGAATATAAGCTTCTTGAGGGTAGGGACTGTTTACTTCCATATATGTATCCCTAGCATTTGGCACATGTTTGGCACATAGTCTGCCTTTGATATATGCTTTTTCTTCATTCAATCAAAAGAGAAAGTTAGAAAGTCATCGTTGCAGTAACCATATCACTATCCCAATTCAGACGCAGATTTGGAGGACTGCTCCATCCCACTCCTGTCCCTAGCCCTCTTAAAGCCTTGGCTAATCCTTTAACAAATCTTGTTTTAGATACATAGGTTTTTGGGCACAGGACATTTCATTTTCTTCTTAGCATAGGTGTTGAGTCAACACATAATCATTCATTTGGAGAGACCAGGAGACCTTTGTTTCTCTTTGTACAAGACACTGGGCTAATTATATCAAGCCCTAGAACACTGCACAGCCTCCTGAATGAGACCTATAACTTCTCAAGAGTTTGACCCAACTATCTTCATAGGAGAAATCTAAATGGTTGAAGAACTCCTTCATCTTAGGCTATATTATACAGTTGGAAGGACAATCCATACAGCTGGTTCATCAGTTCATATATCTCAGATAAATGAACAATAAGCTGGACCTAGAACTGAATAGAAAGGACACAATTGTCTGGCTTGACAGTTGAACGTACTTTTCATTAACTCTAAACTCTCTGAAAAGAATGTCCACTGTTTTCCCACCACTATCTCAAAGCAATGTGCAAAATATTTCATTAAGGAATTCGATTTTTTAATTTAAGAAAAGATAAACATTTCTGAATACTGAGTAATAAACGACATTACTTTTACTCATCAAAAAACCGAAGAAACTAAAACATAACTAAATTTTTAAAAAGATTAAACTTTAAAAAGATTAAACAAACTTTACTTAAAAACCACAGACTTTGCAAATTTTAATGAAATGCTTACTCTAAAATATATAACAACCTGTTCAGCCTATCTTGGTTGAAAAAGCATCTTTCCAACTGGTACCTTCTCTCCTAACCCTGAACTTCATTATAAAAGGCTGCTGGTAGAATTTAACGACTGCTGAACAAAGTCACATCTTTTTAAGACGTAAAATTTTAATTTTGTTGTGGTCCTTTCATGTGGCACCCAGAACTCCAGGGCCCAATGCTACTGGAAAACAAAGTGGCTAGAGAGTTAAGGAGGGAAGAAATGTCTGCTTGACTTTTCCCTAACTACACTTGGCTAAGGCACCAGTTAGGGGCCTCTTGCCGGTGGAAAGGAGGAAGGCAGATAGTCTTCCTGACCCCAACAGGGACTGGACTCTGCGAAAGAGAAGTGCTAGCAGATCAGAAATGACAGTGCCTCAGAGAGAGACCAGAAATGGATCCTTGGATTATTTTACTATATGACCAGAAATGGAGATTTGGGGAGTAAACAAATCATATCTTTTTTCCTCATACCAGACCCTTGTCTTGTTAAAATCTGAGAAAGGAAGTAGGAGTAATGGCAGCAGAGACTAGGAAACTAATGCCTGTTGCCAGTGGCCTCTGGATCCTGGGGAGATCCATGACAAGAGAGATACTGGCACGTTAGAATGTGTTTGGTCACTCCTGCTACACCACACATGTGTATCTATGCTTTCAGTGATACAGTTTTGGCAGCAAATTACATCTCTATGGAATAAAATTGTGACAGGTCAACCAATAGGCAATTGAGAGCTGCATGATGGCTGCTATTAGCTGAAGCATATTACCAATAAAGAATTGTGCCCAAAAAGTATCATAAAAGCTATCATCAAAGAGAAGGATTAACCAAAAAGGAAGTGGAGCTAGTCATATAGTGAGAACAATGACTAATAGGTAGACAGCCTGTGTTTTACATTAATATCAAAGGCTTATAAGGCTACTGTCAGAGGAGTAGCCCAGAGAAATTCACAGAGGCTTGCTATACAATTGGCTTCACGGTGAGGAATTTTTCAGCCATTGACGCTTACAAAAATCACTGATGGGCATAGAGAAGTTGTGGTCTCTATCTGTGGAAGGAGGCATGTAAAGCATCCCAGCTTTACTTGGTCAGATCAGAGATTTCAATTCAGGTATTTTCAGTATATGTTAGCAATAAACTTTCAACTTTCTGGTATAGTTTATAAAATTTGCTAAGCATCCAAACTTTTCAGGTACTAATTCAGACCCATACAAACTAGTCAGGTATCTTCATCTTTTATCATTAATCTCATAATCTTTGTGACAGCAGAAAATGCATCTAGTTATCCGGTATAGGGCTTATAATAGCAAAACTGAAAATGTCTACATTTTTCTTACTGGGCTGAGTCCAGTTTTCTGAGTGGTATAATTACAATAGTAAGAAAATATTGTACTTTTAATGTCATAAATTGAATAGCTTGAAGTGTTTCTTTTTATATCAAAAGCACTCTACCGCTTGTGCAAGTGTTAAGGGATGTAATACCTATATTTGTGGGATGTAAGATGAGGGAAAATTTATAATCATATGGGCATATTTGGCTGTTCTGTCTGTCTTCACTTAGATTTCATCAAAGATTACAAGCAGTGCTATGTAAAGTGATTTATGAATTTGGAATCAGACCATGAATTCCTTCCTTTCCCCATATGATTCATGAATGCACCAATAATACGCAGTCCACCCGTGAGACTTTTAAACCTTTTATTTTGTTTAGTAGTGAATTTCTTTAGTTAAAGCATACATATGTCATGAAGAGGGAGCCAGGAGAATGAGTAAATTTATCCTAAACTTCTCCCTACATACCCGTCAACAACAACACCAGAAACAAAGCCTAATAAATTTGTCAAAATAACATGTGAATGATGAATTGACCAGAATGCTAAGCCTGAATATGAGACAAACAAGCTCCCAAAGAAAGATGCTCAGAGCCTTTTATTTGTGATTTAATTTTGTATCCTTCTTGATATCCATGTTAGTCCTCGGAGGGCACTGAGTGGTTCTGTTTATGCTTGCCAGAACGGAATCCAGCCAAGTCATTTGGGAAGACTCCTTTTCATTGCGTGCTTTGATACCGATGGAAGCTGCTCAAACATCTGAAAAATTTTTCTGTTTAGGACCCTTAGTATGAAGGAAATTTAATGTTCAATCAGATTTATGAACAGAGAGAATGATCCCTTGCCCTCATTCTAACCTTTGCCCCTTGGAAAGTACTCTTTTCATCGACATGTATAACTTGTGAATGGTTCCCAGAGGGCAGAGCCAGGACCAAAAAGCGAAAGCTACAAGAGATGAAGAGAGGAAGATTTTGGCTTAGTACAAGTGCTGGCAGACTGCTAAGTATCTAACAGGGCCATAAAGTTAACTGGTTAATATCTTTTACATTCTAGCTCCTTAGTGGGTTGCTCATGAGGGCGGGCTAAAGCAGAATAGAGCTTTTGGGAAGAAGGTTCTTGGGATAGAGTACATAAAATAAAAATAGCTTTTTGTGAAAAATGGGGAAGGTTTTCTTTTGTTTCCACTGTTATCTCTTTGAGGGGAAAGGTATACCTCTAACTCTGTGCTTGCAGAGTTCTAGCTGGGAAGAGGGATAATTTCATGAAATAAATCTCCAGGTGTTCTTTCTGAACAGTGTTAATGTGTGACCTCTGATATAAGATTTTTCCAAGTGTGAAATACTTAATAAGTTTCTTATATATGTAGGTTCTCTGATGAAACATGAATATTTGAAGTTGTAGTCAAATTTTATCTATATTTTAAACATTTAACAACTTTCTCTTACCTGAACTTTCTATGAATTTTTACTCATCTGCATGTTATTCCTTCCACCAATGCAGTTTCCTTATCTCAGAATTCCCGGCCTATACTGTTGAAATCTCAGGTTCAGTCCCTGTCCCTATAAGTTTTTTTAAGGCTGGGGAAGGTGTGAAGACTAGTCAGTTTTGTCTTTGTACAATTAAACTTTAGCACAGTGATTGACATTCAGTAGGCACTTAATAAATTAAAAAAAATTCAGTTGAAGTGAAATAAAATCATCATAGATATTAGGACTGGTTGAAGGTAATTTGGAAGATGAGTCTGAATAATCAGTCCAAAACCCATGTACTAAACATTTACTATGATCACAGGGGATACAAAATAGAGAAAACAAAAAAACAAAACAAAACATAATCCCAGCCTGTAATAAACAACATTTATTAGGGGAGATAAATTATGAAGCAGTGTGATATTGTAGATAGAAAGCGGTTCTTGGAATTAGGAAAACTTAGATTCAAACTAAGTCCCATTTCTGTTACTTGCGGTCTACACAACCCTAGAGAAGTCACTTAACCATGCAGAGCTCTAGGCCAGTGAGGGTCAAACTCAAATAGAAATGGGGGTCACTGAACTGTATGTAACGATTCCTGTTGGCTGTATACTCACTTAGAAAGTCACACATTAACATTATCTACGTTCTATTGTATTTTTATTTATTTTGTTAAGTATTTCTCAATTATATTTTCATTTGGATCTTGTGCATTCAGCAATGTTGCGGACTGCATATCTAACACCTCTGCTCTAGGTAGCTTTCTGAAACTGCAAGTTTCGAGGAAGGTATTGAGATGCATTGGTAGAGACAGTTTCCTCATCTAAGCATTGCCAATACCAATTAAATTACAAGTTTAGTATCTATCTCAATGGGACTTAAGATCTATAAAGAAATAACTGTAACAGAGTATACAAAATGATTAAGTAAGGGCTTTTAGGTCAGGTAACCAACAAGATGGAATATTGGACATTTTTTCCAATCTTCATGTCCTTTCAGACCTTTCTAAAATAGAATTATGTATGAGATAAAGCAATTTTAGCAGTCTCCATCATCTGGGATGATGGTATCAACCTCAAGTAGAAACAGAGGCCACTTAGCCATAAATAAAGGTCCTCATGAGTTGCATATTGACTTCAGAAACCATAGATTAAAATTTTCTATGTTTTATTGTATTTTAATTTTTAGTTGAATATTTTCCAATAATATTTTAATCTGGTTTGGGCTACACTTAGAGTGTTGTTGTGGGCCTCATGTGGCACACAGGTGATGTGTTCGACACCTCTGGTCTAAGACACCAAGAACCCCAGGGGGCAAAACTTTGATGTACTAATAGAAGAGAATGCTAATCTATAAACCCTAAAACATTCATTAAGCAACCACCACATCTCCTTTCACCCTCAGCAACCATGCTTTGACAAGGCTGCATAAATAGACCTGTTGGTTTGCACAGAACCCTTCTCTACTATTCCTTCTCCAATTGCCCCGGGGCAACTAAAGTGTGGAAACTTGTTTTGACTGTGATTGCAATGATCTGTGCTGCAATAGTATTCAGCTAGAGATCTGAATAATAGAGGGAACTAAATGTGCAAGGATCCACCAAGCAAAGGGTCCCACTGGGGCCAGTCCCTTCCACCTAGGGGTCACTCATGGAAAAGTTTGAGGCTGGTAAAACATGAATTTCCAAGCGTGAGAAGAGGTTGAGGCAGCTTTGTGGCCTATTCCCCAGGAGTCAAAAAGGGAACTATGTGATGTATCCTAATCAATTTAATATCTGGCAATGAAAGGAAAATAACTGTAGTTTCTCAGGAAGAGGAAAGCCTATGGGAGAATGAGTGAGGAGGCAAAAAGGAGGATTAAAAAGGGGAAAATCTTGTTTATGTTCCTGAAGGTGTAATAGTAATTAAGGAGGGACTTTTTGCTGTTGACCTTTAATGATTCTGGCCTTTGTTTGAATGGGCGATAAAGTAAAGTGGGATGTTTTTGTATTTCTTAGCACTGAGACAATTGGGAGCCATTGATTTGTATCTGATATGATATTGGGGGTGGGGAACTTCTCCAAACCCAGCCTGGGTGAAGTCAGGGCCCTCCAGCCCTGAACAGGATATAAGTTCAGAGGTTTGTGCTCTCTCGGAGCTCTGAGCCACAGCAGGAGTGGCGCGTGGCTCTGGGCCAGCTGTTATAATGAGCTCCCCGGCTGTACACCCAGATATTGGATTATATTTGGTCTGTAATTCAGGGTGCTGGTTTTTTCCCCTGAACTAAGTAAATGATATTTGTATGCTGGATTAAGGTAAGATTGTTAATACTTTAACATTGCTTTCCTTAATAAAGCAGATCAAAAGGACCTGGGCTTGCAGCATTCTGTGAGCTGGTTGTTGGTGGATATTATATTCCCACAGAAGCTGCTAGCTGGATTGTTGATACAGAAGGGAATACAATTGAAGAATACTCTTGTGGGGGAAAAGAGATATTCTATAAAAAGAGATGGGGAATTTACATGGTATAATCTGTAATGATTTGGTACTTAGAAAGACCACTTATTTGCTTCAGGAAAAGAGGAATCAGAGCTCCTGAAGCAACTATACCAGAAGAACTAGAGGGCAATGAGTCAGAGAGAGATTTCATAACAAATGGGAAAAATGATCATGGTGGAAGACAACAGTTAATAACAAACTACACAATCAGGGAAAGAGGAAAATTCCCATCTCTCTATCATCTGTAGGAAATGATATTTCTAAGAATAAGGCACAACAAAAAATAGCAACAACAAAAAAGAAAGCTGGGGGACAATATCTAAAAGACAATAATTGAGTAACTATTTAGAAGAAGGATCCCAAAATGGGTGCTTAGAAGCTTTAATTCCAATTTAATTTAATTGCCTCGAATCAAAGAATAAAAGTCTAGAATAGACTAGAATAGAAAAGGAGAATAAATAATGAAGAGAATGAAAGAAAAAAATCTTTTTTAAAAGGAAGAGTAGAAATGAGATTTAAAACATTAATGAACAAAACAAGTTGAAGGAAGAGAGAAGAGAAGGGATTTTATTTGACTACTTAACTGAGGAGGGAAAAAGTGAGAAAAAATAAATAGATAAAAAGAAGACAACAAAAGGGATTAACTAATCCAAGCTCCAGAACAAGTTTTGTTTGTGATTCCTCAGCAAGTTTTGCTTTATTTATAGACATTTTTGATGCTTTCCTCACTGAATCCCCATTTTCTCACAGATAAAATGCAAACAACCTCTACATTTCCAGCCATACCTTACCTTTCTTCATGAAATCTATGTTTTAGCTAAAGTTCCCTAGAGTATCTGTTACTTTGTCTACACCATCTTCCATCATTAATCTGCATGCATTTAAATAGGCTGTCCTTCATACCAAGAATGCTCTCTCTCTTTAGCTCTACCTCTGAGAAGAGCCAATGCCCTTGAAGCTAAACTCAAGTACTTGCTCCTATGTGAGGCCCTTCTTTTATTCCCTCCCTCTTAACTGGTAGTGCATCCATGAAATTATGTTGTATTTATTTTTGCATCTATTTTATATTAACTTATACATAAACATTGTCTCCTCAGATGGAATGTAAGCTGTTTGGGAACAAGAATTGTTTCCATTATACACATAGATTTTTTTTTGTACCTTTAGCATCCATCATAGTACCTGGTAAATAGCAGATGCTTAATAAATGCTTGTTAACAAGTTGATTTATTGATATAATTGTGACTTGTTCAGCAGCCTTTGGTTGTCAGTTATCTGCTATCTGCCAAATCTGTAATTGTCAAGGAGAGCATCTTAAGAAGATGCATTTTTTCATAGTTCTTGTTGTTCACTGATGAGATTTTAGATACATCCTCAAATTTTGCCACTTCTCTGCTGCTGCTCCTTTGTTTCCCTCCGAGGGTATTCATATTAAGGCATGAATTGGGCTAGAGGACCTCTGAGGTTTTTTTTTTTCACTTTGAGATTTTTGACCCTGCTTCATAGTCTAATTCCCCTCCTGGATCACAGCCTAGTTATGGTGGAGGGGCTTGTGTAGCTCAGTGAAACTATGAGCTATACCATACAGGGTTACCCCAAATGGACAGGTCATAGTAGAGAATTCTGACAAAAGGTGATCTACTAGAGAAAGAACTGGCGAACCACTCTAATATCATTGCTAAGAGAAACCCCATGGACAACATTAAAACGATGTTATGTATATGGTCATAAAGTTATGATGCTGAAAGATGAGCCCCTAATGTTATGAGGTACCCAACATGCTACTGGTGAAGAGCAGAGGACAACTACAAGTAGTTCCAGTACTAACAAAGTGGCTAGGCCAAAGGTGAAGGGAAGTTCAGCTGTGATTATGTATGGTGATGAAAGGAGAAGTCCAGTGTTGTGAAGATTGATATTGCATAGGAACCCGGATCTATGGACCAAGGTAAGCTGGATGTGACCAAATAGGAGATGGAAAGATTAAACATCAGCATTTTGGATGTCAGTGAAGATGATCACTACATATACTATCGTGGGCAAGAATTCCTTAGAAGAAATGAATTAGCGCTCATAATGAAGTGCCAGGGTCTAATCTCAAAGCAAGCTGTTCAACATCACAGTAATATAAGTCCGTGTTCCGACCACTGATGCCAAAGAGGCCAAAGTTGATCAGTTCTATGAAGACCTACAACATCTTCTAGAAATAACAACCCCCCCCCAAAGACATTCATATAGGGGGTTGGAATGCTAAAGCAGAAGATAGACAATTGGAATAACAGGTGAGTTGGGCCTTTGAGTACAAAATGAAGCAGGGTAGAGACTAATAGAGTTTTATCAAGATAACTCACTGATCATAGCAAACACTCTTTTTCAACAATCCAAGAGGTGACCCTTTACATGGACATCACCAGATGGTCAATACTGAAATCAGATTGATTATGTACTTTGCAGTCAAGGGCGGAAAATCTTTATATAGTCAGTTAAAACAAGACCTGAAGCTGACTGTGGCTCAGATCAAGAGCTTCTTATTGTAACATTCAGACCTAAATTGAAGAAAGTAGGGGAAAACATCAGACCATATAGGTATGAATTAAATAATATCCCTTATGCATATAAGTGGAAATGATGAGTAGATTTAAGGGATTAGATGTGGTAGATAAAATGCCTGAAGATCTATAGACAGAAGCTCATAATATTGTGCAGAAGTCAGCACCAAAAAATATCCCAAAGAAAAAGCAAAAAATCAAAATGGCTGTCTGATGAGCCTTTACAGAAAGCTGAAGAAAGAAGAAAAGCAAAAGGTAAAGGAGAAAGGAAAAGATATACCCTGCTGAAGGCAGAATCCCAAGGAGAGATATGAAGGTTTTTCTTAAATGAGCAATGCTAAAAAATAGAATAGGAAAGACAAGAAATCTCTTCAAGAAAAATAGAGACATCAAGAGAATGTTTCAGGCAAAAATTGGCATGAAAAACAAAAATAGTAGTGACTTATCGGGAGTAGAATAGAGTAACAAAAGGTGGCAAGAATACACAAAAGAACTATACAAGAAAGATCTTTACATCACCAATAACCATGATGGTGTGGTCACTGAGCTAGACCCCAAAATCCTGGAGAATGAACTCAAGTGGGCTTTGGGAAACTTTGTTACCATTAAGGCTGGTGGAGGTGACAGAATTCTAGCTAAGCTATTTAAAATCCTGAAAGGTGCTGCTGTTTAAGTGTTACACTCAATATGCTGGCAAATTTGGAAAACTCAACAGTGGTCACCAGATTGGAAAAGGTCAATTTACATCCCAATCCTCAAGAAGGACAATGGCAAAAAGTGTTCAAATCACCAAACAATTACATTCATTTCACACTCCAGCAAGGCTATGCTCAAAGTTCTGCAAGCTATGTTTTAGCAATACGTGAACTGAGAATTACCAGAAGAGTGGGGATGGGTGGGATGGGGGATGGAGGAAGGGACTTGAAGAGGCAGAGGAACTAGAGACTAAATTGCCAATATTTGCCAGATTATGGAGAAAGCAAGGAAGTTCCAGAAAAAAAACCAAAGTGTCCAATTCTGCTACGTTGACTACATTATAAATCCTTTGACTGTGTGGATCACAGCAAAATGTGGCAAGTCCTCAAGAGATGGGAGTATCAGATCATGGTCTCCTAAGGTACTTGTATGTGGGCCAAGTTAGAACCAAACATGCAACTACTGATTGGCTCAAGTTTGGAAAAAGAGTACCACACCACTGTATATTGTTACCTTATTTATTTAACTCACATGCAGAATACATCATGTAAAATGCCAGGCTGGGCAAATCCAAAGCCAGAATTAAGGTTGCTAGAAGAAATATGAACAATCTTAGATATGCAGATGGTATCACACTGATGGCAGAAAGTAAAGAACTAAGAAGTCTCTTGATGAAAGTGAAAGAAGAGAATTTAAAAACTGGCTTGAAGCTTAACATAAAAACTCCCCCCAAACCCAAAATCTTGGCTATTGGTCCCATCATTTATTGGCAAATAGAGGGAGAAGAAATGGAAGCAGTGTCAGATTTTGTATTCTTGGGATCAAAGCCACTGTAGATGGTGACTGCAGCAATTAAATTAAAAGAAACTTGCTCCTTGGAAGGAAAACCATGGCAGATCTGGACAGCATACTAAAAAGCAGAGATATTGCCTTGCCAACAAAGGTCGGCAGAGTCAAAGATTTTTTTTTTCCTTTTTATTTCCTAGCAGCAATGTATGGCTGTGAGAGTTGGACTATAAGGAAAGCTGATTGCCATGGAATCAACACTGCTGGAGAAGACTTTTGAGAGTTCTTAGATAGCAAAATCGAATCCATCAATACTTAAGGAAATTAACTCTGACTATTCAGTGGAAGGTGAAATACTGAAACTGAAGCTTAAATACTTTTGCCACATAATGAATAGACAGGACTCCTTGGGAAAGACCCGGTGTTTAGAAAGATTAAAGGCAAAATGAAAAGAGGACAGCAGAGGAAGAAATGGATAGTGTCATAGAAGCAATGAACATGAGCTCAGACAGACTTTAGGACATAGTGGAGGCTAGAAGGGACTGGTAGTTTCATCGAAACAGTGAAAATGAGCTTGGACACACTTTGGGACATAGTGGAGGCTAGAAGGGCCTGGCATGCTATAGTCCAGGTCTGTCCAAATTTAGGTTATCTTAGGGCCACATTAAAATAAAATAATTATTCAAGGGCTGCACCCAGAATAAAAAATACAGCACACTAGTAGAAAGTAGGGGAATGCAATATCAGGCAAAAGTGTGAAGTGCGAATGCAAACAAAACAACAAAGCGACAACACAACAGTATAAAGATAGGTGCATACTGACTAGTCTGCATTGTACAGACAGAATGCATCCCACTGATAGATTGAAAATTCCATGCGATATGTTCCATCTATAATATTTGCTTCAAAACACCAAAGAAAATTAACATCAATGCGATTATTTATTAGTGATGGAATTAAAAATCCAATACACATTCCATGCAATTTATTATTTTATTTTTTGCTCTTGAAAATTAAAACCCACAGGTGGGCCGCATAAAATCGCACTGCAGGCCCCATGTGGCCCACAGGCCGTATTCTGGACAGACCTGCTATGTTCCATGGTGTTGCAAAAGTTGGATGTGACTCAATGACTGAACAACAACAAACATAGACTAGTTAAGATTCAGTAGGCCTTGAGATCAGAGGTAGTGATCCAGGTGAGATTCTGGAGGGACTCCACTTGGATGTCCAATGTCTACGTTATTGTGTAGGTGGAATAACAGCACTTGGAAAATGAGAAAGGATACTTCACTGGGTCAGGGTTAGAATTAGCCTCAAAGATTTCCTTCAGCTTTAAGATTCTATTAGCTCCATTGTTACTCTTTATCTCTACATTCTTATAGCGAATTACAGCCTATTCCACATAATTAAAAACTTGTTTGCCCAAAGGCATGATTAATTTGAATAATTTGTAATGCCATGAAAATATCAAAAACAAGCCAATGAAATTTATTGTGAATTCTTATACTTAGAACAGGAGTATTGATTGGGGTCAAGGGTGAGGATTCTATCTGAACCAAATGGAATAGGAGTTAATGGAAAGGAGAAGAAATTAATGAGACGAGGGAAGGCAGATAGGGGGAAAGTCATAGAGTCATAAAAGTCATAGAATTTTTTAGCTTCAAGAACTTCACAGGTTATTTTGGCCAACTCCTTTGTTGTACCGGCGAGATGACTAAAGTCAAGTGCCTTACCTTAGGTTACACATCTCTGACTTCTTATTTCAGATCACAGGGAGAATTTTTTTTCATTGTCAGGGACTATCTGAAGCAATTACTCTACTAATCCAACTATGATCATGCTTTTGGAGGAAACACAGGGATTAACGTATTATTTGTCAGTATTCCTAATATGAAATATGAATGATACCTGAGCAGTCCTACATGGATTGCTTCACAATGTTGCAACAGTAATGCTGCTTGCAGCTGCTGTACAGGTATAAGACCAATAACAACAGCACAAGGAGAGCTGCTGGCACAGGTTCTTCGATCTGCTTTTCTAAGGAAAGCAACTTTAAGGGTTTATAATCTCATTTTAATTAAACATACATATATCACTCACTTAGTTCAGGGGAAAAAGTCAGCACCCTGAACTTCAGAGCAAATACAAACAGAGATTATAAGCAGAAATTATATAAACAGAGCAAAAAACACAAGTCAGCAGACAGTGTTTCAGTCTGTCTGTAGCAATACATACATAGTTAGCAGAGAGGGAAGCACCAACATCTGGGTTTTCCAAGCCAGGGTGAGGGTGGGATTCCTTAATGGCTACCCAGAGTCTTGTCTGGCCAAATCACATGAACTCTCTTCCAATGAGTGAGCCCCAAAGCAAAATACTAACCTCAAAGTGTATATATATACTTGTTTAGAGTCACCCCACAGAGGGCATCACAACCATGTGACTCAAACTCATGTGACTTAGGCTTTCTTGTGACTTGAACATGTCACCAAAGACTCTTGATTCAATCAAAGACTCAATCAAAGGCACTTGATTGCCTTAGTGCTGAGAAGCACTCCAAAAGAAAAAAAAACAACAAAGTCCCACTTTGCTTGCCATTACAAATGTGGAAAGACATGACCTTTGATTTGCCAAGTACTTTTAATATTTTTCATCTGACTCTGGACATCAACTGTCATAGATTTCCATAATACTTATTGTGAAATTACATTCAACAGGATGAAAATTAATAGGGTTGAATATACTATTTTAGACTTGGGTTAAAAAAATCAACTTTCTAAGCTCAAGAGTTGTGTATAGGAAAACTAATAAGGGAAAAGCAATATAATTGGGGAATTTAGTTTAATTAAAGCTTAAGATTAGTTAATA
Organism: Phalanger gymnotis; assembly: GCA_028646595.1. Classification (NCBI taxonomy): domain Eukaryota; kingdom Metazoa; phylum Chordata; class Mammalia; order Diprotodontia; family Phalangeridae; genus Phalanger; species Phalanger gymnotis. The sequence goes on along the minus strand of CM053622.1, from coordinate 215,433,260 downwards.
ATGGAGTCAATATTGTAGTAAAAAATGACACATTGAAAAGCATCCTATTTAGAAAGAAGGAGATAGTTCCTTCATATACTTTCTTATCACACTGACTATATCTAAAGCATTATGTTTAGTTTGGGTTTAAAATGTTAAGAAATGCATTGATAATCAGGATACTATTTAGAGAAAGGTGGCTAGAATTTTGAAGAGCCTTAAGATCATGGTTGAGGAAACTTCAAATGCTAATGAAAAAGAGTAGAGAGAGAGGGAGTATGAGGATAAGTATTTAAAGGGCAGTCACAAAGAAGAGATTTCACTTCATCCTAAAGTATAGAACAAAGAGTGGTGGGTGAAAGTTGCTGAGGGAGAGATTTAGGCTCAGCCTTAGAGAAGGAAAGCAGTTAATGGTGGGAGTCACTGGATTCCACATCAACAAAAGGTTTGTTTTTGAAAAATATTGACTTGTTTTATATTTACTTTACAAACATACGGATTACCCTTACACCATGAGTTCTTTCACATGACAAAGTAATTAGTGAAAGTGCATGCAACATTCTATACCTGTAACTTATCTAAAAATTATTTTAAGTGTTTTTCTTTAAATTAACTGAAGTCTATTTTCTCCCACCAACAAATCTCACTGAAAAAGGGAGAAAATCAAAACAAATTCTTTATAAAAATATTCATATTCAAGCAAAATACATTTTCTCATACTGTGTACTCTATCATTTGTCTGTGATATACAATGAATTATATTCTTTGAGGAAAAGGTAATCTGTATTCATGTCTGTCTGTCTGTCTGTCTCTCTAGTTATCTTTCATCCTGTGATCTTATTTTATCACCTGTCAGGAGATAAGATGTTTCATCACCAGTTCTCCAAAATCATGGATAGTTATTTCACTTGATCATAGCTCATGCAGCTTTCAAAGTATTTTTGTCTGTATGGTGTTATAACTTGGTCTCCTGATTCTGCTCATTTCATTTCTTCAGTTTATAAAAAATCTTTAAAATTGTTCATTTTTATATTATTGATGTTCTCGTATAAATTGGTTCTGTTTATTTTATATAAATTCATAGAAGTTTTTCCATATTTCTTTCAAATAATCTCTTTCCTCATTTCTTAGAGACCAATAGTATTTTCTTGTGCCTCAATTTTCTCAACTGCTTTTTTATGGACATTTCTTTAGTTTGAAGTTTTTGTTAGTTAATAAATATTTATTAAGTGCCTACTATGTGCCAAATTAAATCCCAAGTGCTAGGGAGACAAAGATAAAAAATTCACTACTCAAGTAGCTCACAGTCTGATAGAGATAATATGCAAACAACTATGTAAAATAGCCTATATATCAGAAAAATTGTAAAAAGTGAAAGTGCAAAGGCAATAGAATTAAGATAGACCAGAAAATGTTTCCTGTAGAAGGGGAGGTTTTAGCTGGAACTTTAAATGAGGAAGGGAAGTCAAGAGGCAGAGAAGAAAAGAAGAACATTCCAGGCTTGAGGGCAGTCAATGAAAAGGCATGGAATGGGGAGATGGAGTATCTTGGTTGAGGAATAGCAAAGAAGTCAGTGTTACTGGAATGGAGAGTACTTTAATGATGGGGAGGGTTGTGGTGTGAGCATAAGAAAACTAGATGGAGGAGGAAAGATTATGAAGGGCTTTAAATACCAAGCAGAGGGCTTTTTATTTGATTCTGGAGGGGATAGGGAGCTGGAGTATATTGATTATGAGGTGACATGGTCAGATCTATGCTTTGACAGCTGATTGGAGGATGGGTTAGAGTGAGTAGAGATTTGTGGCAAGTAGACCAACAAGCAGGCTATTTCAATAGTCAAGGCTTGAGGTGAGGCAGACTCACAGGAAAGTGGTGGCAGCATCAGTTATTCTAAGTATTTTTAAGTATATAGGACCTTATCCTATTTCTTTTGAGTACAGCCTTGGTATAGTTGGGTCAAAGGGCATTAACTTTAAAGCAATTTTTTTTTTCGTATTTAATTCTAAATTGCTTTCCAGAATTGTTGTACTCATATTCAGAGGTGCATCACTGTATTTCTCATAGGTATTTCAAAATTTGATATTTTGTCATTTAGTGAGATTATCAGTCAATAACTAATTATTAAGCACCTACTATGTGCCAGACACTATGCTGAGTACTAGGGATTCAAATATGAAACAGGAAGATAGTCTATGCCCTCAAGGAGCTTGTGATACAATGAGGGAAGACAATACCCAAAAGAAAGGTGAAAAGTGGGGTGGAGGAGGGGGAAGGTAGCTGGTACAGGGGCATCATGGAGTCCAGTCCAAGGAGTACAAGTTGGTTGGAAATAAAGAAATGGATGGGTTGGAGTCCCTTTAAATGTAGGCTTTGGGAGGAGCTTTTGCTCCATCCTTCATTTTTCCAGTTGGGGCAAAAGGTGCTGAGAGTCCTGGTGAGGTGTGATATGATCCTGCAGAATTCTGAGTTTCTAATGATGAGATTTCCTGGGGTCATGATGGAATCCAGTTCGAGGAGTACAAGGTGGTATCATCCTTGCCACTCTCATTAATGGGAAGTGGAATCTCAGAATTATTTTTATTTGTATTTTTCTTATTATTGTTAGGTACATTCTTATATGGATATGGAAAGGTTGGATTTATTTTTTTAATCTTCATTTATTTATTAAATATTTTTTAGTTTTCAGCATTGATTTGCACAACAATTTGAATTAGGAATTTTCTCCCCATTTCTACCCTTCCCCCACTCCAAGATGGCATATATTCTGATTGCCCTTATCCCCAGTCAGCCCTCCCTTCCGTTGCCCCACTCCTCACCATCCCTTTTTCCCTTACTTTCTTGTAGGGCAACATAGATTTCTATGCCCCATTGCCTGTATATCTTATTTCCTAGTTGCATGCAAAAACTTTTATTTTGAACATCTGTATTTAAAACTTTGAGTTCCAAATTCTCTCCCCTCTTCTCTCCCCACCCATCCTCCCTAAGAAGGCAAGCAACTCTACATAGGCCACATGCATATCATTATGTAAAACCCTTCCACAATACTCCTGTTGTGAAAGACTATTTTGCTCCTTCCTATCCTATCCCCCTTTATTCAGTTTTCTCCCTTGACCCTGTCCCTTTTTGAAAGTGTTTGTTTTTGATTACCTCCTTCCCCTATCTGCCTTCCCTTCT
>CM053622.1:215392628-215429607 GCA_028646595.1 Phalanger gymnotis | reverse complement strand
TGAGTTAAGAATTGACATCTCCATAGAGCCTGGATTTCTGTTCTAAGCATTGGAGTTTAGAGCTGGACCTTATGAATGAGGAACCAAAAAATCAGAAAGATGAAGTAAGTGGTTCAAAGTTACATTGCTTTTAAGTGGTAAAGTTGGGACATGAACTCAGGTATGCTCATTTCTAACTGTCCAGTCTTGTTTCTACTGTAGCATTTTGTTTTTGAGTACTGAAAGATCAATATGAGTCAACTATGTTTCATGGCAGCCAAAAACGTTAATATAATTTTTATCTGCATTGATAGAATCATGGTATTTTGAATGAAGCAGGTAATAATCCTGATGTATTTTGCCCAGCTCAGGTCACATCTAAAGTTCTTTCTGCTATAGTTTAGTAAGCAGATTGACAGACTATAGGTGGGTTTGATGATGTGGAGCTTTATGATCATTCCAGACACAGAGGATATAAAAAAATTGATTGGTAAGCGTGTTGATTGGAAGGGAAAAAGAAGCATTTGGGGAGGGGGGGACATGATAGCTGCCTGAGAATTTGAAAGGTTATTAAAGGCAAGAGGAAATAGATTTGTTCTGTTTGACCCCAACAGGGAGAACGAGGAACACAGGGTAGAAATTACAGAAAGGCAGATTTTGGCTCCATGTAAGAAAACCCTGAATAAGAACGAAAGCTATTTGGAAGTGAAATGTCTACTGTTTAATAGGTGACTTTATATATGAAGGTCTTTAAATAGAGCCCAGGTGGTCACTTGACAAGTCAAGTCAGCCAGCATTTATTAAGTATATGCATCATGACATTCACTGTGCTAAATTCTGGGAATACAAATTGTTGTTGTTGTTGTCGTCCTTTGATCTCAAAGAGGACCAAAATGACATTACTATGTTAGAATCAAGTCCCAGTGTGTCTGACTGTGGCCGATCAGACCAATACAAGCTCAGAATGCTCTACCACAGGTTGGGCACAAATAGTCCATGTGAACATATGTGTTGGATTCTCTAAATTTTTGCATCTCATATTCCTTTTGAGTTACTTCAATTCTGCTTGGCTCATAGAGCACAGCACCTCCTCCTATCAGGGCATACCATGCTGGGCAGTCCTGTGCCAGTGTCTTCCATGTCACACAATCAATTCCAAAGTTCTTAAGAGGGACCTTGAGAGTGTCCCTGTATCACTTCTTCTGACCACTGTGCGAGCACTTGGCCTGTGCGAGTTCTCCATAAAACAATCTTTTTGGCAAGTGTATGTTTGGCATTTGAACAATGTGGCCGGCACATCATAATTTCACTCTCTGCAGTAGTGTTTGAATGCTTGGCAGTTTCATTTGAGAAAGAACCTCAGTGTCTCATATCATATTCTGCCAGGTGACCTTCAGAATCTTCCTAATACAATTCAAAAGGAAGTGATTCAGTTCCCTAGCATGGAGCTGGTATACTGTCCAGGTTTCACAGGTATACAACAATGAGGTCAGCACAATGGTTCTGTATGCCTTCAGTTTCATAGTCTAATACCTCTTCTCTCCCACACTTTTATTTGGAGTCTCCCAAACACTGAGCTAGCTCAGGCAATGTGTGTGTCAACCTCATCATCTATGTGTATATCCCTGGAAGGTATATTGCCAAGGTAAGTGAAATTATCCACAGTATTCAAAACTTCTGCATTTGCTGTAACAATGCTTCCACATATGGATGGTGTGATACTGGCTGTTGTAGCGCCTGTGTTTTCTTGGTGTTAATTGTTAGGCAACAATTGTCACAAGCTAATTCCCAGTTCATGAGAGGAATACAAATACACGCAAAAAGAAAGAAAATCCTTGCCCTCAAAGAACTTACATTGTAATGCGGAAGATACTTCATAAAGTGAAAAAAATGGTGGTGATGGGTGGGGAGAGCAGGTAATTTATGCATAAACATGGTAGAGAAAGAAGTTCAGAGTATCAGGACTGGAGCCTGGGCAGGAATGAAGGAATGAACATGATTGGCTTGGACACTTCATTAAAATGAAGGTTTTGTAAAGAACTGGCAAATCAGGAGGAATTGGAGGGAGCAGGGTGAGAAGACTGCTGAAACATGATGTAGAAAGAACTAGAGAGTGAGGAGTAGAGCCCCAAGAGGAAAGGAGAAGATGTTGGCATATAGGAGAATGAGAGGAGAATTAAAAAGAATGATATGTGTGCGCAGTGGAGTTTCCTGTGCAAGAAATTTCTGTCATTCTAGTTTCCTCCCCAATACAGTGCCATGCATATAACTGGTTGAAATGCAGCCATCAAGCAAAAGGCCCCGGTATAACAGGAATTTGGGCCCACTGATATACAAAACTACCTGTCAAGAACACATTTCAACAATAAGGCTAACTTGTGTTGAAAAAGAAATTTTAATAGCTGATTTAATTAACTGTTTTCTTATGTAATTATTGCTGCCAACCTCTGGGGTAATGTTTGGGAATAGTACTTCATCATACATGTATATGAAGTCAATGCTATTTTCAAAAATAAAAGTCTCAGTCAATCAATCGATCACTCAGTCAGTCAACAAGTAGATATTTGTTAAGCATCTACCGTGTGCCAGACACTGTTCTAGGCATTCAAAGACCATGATGGAACAATCCCTACTTTTGAGGAGCTTACATTCTATTAGGGAGATAACATGCACAATCTAGGTATATGTACAGAATATAATATATATGTCACATATACATACAAATAACACAATATGCATGTATGTGTACACAGCACACACACCTAAATGCATATATATGTATACAACATGCACAATCTAAGTCTATATACACACACATACATCTAAGTACACACATGCGTATATATAGTTAGATGTGTGTATGCTGTGTATATATACATGTATTACAAAATAAATTTAAATTGAATGAAAAAATGATGTAAAATATCCATGTATTTATACAATTTTGAACACTGGTCAATATTTAGCAAATATTCTTTACTTTAGGTAGCTAGTTAGTAATTTAAGTTCACCATTTCAAACACCCCTCTCCCCTTCAGAAAAAAATAGTTTTAAAATTTAGAGATTCTGTGGGAAATAATGCAATAGCTGATTTTGGATTGGGGTTTTAATGAAGATGTTGCTTCCATAACCTCATTTTCCACAAAGGCTTTTAACCATCTCCCTTTAAAAGCACCCAATTCATGTCCAATTTCTTAAATATTTGTTACTTTTGACATATATAGGAAATGTTTCCAGTGTCTGCATATTAATCTCCTGATTACCTTTCTTAGAAAAGAAAAGGAATGTGCCCAGCCAGGCAGTCAATCTGAAGGCGATATTTTCCCTTGATAAATAGCTCATCCTTCTTCTTCAGCAGTGCAAAGTACTTTTGTCCTTTATTTGCCACTAATGCTTATGATAAAAAATTAAATTACTGTTCATCCTTTCAATACGGTTTTCCTCAGAGGCTCTCTGCTGAAGAACAAACATTTAAGAGGGGATGCAGAAGGTTTAGTTTTATACACAGCCCTACTATATTATTCATTGCAATGCATTTTTAATGTCAGAGAAAGAAAAGTAAAATATATTCTAATTTCTAGGGCCAGGCAGGCACTGATCTAGGGAATGATAAACTCTCAGAGATTGAAGACAAGTATATAATAAGAATAATAAAAGAAAGCCGGAGGGGGGGGTGACAGGGAGGGAGGGAGGCAGGGAGGTGAGAAAAGAGGGAGTGAGAGAAAATGAAGAAAAAGAAAGGGAAGGAGAAAAAAAAGACTCATCAGGGAATTAGTGAGATAGCTTTCTCTAGAGAATGTAGTCACAGTACAGGTATCAGTGACCTTGACTCTACAAACATTCAACATCTTTCAAACATTACCTTTACAGTGGAGAAATGGGCACAACTGGACATCAACAACCAATTCCTTTTTTTTAAAAATGAATCTGTGCTTATTAACATAACCATTGGGATTTTGAGAAAGCCAGCTTTATAACTCGTCTCTCTACTTCATTTTACTTTCATAAACCAAATTTTAGTTCTAGTTTTTCATAAATAAAGCAATTTCTCCCTTAAACACTTGAGAAGATGTATGTGGACATTACCATTATTTTTAAAAGCTGATATTCTTTTACAAAAAACATGGAGTGAACAAGCACTTTACTTTGTTTATGAATTGTCAGGGCTAATGGTTTTCTTTCTATTGTATTCTCATGGAATTCAGTGATATATCTCCAATCCAAGAGTTACTGCATCTAGTAAGGAATCAAGTTACAAACTCTTTAGGCTATGAGAGTTCAGATTAAACTTTATAGAACCTGCTTTGCAAGCATACACAATTATTTCATTCACCAAGTGAGAGAAGCTCGTCATCATCCGATATAAACAAGAGGCATCTCTTACACATCAGAACATCATTTCCAGAGTCTGTTCTGAGAGTCTTCAAAGACGTAGTCAATATGGTGTCAATGGAAAGTATATATTTTGAACCTGGGGAGGCTGTGTTTATGGAAAAATAGGCTATCAGGCAGGGAAATTATGCTCTTTGTGGGTACCTGTCAAAGGTCTAGTAGAAATTGAGTCAGCATATAAGAAATGAGGGTCCAGTTCAGTTATTGGTTAGCTAGGGTAAAAACAAAACAAAAAAACTACCAGACAGTCAACATAACCTTTAGGAAGGTGTCTAAAGTATAGGAATACCTTTGAAATATGAACCTAACAGAGCAAATGGAAATTATCATCCTTTTTGTCCTTTGTAACTTGATTCAGGGATCTCTCCCACCTTTATTTTTCTACGCACAAATTGTGGGAGTATTGTCTCTTTCCTCATTATTAGAATATGTGCTTAACCACATGAAGTCTCAACTGCCCTCTGCTTATATAAAATGGGCTTTTGTCCCCACACTCTTATAGTATATAATATTGCAAACCCATCTAAAATTTTTACCACGTTGGTGTTACTCAATTCAGGCTTGTCTTAATTTTATTTTTACTGATTTATTTTGTGGCTATCACCATAGCAACTAGGCAGTTTTTAACAAAATGAAAAACATTCATTATTTGAAGCCACCTACAATGATTCGTGATAAACAGGCTATCACTGCTGCTGAATGAACTATAATGAAAATCAAATTATCAGCCACAATCAAAGACTAACAAAGCCAATCATCCGAACATCCAATGCTTTGTCCTAGTCTGTGCTCTCTGATTCTATCTTATTCTTTTGCCAAAGCACCCAGATAGTCTTCATTATTATAGGGTGCAAGAACCTGGGGATTTTGGAGAGACACATTTCATTTAGATGAGCACCGCTATTGTTACCTAAATCTACTCAAATTGTGCCTGAAGAAAGCATGCTCTTGTGGATCTTAGAGTGCTTTTTCTTTTATGCCAGTTCTTCTGAGCCTGCCCCTATGGAAAGAAGTATTTATACCAGCAGAGAATGTCTGTTCAAAAATACTTAAACTTGTTGAGATCCAATTCTTCTGTATTTCTTTTGGCAGAAATGCTCAGAGGACACGGAAGGCTGGACTAGTTACCCTTTGAGGGATCTCTTACTTCCATGATTTATCATCTCTACTCAGAAAACTGGGGCAATTACTATGATAGCACTTAAGAATGCAGCATCACACTCGATTTGCAAGTGTATAGTTTTGGTTTACAGGTTATGTGAAACAAAGAAAAACTATTCTACCTGAAGAAAACAACAGAACAAATGGAAAATGATGAAATACTTTCAATCCTGTATAGCTTTAGTCAGTCATGTGCTGATGCCTCAACCTGTCAATCCACCTGTAGCTCTCAATAGGTTCCTTGCAGATGGCATAGGTAACCAGTCCCTGCCCATCCATTCTCCAGCAGTTTTCCAAAGCCTCTTATCTAAATCTAAAAAAGGGGTGTGGTCAGGTGGTAGCTTAAGTGAAAAAGGAAGGGAGAGAAAATTTCCTAAATACAACTACAAAGCTAGATAGCATTAAAAAATATCTACAGTATAGAAGTAGAATATTGTTAGTAATGACCAGAAATTCATTGGAGACAGAAAGTACAAGAAAATGGCCATTCACAAAACCCAAGGCCTCAGTGTTTATGAACCGATGTGCAAATTATGGGTCAAAAATGAGATGTACTAAAGATTCTGATGCAAGGTAGGAAATTTGATCCCATAGGTATCACTGAAACTTAATGGGATAGGATGCATGCCTGGAATATGGATTTGAGAGGATATACCTTTTTCATAAGGAAGAGAATATGCAGAAGACATTATCATGTAAGTGTATCCGGGAGCCAGAAGGAGGGAAAACAAGATTGTGAGAATCAATGCGCAGATGGGTGTAGGCACAAACAAAAGGTATATTTCCATTGATACATACTACAGACCACCTGGAAATTGAAGAGGGGTTTGGAAAACTGATTTGTATGACTGGATCCAAAGAAGAGTCATAATGATTGTGTGTAAACTTGAAAACGTATCTCTAGTAGAGCAGTACAGGTCCTGGTTTTTATCAATGAGCTGGATAAATGATTAAAAGGCATGCTTTTCAAATTTGGGGATGATATAAAGAGCTAGGAACCCAAATGATCTTGACTGGCTAGAATAAGCCAAATTGAATAAGACGAAAAGATAAACATAAAGTTTAAACTTAAAGTTAGAAAAAAATTGCCTTCTAAAGTAGAAGATGGGAGAGGCATCTCTACATGGCAATTAGTCCAAAAAAAATTCTGGGCTTTGGGTGGCCTGGAAGCTCAAGATGCAGCAATACTGTGGTGTCAGCCAAAAAAGTTACCGTGACCTTAAGCTTTATTTAGAGGCACAGTGCCCAAGGGGAAGGTTAATCCTACTGCAGTGCAACTGTAGTATTGTGTTCAGTTATTGGGACACCATTTAGGAAGAGTTTTAATGTACCAAAGAAAGTCCAGATAAAGGTAAGCAGGGTAGTGAAGGCCTTGAGATCATTCCATGTAATGACTGACTAGAGGAAAGGGGATTGTTTAGCCTGGAGAACAGAGGACTCAGAGAGGATCTGACACTTTATTTTAGGCATTTGTAGGACTGTCATATGAAAAAGGAATTATTTGTTTTTGATTTTTTTTTTTGCTTTATCATGAGGGTAGAAAAATGGGCAGATGTTGTAGAGAGTCAAATCTAGACTTGACATAAGGGGGAAAAACCAAACCAACCACCTAAACAAACAAAACATTTCTAACAAGTAGAACAATGTAAATCTAATGGGCAGTTTAGGGAGGTAATGCATTTGTCCTCAGTAGAGGTCTTCAAGCAGAGTGGATAATCATTTGTCAGATGTGATGGGGAGGGAATTCTAATTCAGGTATGGATCATCCTGGAGGGCCTTTGAGGTCTCCTTCAGCTCTGAGAGGATGCAGTTCCTGGAGGGTGACTTAGGCATTGCCTCCCTGTGGTCAGGCCTATAGAACCCTCTGGCTCCGAGCAGGTGGCTCTTGAAAGACATTAATGCTTTGCCATCAGCAATAGTTCCTTAATATGGGCACTCCTCTACATATGGCAGAAGAAGCACTCTAGAATACCAGACTTGGCAGAAGACGCATTTCTTCCTTGGTATATCAGTGCCTTATAAGGGGTCTCTGTTCTGAAGAGTCTCTCATGTAGTGTATTTCCTAATGAGAACTCTGGTCATGTACAATGCTGCCCAGAAGCCAGGAATATTCTACCCTTCTCACCTCTGTGCAAATCAACAATATTAATGAAACTACAATGATACTGATATTAACTTCAAAACATCATGTTCTTTTTTCTCCAAGAACTCCAGGAACAAAGTGGTATATCTTTTAACTGAAGGATTATGACCCCTCCCTATGGGTCAGGGGTCATATCCCCAGGATTCGTTTCCCCAGGGCCACACTCGAGGACCTAGAGGGCCACATGTGGCCTGGAGGCTGTAGGTTCCCCACCCCTGGTATAGACATAACAGAACACCTTAATTTCTTACCAATCGTCTTTACTCCCTAAGATCTCTCCTGGGAGCAACTGATCAGAGTTTTAAAATAACCTTGGACTACTTTCCTCCATGTCCAGAGTTATGGGTGGTGGTGTGGGAAGCCACACACTCCTAAGAACATAAACAAAATATCCAGACACAGAATCTGACAAAGCATATTCTTTTGGCAAAACCTTGTTTGTTAAAAGTATGCTTTATTTTCTCGAAATTAAGAATGTCCCAGTAAAACCTGGAAAATATGGTCTCCGTACTTCAAATTCTATAGAATATTTATACTCCTGGAAAGACTGCTCCCTTTCTTATATCTCAAGCCCTACTTATGCATACCTGGGAATGAGAGTCAAAATAAAATTTGTGATATGTACAATCCATTTTTCTGGGCAGATTTTTTAAAAAAGGCACATTCTATTTGTCAAACACAGTATACAGCTGCATATGCTAGCATTCTGTGGCAGCATCTAATAACATTTCAATCTTCTACCCACTTATCTGGGGAGAGGAAAAAACACTCACAAGAGTGTGAATGAACACTGCTCTCTTCCCTCTAACACTCATATATTATTTACAATTACAAAATATTACTTTGAAACTTTAAACATTATTTTTTGTGGAATAGATTGTTTTTACCCTACAACACTACCTAACTGGCACCAGACAAATTTTCCCTCACTCACCTCAGTCTACTGAGGGCTCAGGCCCAGACTGGGACACTCTGACTCTTCTGGGTCTCTTGGGTGTTTTTGATCGTGAATCATTGATAAATTTTCTACAAATTATAAGGCATTGTTCAGGACACGCACACACACAGAAAATGGTCCTTATTCCCTAGAAGCCAAAGACAAACAGATATGTCTTATTAGAGTGACTCTGCTTTCCCACAGGTATGCATGGTTGATTGGAGTGCCATCATTAAGCTGCTGCTCTACATTCATCCATGGGAAGATGTGGGGCAGAGAGAAAGGAAGAAGACAATCCCTTAGTTGAAATTGTGTCTCTACATTTTTTTCCCATGATTTTTCTGCTCTTGAAGGAAGGCTAGGCCTGGAGCTTTATAACTTCAGTTAGTTCCAGTTCTACCTTCAGGAATCCTTGTATGTTAAGCAAGAACATACCAGTGTAACTGAGCCGGCCTAGTTGAGGCTTAGGAATAAATAGCCAGGGAAAGAGTTCCATTAGCCTGTTATTTGTGGCAGTACTAAAAAGTGGTTTAAAGCTATCATCAACTATATATATATATATGAAATAGAAAAGGAGGTGGACCAATTATGGAGCAAGGGAAAGAAATCGATGGTCATCCAAAGAGTAAACTGGTACCACTGTGCCAGTTGTAACTGTGCTGGAACAGTGTAAGCATTTACAACTTAGAAATCAGCAGAGTATAAATAAGGGCTTGATATATTGTTTTGTTAATTGTCTAGACCTAGAGCATTCTGGGTAGATTGCCTATAGAAGATTTGTAAATAAGTATGGAAGAGAACATGAAAAGGTCTGGACAAGCTTCAGTCTATTCTGCTAGAGTGACCTCACTGATGAAATCTCATTTCCATCTATGTTAGAACTGAATGGAATTGAGCAGTGAATTTATTTAGAGCTTTAGGATTTATGAAATACTTTTGAGTATATTATCTCACAGACATAACTAGATCATATAAGCATAACCCATAGTTATATAAGGGGCAGCTAGGTTGCACAGTGGATTGAGTGCTGGGCTAGAGTCAGGAAGAGTCATCTTTCTGAGTTCAAATCTGGCCTCAGACACTTACCAACTGTGTGACCCTTACTTAACACCATTTGTCTCAATTTCCTCATCTGTAAAATGAGCTGGAGAAGGAAATGACAAGCCACTCCAGTATCTTTGCCAAGAAAACCCCAAGTAGGGTGACAAAAAGTCAGACATGATTGAAAATGACCGAAAAACAACAAAAATAGTTATATAGTACTTTAAAGTTTAAAAGCATTTTCCTCACAATAATCCCATGAGGAAAGGAGTGAGATTTTCCCTGTGATAGAGATCGCATTTGTATGCCCATTTTACAGATAAGGAAGCTGATGTTCAGAAAGTTTCAACGATTTGTCTATGGTCACACAGCAAGGAAATGTAAGAGTCATTCTCAAAACACAGGTTACCTGATGCCAAGTCCATTATTTTCTTAACTTTACCATACTGCCTCTCTATGGTAACTTCCAAATTCCTAATTTCTGTGACCTTCCACTATATCCACTGTAAGCCCTGAGGAACCCCAACTTTCTATTATTTTCATGTTCCTGTTCTAGGAAAAGTCATAAAAATACACTTACTGGGGCAATCCTAGTTTTCATGCTAACTGATATTAACTGGGCATTCAACGAGGCTTAGCGATTTTTGATTCATCTCACACTGACTTCTGATCTCATTCAACATAGCAGTTATTTGTTATGTGTATGTTCTTAAGGGGATATTAATGCAATGTCATAATATCATTCACTTTGAGTGCTTTAGTATATTGTAACATTTGAATTTCCATGGTTGATAATTTCTAGTGTTCTGCAGCAATCATTCAGTCATATTTGAAGGGCTGCTTGTTGGTGTCTATTGTGGATACCTGACACAACACAATCTATCAATGGGGACAGGACTCTGCTAAGGTTGCACAACTACAGGTAATATCACTTCAATCTCAAGCACTCCGGGAAGCATATGAATAGAACTTTTATCTCTCGCTTAAATCAATCAAGCAAGAAAGCATTTATCGATAATCTTGGATTTGCCAAGCCCAGTTGTAGGTGTTATCAATTCAAAGACAAAAATGACACAGCCCCTGCTTTTATGGGGTTTATATTCCATAGCAATGGACAACATGCATATGCAGAAGCATTTACAAACTCAGCTGAGGGGGAGGGGGGCTGGTAGAATCAGGAAAGGTCTTATATGGTGTTTGAGCTTAGTTTTGATGAAAGCTAGGGGATTATAAGAGGTGAGGGTAAGGAGGAAATGCATTCCTAGTATAGTGTGGGCTTTGCGTTGAGGGTCTGATTTGACCTTTGTCATCATGTTAAACCTTGCCTGAATCTATGTGCTCTCTTCCTTTGTATCTCTCTCTCTCTGTGCCTGTCTGTCCATCTGTGTGTCCATCCGTCTGTCTGTCTGTCCATCTCTCTTTCTCTCTGTTTCTGTCTATCTGTCTCTCTTTTTCTCTCTGTCTCTGTCTGTCTGTCTTTCTCTTTGGCTTTGTGATTGTTTCCTTTCACAATCTACACTTCCGCAGTTTGTAGGTTTGAGGTTCCTCAGTGGGAGAGTTAACTTTGGTATGCGGCTTTTTGTACTAAGTAGTAGTAGTAGCAGTTCTTGAGCTCCCACTGGTGCATTTCCTATGAACAAATCAGTCAAAATGATCCATTAAGTCAAACATGTGAGTTTAGCTTCTCATGGGGCATGATATCATAGTAAGGTTGATCAATCTGCTTGTTACTGCTGTTACTCTTACTATTCTGGGCACTTTCCCCGCTCAGTTGGGCTTATATAGAGAAAAGCACTGCCTTTCTTTCATCAGTCAGTTCTTGTCAGCAATAGGTGATGTTGAAGAGATACATAGCCTTGCTTTCAATAGCTCCCAGGTCAATTTTGACCCTTGGGCAGAAAGCTATAGCTTTACTTTTGCAAAGCTCCGGAGTCTCTTCTCTTACCCTTTCATTGGCTCAGAAATTGTTTCTGATCTTGAGAAATATTAATCCAGTTTATAACAATGGCTAGGTGGCATGGTGTATAGAGCACTAGACTCAGGGTCATGAATAGATAAATTAAAATCCTACCTCAGATACTTACTAGTTATATGGCCCTGGGCAAGTTACTTAACCTCTCTATACCTGAGATTCCTCATTGGTAAATATGGGTGTAATAAAAGTACTTTGTAAATCTAAAATGCTATATAAATAATGCTTATGATGGCTGCTGCTGATGATGATGATATTACAAATGAGCAAAATCTCATCTTTTGCAAGTTGAACCATGATCAAGCAAAGGTCACTTGTCTAATAATTTTAAGACAGTTCTGGAGTTCAGAGTTCTCTAGTCATTAGTCCCCAAATTCTCTGGACTTTCAAATGCAAATGAGCAACCAAAACACAGAACCTTGACCAGGTGTTATATTTAGTAATGCATCATCTCTGTAGATGCTTTCTCAGCAAAAGTCTTACATTTATATCTTCTCTTTGCTCCCTGCATTCATCAAAATTGTCATTCTGAAAGGGATATCCTTTTAATAGGCATGAGTCTCAGACTGGGCAAAAACATATGGAGAGGAGAAGGAACACTGATACTCTCCCTCCTGGCAAGAAAAAGAGATAGTTTAACTGGAAGAGGAGCAATGTGTAAAAAGTTTGGCAAGGTAGGCTAGAATGAGATGGTGAAAGGTTTTGCGTGCCAAACAGACATGTTTGCATTTTATCCAAGAAGCCACTGGATCTTGAGAGGAGTAGTGATATGGTAAGACCTGTGTTTCAGGAAAACTCATTTGAAAATGAAACCATAGTCTGATGCTATAGGGTTTGTGATTGACCATTTGGAAGATAGGAATATGGATGACATTCTATCCCTCATCATAACAGCCACTTGTGGGGCTTATCTTCAACAGGACTACATTTACCGTTTTAACTTTTACCTCTCCCTCTTCCTGTTGTGCAATCTTCCAACCCTCTCCTTCATTGTAATTACAGCCTAATCTCAACTTGTGCACCCTCATTAGCAGTTGTACAGAGGTCAATGGGGAAAAATCTTTTTGTCTTCCACCAACCAGTGAACCCATTCTCTCCCGTGCCTACACTATCACCTTGTGGTATTGACAGGTATCTCTTAAGGCACAGACCCTACACACTGAGTAAGAGCCCTGTCTCTCTCATTTTCATTTGGGGTAGAACAGAGTAACACAAGATTAGTATGCATGCTTAGGTTGTGACAGTACTACCAGTTTTATTACAATATTATTTCTCCTATAATCACCTCTTTTTACAACTTCCCTATTATTGTTGATAATACTACCATCCTTCCATTTTTCCAGGTGACATCCTTAACCCCTTACTCTCACTTAGCCCATACAGCCCAGGAATTTACAAACTTTGTGATTTTTACCTATACAGTATCTCTCTTATCTGTCCCCTTCTCTTTACTCATACAGCTACAACCTTGCCTCAGGTATATAGCACCTCTCATCTGGACTAAAATAAATAGCTTTCTAATTCAGCTCCTTGCCTCAGCACTCTTACCGCTCCAATCCATTCTTCAGATAGATGTCACAGTGACTTGCCTAACATGCTGGTCTGATCATGACACTCTGCTATTCAACATACTCCAATGGCTCCCTATAATATATTGCCCGATCAAATATTTCCCTGATTCTTTTAAATATTTAATATATTTAATATATGTTTTCGAGCATACATTGTTAGTGTAGTAGTACATTTATAATTTATAAAGTATAATTTACATTGCTTTATAGATAATATGCATATAATTTATAAATGATTAAATATGCATTTTTTGCAGATGTATGCTCAACATATTTTACTATTTGAGGTGCATGATCAGAATGGTTTTATTACTAATTATTTAGGAATATTACTTTAGCAGCTGTTTAGAGGATGGATTGGAGAGGGGAAAGATTGGAGGCAAGGAGACCAATTAAGAGTATGAATGTTAATAAGGGCCTGAATAAGGTTTGTAGCCATGAAGTTGGGAAAAAAGGAGGCAGATGCACAAGCTGCTGTGGGTATTGAACCAACGAAATTTAGCAGCCTATTAGATATAATGAGTAAGGAAAAGTGAAGAGTGTTTCAACAATCTGCTAGCAGCTGCTGTGGGGGTGAAAAACCAACACAAGCTCAACAAGAAGAATGCTGCAGCACAGGTTCTTTTGATCTGCTTTACTAAGGATAATAGCCTTAAGGGGTTAACAATCTTATTTCAATCCAACATACAAATATCATTCACTTAGTTCAGGGGAAAAAGCCATCACCCTGAACTTCAGAGCAAATACAAACAAATTACAAACATGCATTTATAAACAGACCAAATACAATTCATTGTTACCAACTTCTGAGTTCAGCCGGTAGGCCCTTAGAGCGGCTACCCAGAATCCTGTGCCTCCAAGGAGTGAGATAGCAAATAGTTCTGTTCTCTTTTTTTATACACTCTTTGGCTGTCATCAAACATCATCTGAGCGACCAGAACTCAGGCTCCTACTATTGGCTCTGGTCTTAGCAACTCTCCTTAGGGCCCTGAGGGCTTGACACCCACATAGGCTTACCATCTAGCGGATAGGGATTTGGGCCTGGGGTTTAGCACCTAGTAAGACTCAATCAAAGAAACCCAACTTAATTGATATTGCAAAGAGTCAAAAGAGTTTCCCGATTTTTCAAACTGAGAGCCTGGATGGAAAATGATGGCCTCAATAAAAGTAGGGAAGTTTAGTTGAAAGATAGGCATAAAGAGAAAGCTAATTCTGTTGTTGATATATGGAATTTGATATTCATGTGATACCTAGTTGAAAATGTCAAATTGGCATTTGGGTGATATGGGACAGGTGTCATTTGTACAGAGGTGATAACTGAACCCAGGAGAGCCGATGAGTTCATTAAGATATAGAGAGGAAACAGAAGAAGGTATAGGACAGAGCCTTGAGGGTCTAAATCCAAGCTTTTGAACCTGCGCATTTGGAAGGATAGTCTCAACAGAAATAGGAAACTGCTTTGGTGTTGCAGCCTGAGCCTGGGTAATTGGAAAAGCAGGTTTAGGGTGGAGTTGAGAAATTAGCTGCATGCAAATTATCCTGTTTAGAGGTAATTAAAGATGAGAAAGAAAGAAAAAAGATTGACCTATGGAGTAAACAAAACCCGCAGCAAAGGGGGATCATCAAGAGATTTAAAAAAAAATGTCAAGGGATAAAGTTATAATTGGAATTTAAAGAAAAAAGAGAAGTGAAGGTAGTTCAGTTGAACTAAAGCACTGTGGGCTTAACCACTGAATCTCCCATATGAATAAATCAATGTATTTTGTGACAGAAAATTACAGAACGGATGGGTACACATATAGGGAGAAGGGAGGCAGAGTAAATGCAGCAGGAGAATGGGAAAGGTGACAGGAGAGAAGTATTGAAGTTGGGTAAAATAGAGGTGGGGGAACTTAATGAAGAAGGACAGTGTCCCTCTACGAATCTCCCCTAGGGAGCTTCTGTCCTTCAATAGGATATGTGATACTCCCTATGAATTTGATCTAGGATGAGTTGGTTTTTTGAGAGCATGCCTTCTCTGAGAAATTGTGTGCTTCCAAGGCCAAAATTCTTGTTCAGGAGAATGGATATGGAAGCTCACAAGGGGAGGTAGCACCAAAAAGAGTGGGGAAAACATTGGCTCAGAGATACGATGGCATGGTTAATGGAAAGATGAATAGCAATGGGGAGGGCAGCGGATAGAATGGGATGGCACAGTTAGAAAATGGGAATAATTTCTAACATAGGGCATTGTTTCTACTGGCATTATTTCTCTCATAAATTGATACTCCTTAGGCTGAAGCATGACTACAACAAAAAAAAAAAGATGATAGGACAAAATCTCTTAAGTCAATTGACATAGAAATTAGAAGAAGGAGCTCAACCTCAACTTCAAACACATAAAGAACACAAATAAGAATAAATGAAAGTACAGGCCACAAATCAGAGAACAAAACAAAACAAAATAACCTTTGGTAAAAGGTGCAGAAAAATGAAAACTAACAAACATAAGAAGTTGGAAAGGAGGAGAGGACTGATTTTTTGAACTGAGAGGGGGAAAGATGGGAGAAAAGGGTAAATGGATAACTAGATGAAAGAAAGAAAAAAAACAATAATTTAAACAAACCTCTAAAACTAAGAAAATATTGACAAATAGGAAGAGGTAGGGAAGGTAGCTTTTGGGAATAGAGTTGTATCAGAGCAATTTAAACAAAAACTATCATAGTGACAACCTATTGACTTGAAAAAGGAAGGGAAAATATTTAAAAATCAATACTAAAAGCACAACATAGCTAACCCTAATAATTTAAGTGCGATTGGACTAAATATTTAAATAAAATGAAAGAGAATGACATAATGGATGAGGAAAAAAAAGTCCTGTAATCTGTTGTTAATAAGGAATACATACATATGGGTGTGTATGTGTGTGTATTCTATACATGAAAGCTAGAACAAAATCTACAATGCATCAAGTGATTCAGAAAAAGTAGAAGATGCAGTCCTGCTATCAAATACAATAAAAATATAAATTCACCATATTAATAGGGATGAACAAATGAATCACATTATACATAAAAGACCACAAGCAATGAATCAATATTGGTATTAAATGTATAAGCTCCAAAATGGCATAATATCTAAATTCGTGAGAAAAAATAACTGATTTATATGTAGATAATGTTATATTAATAAGCAACTTTAATACTCCTCTCTTAGAACTGGATGAAAGTTAAAAAAAAAGACAACAAAAGACAAAAGAAAAAAAAAGCATTGTAGTGTCTTTTGAACCACACCATTAAATAATTGAAATATTCCTTGGTAATATAAGATACCTTTACAAAAAGAGATGATGTATTAGAGCAGAGAGGCATTGGGAAAAAGATTAAAAAGCAAAGATACTAAATACGTCCTTTATAGACCATAACAAAATACACATAGTAACTAATAAAGGAAGCATAAGCAAAAGACAAAGACATTAAATGGAGACTTAATAACTACATCTTTAACAGTGGGTGGGTTAAAGAACAAATCAAAGAAATGATTCTAAGTTATTTGAATCACATTGATAAGGATGAGACCATATACCAAAATTTCTGGATTGTAGCCAAAAGATTCCTCAAGGGAAAAAATTATTTCCCTAAATAATACCTGAAAAATAGAAAAAAAAAACAAATAAGTACCAATGAATTGAATATGCTTGTAAAATTTAGCAAGCCAACAAATAAATCTAAAAAAAGGAAATCATGCAAATTAAATAGGCAATAGATATGTTGAAAACCCCAAAGCCAGTAAAATTAATAAACAAAACCAAAAAGGTGGTTCTTTTAGAAGACTAATAAATTGATAAGCTTTTAGCCAACCTAATTAAAAAGAAGGGAGGAACAAATTAACTAAATACAAAATGAACATGGGAAATTGTAATAGAGAGGAAATTAAAAAATAACAATCTGAACCTACAATATAAAATTATTTTCCAAAAAAATCCTGAGAATTTTAAAGAAAGTGAATTATGTAAATTACCTAAATTAATAGAACCCAAATAGAGATCTTAAATAATCCAGTCAGAGAAAAAGAGATTGAAGTAGCTGTAAAGGAAATACCCAAAACTCTACATAATCCTGTTTCAGATGAATTTGTGGGTGTATTCTATCAAAACTTCAAAGAATAATTAATTCTCATACTGCATAAATTATTCTCAAAAATTGAGAAGAAATCACTCCAACTCTTTTTATGAGGCAAATAAAATCTTAACACCTAAATTGGGGAAGGACAAAACAAAGAGATCTTAGACCAACATCATTATTGAACATTGATCCAAAATTTTAATTAAAAGACCATAGAAATATATTGGGAAAAAAATTTCACTATCATTAGATTAGATTTATCCCTGTTATCCAATAGGGGTTCAAAAGTGAGAAAATAGTTCACATAATGAATCATATTAAAAACAGAAACATTAAAAAAACACATGATTATTTAAAAGATAAAGGAATAGCCTTGGCAAAGTATAATGCTCACATATGTTAAAAGTCTTACAAAATAGGAACATTGGGGAATCGTTTTTTAACATAATAAAATTTATTTATCTCAAACCAAAGGACAAGAAAAGAAGGACCTCATATTCACCAAAATATTTGTAGTAGCTTTTTTGTGATAGCAAAGAACTGGGGAAAGTATTGCTCATCAATTAGGAAATGGCTAAACAAATTATAGTGTATAAATAAAATGGAATATTAATGTAATATAAAATGATGAATACAGAGAAGCATGGAAAAGCTTACATGACATTTTGCAAAGTAATGTAAATAGGACTGGGAAAACAATATGCATGATTAATACATCAGTTTGAATTAAAATAACAACCACTCCAAAAAAACAATTAAAAGAAAATGTTGCAAAGTAATAGTGACCAAACTTGGCTCAGAAGAAGAGATGTGAAAATCTGTTTATTTGCTTCTTTACTATTAGCAAAAGTTGAAGAGCATAAGTGTGGAACACTGAATACTTTTCCCTTTTCTTTTCCATTATTTAGTATAAAGTATGCCTCTCTCTAGGAGCAGTTTGGGGAAGGATATAGTTAGCATTGTAGGTGATATAAAAAAAAACCTATCAATAAAATGTATTTAAAAATCAAAAAAGCAGACTAAATTGCAATGAATGTAGAGAAGTCCCTGCTCAGGAAGGGTTCACAGCAGTGCTTAGAAAACCAGGCCATGTATTCTTAGCCAGGATTTTCCTGTTCAGTGCTGGGTCTTATACAGTCTCCCTTTCCCTGGACCATGCTTCTTAAAGTTCCTTAGTGAAACTGCAGCAGCTAGATATATTTATTTGTGACATATTGAGAGATCTTTTATTAATCTGCTCAAAGATTACTTCTTTATAGTAAAGGAAACAAGATAGAGGGTTGGAAAAAGAAATATTTTGGGCTCCTGATCATTGAAACTTAGAAGTGAAAGCAGGGATATGCTGGCAAAAGCTGATTGTTAAATATTTGTTGTAAATATTTACACGGAGATCAGCAAATGCTATTAACCAAGGGTTGGTTTATTGCTTTGTTTATTATCTAGATTTAGAAAGGAAGTGGTAGGAAAAAATGTTAAAGGTAACATTCTCTTCCCCAGCTCATTTAACAGATGAAGAAAGAGGAACAGGGTTGTGACTTGCACAAGTTCACACAGGTAGTAAGCGTCTGATGCCAGATTTGAAGTCAGGAAGATGTCTTCCTGACCTCAGGCCTGGAAATCTATCCATTGCACCACCCAACTGCCAACAATGACAGGAAATGATATTTCCTAGCTACTATATTCAAAGTTTCCATGTCACTTAAATGCAAATTAGATGCTATGAAACAGGATACTTGAGCCATCTTTACCTTTAGTGCTTTTTCTCTGAGTGGAATGTGTATTTGCTGTTGTTCAGCTGTTTCAGTTGTGTCCAACTCTGCAAGACCTTATTTGTGTGTGTGTTTTGGGTTTTTGTTTTTTTAGAAGATACTGCTGTTTTCTTCTCCAGCTCATTTTATAGATAAGGAAATTGAGGTAAACAATGACTGACTTGACCAGTGTCACACAGCTAGTAAGTGTGTGAGGCTGGATTTGAACTCAGGTCTTCATGACTCCAGGCCCTGCATCACTTAGCTGGCCTATTTGTGAGGAAGGGGGTAGAATTCATGAGAGCGTGAGACAGAAGAGCTTTTCAGTGCTTCTTCATATAGTTTTCTTCATGATTTCTTTGAGTCACTGAATGTCTTTGGACTTTGGGCACTTCCAGCCTCATAGACAAGAGAGAAGAGGCCAATTCTACTTCAGGTTGCTGAAGAAAAAGACTCTGAGAAGACATTAGAGGAGCTAGCAGTCTATTATGTCCTTATACCTAGATTACTGCACCAAAGATCTCAGGGAACTTCCCCTAGAGTGAGATCCATGACTCTCTCTTGGTTGCGATGAGTTATCTCATTACCAAAGAGCTCTTTCACTCTGTATTATCTGGTAAATGTTCTCCTGTGTACATCTCCTCTGATTTGTGTGGAAAAGTGAGCTTCTTTGCCGTTCTCTATGTGTGCTCATTGCGGAAACTGGTATTTGGTGGGAAGGAATTCGATCCTCGGATTGAAAATTTGGGTTCCTCCTCCCCCACTAACATTGAATCAGCAAGCAGAAGTTAACTTGAACCAAAAATTCATATCCCAAAATTCATATCCCTTAGACTATTTAAGAGAGCAGATAGATATAATCCTAGCCTAGTATCGCTTCTCTCTGAGGAGAGCACAGTGACCTCTGGCCTCAATCTCCTGCTTTCCCTCCTAGCAAAAATTAAAGTCTTCCTTGAAGAAAGGTGTGGGGAAGGGCGCGCTAGAGATGTCTGTTCTGCCTTCCTTTGAATCACACAAATGACATCCCCCAGTATTGTATGTGAGGGGTAGCCCTTGCTACATGTGTGGTCTCACCACATTTAAACTTAAGCAGTACATTTTTGAAATCCCTCCTTTCCCCACAAAATGGCTAGTTGTTAAACATTTACTTACATATCCCTGCCTTAAAGAAACTTGAATATCATATAGAGCAGATATTTAATTTTATAAAGAAATTCATGATCTCTTGAGTCCCTTTTAACTTTAAAATTCTAGGAGTATATAAAACTTAGAGAGCATAAATGACTTGGCCAAGGTCACACAGCAAGTTAGTGGCAGAAAGGAACAGAATATTGGTCTCAGACTTTGATATCTAAAGATAGACAACATTAAAGTACTTTACAATCCTTGCTTTGTGTGAAACTGAGATGTTCAATGAATTATTATATTATTGAATATATACTTCTCACCAATCCTATCTGTCATTAAATTTCAAACTTTGGGTTGATATCTTTGTGAGAGTGCTGTTGGTCAAATTATAGAGTGGCACCATCTCGCTTAACAAGAAGCTTGTGATGAAAGTCTAAAAATGGCCTTTTGACATTTTTAATATCATAAGACAAGATCCTTCCCAACAAGACCATACCACTACAAGTCATAGAAATGAAAGGAGCAACTTCTAATATAAATGCTAGCCTTAATAACCAGGCAGAGGACTCTTGATGACAGGGTCTGCAGAACATACGCTCTACAATAGCTGCAAATCATTTCAGACAAAAATCCAGCTCAGCTTTGCAGCGTTTGTCTGGTATATTCCAAAATGTAGAGTAAGCAATCTGCAAAAAGATACATCCTATTAGTAAACATCCAGCACAGGTAAATCCAAGGACTTTCAGAACAATTCACATAGGTTCCCACAGCACCAAAATTTTGGAGTTATATCACAACCAATGGGATGAAGGCAAGTTGTCTTAGAATACTATCAAAGTTCCAAAGTTCTTGCCTTGTGATATTTTTTCTTACACAAAGGGCTGTCATTGGAAAGCTGTTACTTCCACTAGTATAAAAAGTCATCTTTTGGAGTCAGACTCACACATACAATCATGCTTTCCAAAAAAATCAAGGAGGTGTTGACTTCTGATCTCTTGTGTGATACAGAGGAAAGAGAACTGGATTCAAAATTGGCAAATCTGGGTTCAAATTCTGGCTCTATTTACATATATGACCCATGGATAAGTCACTTTATCTCTATAGACTTATGTCCTCATGTGTAAAATGAGAGGATTGTGCTAGATGGTTTCGAAGATACCTTCCTGTTCAGGACACCACAGGGCAATTGAGCTTCTGTTTTATTCCAATAAACACAACTGTGTCATATGTTTGATACTCCACTTTGCAGTATTGGAGCAGTGTGTAAACAGAATGTCAGATGTCACTGAGGTAGCGATTATTTATTACTCCAAAACAGCATAGTTTGCAGAATGGGTTCATTCACCACATCAATCAGCCATTAAGCACCTAGTGTGTGTTGGATAGTGGGGAAGATACAAAACAAATGAGACTCAGATCCTATCCTCACACAAACCAATAAAGAAACCCTTGATATTACTGCAAGAGTAAAGGAGTTCCAATCAATTTCATACTATATTCCAGGTCCTGTGTTAGGTGCTGGGAAAACAAGTACAATGAGTGAAACAGTTCTTACAGGGAGCTTAGACTCTACTAGGGCAGACTAGTACATGGGCAAAAGTATAGACAACATAAAGTTAACAAATACAAACATATTTCAGTTGTTTTTCAGTTGTGTTCTACTCTTTGTGACCCTATTTGGGATTTTCCTGGTAAAGATATTACAGTGGTTTGTCATTTCCTTCTACAATTCATTTTACAGATGGGAAACTGAGGTAAACCGGGTGAGATGACTTGCCTAGGATCACATGTCTGAGGCCAAATTTGAATTCAGAAGATGTCTTTCTGACTCCAGACCAGCTACTTTATCCACTGTGCCACCTCGCTGCCCTATACAAACATATTCAAAGTAGTTAAATAAAAAATAGGTAGTTCACTGGTGGTTGGGAGACAAGAAAGGATTCATGCAGAAGATGGTACTTGAATTTCATTCATTTTAAAGGAAAAGAAGGACACTATGAGGCAGATATAAGGAGGGAATGCATTCCCAGCATAATGTTCAGCTACTGAGAAGACATGGAAATGAAAGACGGAACATAACGAGTGAGGAATAAAAAGAAGACTATTTTGATTGAACTTCGAAGTGTGGGATGGAGAGTGATGTCTGATGAGATGTAGAAATTGGCAGAGGCTAGATTGGATGTAGCTTTCAAAGCTAAGAAGAGTTGTATTTTATCCATCCAATAAGGAGCAATGAGAGGTGGTTGATTAGGGGATTCAAAGATTCGAGGGTTAGATCTGTGCCTAAGTAAAATTATTTAGGCAGCAGTGGGTAGGATAAATTATATTGGGTAGAGACTTGAAACAAGACGAACAGTTAAGTCTCCTTTGTAATAATCCAGCGAAAGGAGATGGGGGCCTCAATTATGATAGTAGCTGTGTGAATGGAGAGAAGGGGTCAGACACAGCTGGTCCTCAAAGAGGACCAAATTGACATAGAATCAAGCCACAGTGTTTCCGACTGTGGTTGATCAGACCAACATGAGCTCAGAATGCTCTACCACAAGTTGGGCACAAATGGTCCATGTGAACATTAGAATTCTCTAAATTTGTGCTTCTCACATTTCTTTTGAGCTACTTCAATTCTGCTTTGCTCATAGAGCACAGCACCTTCTATGATGAGGGCACAACTGAGCTGTCCTGTGCCAGTGTCTCCCATGTCACACAATCAATTCCAAAGTTTTCAAGAGAGACCTTGAGAGTATCCTTGTAGTACCTCTTCTGACCACCATGTGAGCACTTGCCCTGAGCGAGTTCTTGTAATGGCAAGCAGTGTGGGACTTTTTTGTTGTCTTTTGTAGTGCTTCTCAGCACTAGGACAATCGAGTGCCTTTGAGTCTTGCCTTTGTTTGAATCAAGAGTCATTGATTGGAAACAATATATATGATGTGGTACAAGTGATTAGAGATCTTTCCCACACCTTGTTGCTAAGTAGATGCTAAGCCTTAGGGCCCTAAACAGGGTATATATGCTCAGAGGTTAGCATTTTGTTTTGGGGTTCACTCATTGGAACAGTGTCATGTGACTCTGGGTAGCCATTAAGGAGCTCCCTGGCTTTCAAAACTCAGATGTTGGTGCTTCTCTTTCTGGTAACTATGCATGTATTGCTATGGTCAGGCAGTTAGAAGTCTGTCTGTTGATTTGTGTTATTTTTCTCTGCTTGTAATTCCTGCTTGTAATTTCTCTTTGTATTTTCTCTGAAGTTCAGGGTGCTGACTTTGTCCCCTGAAATAAGTGAATGATATGTGTATTTTTAATTAAAGTGAGATCATAAACCCCTTAAAGTTGCTTTCCCTAGAAAAGCAGATCAAAGAACCTGTGCTAACAGTCTTCCTTTGTGCTGGTGTTTTTGGCTTTACACAGCTACAGTAGCAGCAAGTAGCGTTGTTGTTACAATTCTTCACAAAATAGTCTTTTTGGCAGACATACATTTGGCATTTGGACAACGTGGCCAGCCCACCAGAAATTGCACTCTCTGCAGTAGAGTTTGAATGTTTGGCATTTTAGTTTGAGAAAGGACCTCGGTGTCTGGTGTCTTAAGCTGCCAGGTGATCTTCAGAATCTTCCTAGGACAATTCAAAAGGAAGTGATTCAGTTCCCTGGCATGGCACTGGTATACTGTCTAGGTTTCACAAGCATACAACAAAGAGGTCAGTACAATGGCTCTGTAGACCTTCAGTTTGGTAGTCAGTCTAATATGTCTTCTCTCCCCCACTTTCCTTCAGAGCCCCTCAAACACTGAGCTAGTTCTGGCAATGTGTGTATGTCAATCTCATTATCAATGTGTACATCCCTAGAAAGCGTACTGCCAACATAAGTGAACTCAGCCACAGTATTCAAAACTTCTCCATTTGTTGCAACCAATGCTTCCACACATGGATGGTATGGTGGTGGCTGATGGAGCACCTGTGTTTTCTTGTTGCTAATTGTTAGGCCAAAATTAGCATAAGCAACAGAGAACTGATCCATACTTTGCTGCACCTCAGCTTCAGAGGCTGCACTGAGTGCACAATCATCTGCAAACAGAAAATCACGCACCAACACTCCCTCCATTTTAGTCTTGGCCTATAACCTTTTCAATTTGAAGAATTTATGATCACTGTGGTAGCTGACCAGGTGGGGTCCCTGCCTGCTGTAGTAAACAGGCCAGAGTTGGGTAAATACACAGTTTTTAGGGAACCTTTTCTAGCCCCTTCCTCACAGCAAGAAGTCAGCAGTGAAACCCTTAAAACGCTGCTGAATCCCACTGCTGCTTCCAGTGAGAAGACGACCCTGTGGCTTGGACCACCTATGTGTAAGGTGGTGAGTACAGCTCCCCAGAGTATTCACACCTGCTGCTTTGTCACTTGCCTGCCACCACAGGACTTTGAGATAGGTAAAAATGGTATGGGTGATGTCCTTTGATTCATGTGTAAATTGGATTTAAGTAAGGCAGAGTTGCACAATGTCATTGGCCTCATTCTCTCTTCCAGAGTCATCACAGTCCAGTGGCAGGACAGAGTCAAGATGCAGTGGACAACCTTGGCGTCTTCAATGTCTAATCAACCTCTAATAGTACTTGCTTCAGCTGCCTTCATGGCAAATTGTTCTCAATTATGCATTCCACCAGGGCAAGTCTTCACATGTTTTGTGTAGACACCCCCTAACTCACAGATGAGTTTGAGACACCTCGATTGCCCTCAACCTGGGTTAACCCTTCTGCCAAAATGGTTTATGGGATACTACAGCTTTTTGGAGCCACAGGTGAGAGTTAGGTGAACACCAACGGTGGAAAGCAGCCCTCACACCCAAGGTATTAGTCTTCCTTGAGCACACTCTAGACCCCTACACAACAAGAAATGTTGTGAAGATAGAAACAGTAAGATTTAGCAACAGATTGGATTTTGGGGCTAAAGGAAAGTGAGAAGTCCGGAATAATGCCAAGATTATAAACCTGAAATGCTGGAAGTTAGGTTTTACTTTCAATAGAAATGTGGAAATTTGAAAAATGAGAAAATTATATGTAGAAAGATAATCAGTTCTGTTTTAGAACTGTTGTGTTTAAGATGTCTCCAAGACATCCAGTCTAAAATGTCCAATAAGTGCTTTAATCTGGGGCTTAAAATCAGGGAAGAAACTGGGCAGTGGTGGGATTCAAATGAATTAACAAATGGTTCTCCATAGCTGAACAGAGGCACCACTCTTGCCTCCACTAACAAGGGGTTCATGGAACTCAACCTAAAATTAGGTACCAGTTCTACCCAACCAGTGTGAACTAGCTGAATCCCAGCAGTGAAACTGGGGCTGGGTATATAGATCTGGGAGTTACTTGCATAAAGATGATAGTTAAACTTATGCGAGCAGAAGAGGTTACCAAGAGAGTGTAGAGGCAGAAATAAAGAGCACCGAAGGCAGAACGTTGAGGAATACCAACAGTTATGAGGAGTTGTATGGTTAAGTCAGCAAAAGACATTGTAAAGGAATGGTCAGACAGAGAGAAGGGGTATTGGAAGAGAGTAGGGTGACGAAAACTCAGAGAAAAGGGAATGTTGAGGAAGGAGTAGTCTCCAGTTTTAAATGCAGCAAATAAGTCAAGAATAATGACCAAGAATAGACCATTAGGTTTCACAACTTAGAAATCTTTGGGGTAACTTTGGAGAGAGCACTTTCCTTTGAGTGATGATGTCAAATTACAAAGAAGTTGAGCAATGAGTCAGGTGGGAGGAGGTGGAGACAACTTTTTCAAGGAATATGGTTGAGAAAGAAAGTATGGAAGGGGAGAAAACAAAGAGCATATAGAAAAGTTGGCTCTTCCTCACAGATAAAGGTAAAAGATATATGAATATATAGAAGGTTTGAGGTTATGGAGTAAGGAAGATGGAGGTAACTGTGGGTACTCCCTCTTTTTTCAGTAAAATATTGGTAAATTTATCTGCTGAGGGGGGCGGGCTTGGGGGTTTGAGGAGAAAAGACTAATTCTCAAAAGGACTATAATTGCTTCCAGTCCTATCTCAAGTCCTTGTTGCCACAAACAAAGCTTTATATGAGCAGACCCAGCATGCTCAGACCATAGCTGCCTCTGGTTTCCAAAGCCTGTGTTCTTATTCCATCCCAGTGTATGCATATTTGCATCTATAATTCATAATTTATCAAATCCCCTTTGGAATTTTCATATTATTTCTCAACTTTGGGTAACCCCAAAGGATTTCTTTCTACATTTAGACTAAAATATATCTCCTAAACCAGAATAAAATTTAGTACACCGCAAGGTTAGAATTCCAGAACAATGGTCAGAGTCTGAAAGCTTAATGGTACCACCCAGACTACCAAATGCAATTTTTGATAGGTGCATCCCCAAACTGCATTAGTAGTTGAAACCCTTGCTCGTCTTCCCTGAAGCGTTTTTGTCTCGGCACATTTCCTTCCTACCATCTCACTGCTCCTGTTATAAATGACACTTGATATTTTTCATGAGCTGTTTTAACAATTTCCTCTCAATATCATATTTTCTCAGCTTTGTTGCTACCAAATCCAGAAGTGCATACTGCAATCTTGAATCCCTAGAATCTCAAGAATACAATTCTCCTAGATAAAAATAGGTGCCCCAAATGGGGGATGTGGTGGTGAGAAGTAGAAGGAGGTACAAACATGCTCACAAAGTGCTGCTGATACCATTAAAGATTTACCCAGGAAGTGGTGTCCTCTTTCAACTCTACAAACTGGTCCTTTACGCTGCCTATCACTTTTATCACTCCCGTTTCCATCTTTTTTTTGTCATGTAGTGAAAAATGAAGAAAGGAGAACAACGGGTACCTGCAATTTGCCAGCCATTGCTACACAGGTGCTCCATTTTGAGCTAGCTCCCTACACTGCTGAAACTCTTCCCATATTTCACCGAAAGTATTCTCTCAGAATTCACCAGTCATAAAATTGTATCATTACATAATTAGTGTTCTTTGTAATCTTATGTATTTTATGTTATGCATTTAAATCATTATTCTGAGAAGTGGGCCACAGGCTTCACCACATTGCCCAAGGGTTCTAAGACACACACATACACACACACACACACACACACACACACACACACACTCACACACTCACACACGCTGAAGAACTTCTGATTGAGGCAGAGCCCTCCTTTCATAGAATCAGAGGCCCAGAAGGGTGAAGTGAAGCTAAGGTCTCAAAGGTGAAAATAATATTGGAATCTTGGACTCCTAATCCCTCTTGTAATGTTTTGCTTTGTTTTAATTTTACCAACTCTACTGCCATTAACCAGCTCTCACTCTGTCTTGGCACAGGGAGCAAACACGCTTACTATTCTCCTAGATGCCCTAGATATTTCCATAGCCTAGAGGGGTTGATTCATTCCTACATGTGATAGTATAGGGAGCTGGCTATATAGCATAAACTGAGGGGTATGCAGTAGGATTAGAATGATGAAAATTAACATTCTTAAGTCCAAAAAATATCTGACTTGGAATCAGGAGACCACGTACAAATCTTGCCTCAGACATTAAGCTGAGTCAATAAATGCTTATTGATTGAGTGAATGACAATAAGCAAGTTACAACCTCTCAGACTCTCCATTATTTCATTTGTAAAATGGGTGCAAAAATACTTGCATAACCAGTCTCAGAGAGTTTCTAGGTCTAGAACTGGAAAATAGACTTAGGTAAACTAACTCTTTCATTTTACAGATTAAGAAGGCTAGATAGGGAAGTAAAGTGACCCTGCCCAATTAAACCCAGCTAATGTCAGAAGGCAATGTGAACTCAGGTCTTCTTTCACATCCACTGAACTAGTGCCATTTCCACTCACCTACACTGCCTCCAAGTTGGAGGCCAAGTGCTATGTTGCGAAAAGAAAAAAGTCTAAAGTGATTGGTGTAATCCCCTAACTTTTTAAGTGTTAAAGTTATGTAGCAGACACTAAGAATTATCTGTTCAAGTCAACTAGAATATAATTGGAAACTCTGGGCAGCTTTGTATTTAATGTCAAATTTAAGGCTTGAAACTGCTTTGAGACATGTCCACAATAGATATTTGAAGACTAATCATAAATCCCTCTTTTCCTCTCCCAGTGGGCTATTGCTTGGCTATTATTATAATTAGTAGTTGACTAATGTATTTTCTTCTCTAGGAGTTTGAGTCAATGAATACACTGTAATGTCACTGGGGTGCTATACTGCTAGCATTCTTCTTTATCGGACAACAAGAAACAAAGAAAGGATGTAAGAAAAGGGCCTTCATTTTTTATGATCAACCTACAGCAATAACAAAAACATGAAGGATACGTCCATCCCATGCATATTCCCCAGATCAGCTAATGAAATGGTCATTCGAAATTCAGCTATCTAGGAAAGTGCTTCTACATTAACTCCATTCTCAACTTCACTACTCTGAGTGTAAGTATTTACTTCTTGCCTGGCCTTTTTAATTTGCTTCCTAATTTGCCTTAGCCTTTAATTTTTTCTCCCTTCAGATTGCTTCATCTTTGCTACTCACATCTCATCAATACCCTTAGTTGCTTCCAGCTTTCTGATTGAAGGGCTGGAGGCAAAAGCCCCAAATCCCTCCCATAGCTTTCTCTTATAGAGGGCTCAAAATCCCAGCCTTCTCTTCATTTGCAACTAGCCACTCTGCTTGGTTTTGACTCTACCATCATCTTCGTGATGCTCCCTCCTTTTCAGCTTCCTTTTGTGTATTATCTTGACCATTAGATCGTAAATTCCTTAAAGGCAGGGATTATTTTTCCTTTTTCTTGTTTGTATCCCTAGAACTTATAGCACAGAGACTGGAACACAGCAGGCACTTAATACATGTATTTCAAATTATATCACATCATAGCCCTTCTAGTTGACACTAAACATTGTTCCTAAATTTATTTTCCTGATGCAACACACTGATTTCAGTAACTTCTCCATTCAGAACCTTCAGTGGCTTCCCCCTGCCTACCAAATAAAGTCCTAACTTCTCAGATTGGCTTTCAAAGTCCCTGATATGATATACACTTACCTTTCCAGGCCTACATTCCCTTACTCTGACAAGCTTACCCTATGCACTAGCTAAATTGAGATATATGTTATTACTTTCTTCAAATTCTGGAATATCCTCCTTCCCTTTCTGGGGTAATGATTACTGAAATCGTACATATATTTCAAGGCGCTGGTGAAATGTCATCTTCTCTGTGAAATAATATTGATTTTTTTTCATATCACTGTAATTTCCCAATGACTCCTCCCCAATAGAAGCTTCCTTTGAAACACAGTGAAATTAGGTAGAAATTAACTGGGACAAAGTAAAATAATTAAATCTATTGATTTCTACAGTAGTTATTGCCATTTTACATCTCTAAGTAGCTTATATGCAAAATGTATTTCTCTTTTCTTGTAGTTGCTTTAAAAATGATTTGGCATTGAATTCACAAGATTTTGGAACATTCTTTAATTCTTTATAACCAATCTATAACCTCAAACCATGCCACATTGGATATTAAGTGTACATTTGAAGAACATTCTTTTCCTCTTTTTTTTGTATTAACACTACCTCCTTTTTTCCTTTTCTCCCTTCCCCCATCTCCACCCCTTTTAGCAAGTAAGCATAGCCAAGCAAAACGAATCCATATATTGGATCCCCTAACTGTGTTGTGTATTCCCTACTACCTTGCTTGTTCATAACTGTAACCTTATCACTTAGCATGGTGCCTGGCACTCAGTGCTTAATAAATGCACTGTTATCTGTCTGTCTCAGTCTGTCTCGGTCTTTCTCCCCTTTCCCTGTGTCTGTCTCTCTGTCTTCTTCCTTTCGTTCTCTGTCTCTCTCTTTCTCTCTCATACTCATCACTAGTCCTTTCATTGTCATTCGTCACTGCAGTAAGTCAAAGTTTTCAAGAATTCCTTTCAATTGCTTTTCCTTACAATGTTACAATTGTACAAATTGTTCTCTTGGTTCTATTTACATTAACTTTGCATTGGTTCTTATAAATATTCCTATTTTAGTGAGTCTTTCCCAGATGGAAACCCCCTTAGTTTCCAATTGTAATTACAAGAAAAAGTGCTGCAATGAATAATTTTTTTTTGTACAAATGGGCTCCTTTCCTCTTTCTTTTATCTTTTTTTTTAGAGATTTATGCCTAGCAGTGGTATTACTGGGTATGCATTCTTTAGTGACTTCTGGGTTTTAGGTCCCCATTGTTCTGCAGAATGATTGGACCAATTTATAGCTTGACCAGCTCTTTTGAGAACTGCCCATACATGGACTGCTAGGAGATACAATGGAGAGAGTGGTGGAAAAGGTAAGTTTATAATTGAACAAGTTGCTTAACTTCTTTTTGTCTCAGTTTCCTCATCTGTAACATGAGGATAATAATGCCATCTTCCTCCTGGGTTTGTTGTAAGAGGAAAAAAAAATATTATTGTAATGCATTTTGCAAACATTAAAGCACTATATAAATTATAATTGTTATTAATTTGTAAGGGTGGCACATTATCAACTACAACATAATGCCTTTTACATTTATCAATAACAAAATTTGTGGCTAGATATGTTTAAATTGTTTTAAAAATGTTTTGTTCAGTTACAAAAACAAGTTCATTTAGAAATTAGTATGAAGTATTTTTGTTTCCAAAGTGTTTTTTTTTAAAGAAAAATTGGTTAAGGATAGCCTCAGTTTCTCGAGAATAATCACTGCACAAGGCAAAAAAGTTAATGAGTAGGAATAAGAGTTGGGCTCCTTTTAATTAGCTCTAACAGTCTAAGTAGGGGAATAGAGCATTTGTGAGAAAGGGAAAAGCAGCCTGATGTCCTTGATATCAAGGTAGCCTGAATCTGGGAATTTTCTCAGCAGGGGACTGATTCCAAGTTAAGGATTCAGGGCGAGAAACAAGCAATGTATCAAGTGTGAAGACTAAATTAATTTTAATTAAGTAGTAATTGATGACAGGTCAGTATTAGTGATAAAAGCTCTTAATCACATGCATTGCTTATATGTAATTTTCTTCTAAATATGAAAGGCCACCATGGTATAATGAAACACATACTGAATTTGGAGTTAGAAGAGAAAAGTATTCAAATTCTGACTTTGTGTCTGTTCATGATTAATACCTTATTAGCTTATATGTAAAATGAGTATTAATGTCTGGGACTCTCCATGAGTGACAATGTCTTAGAAGCTCAATTTCCTTATATGAAAAATGGGGATTACTCTCTGTAGTTTCTATTTCGTAGGTTATTGAGGAAACATAAAATAAGGTAATATATATAAAGCACTATGTAGATTGTAGTTATTAACTTTTTTGAATATAGCTTTTCAATTTCTTAATATTTAATGATTTAAATTTTTACCTTTATAAGAAAAAATAAGGATTAGTATATTAGTATAACTTTTCTCTCAATAAGCTCATCAGTACTTTGTCTGTTTAGACTAGATAGCCATAATAAAGGTGTCATCGCTTACCTGGCAGCGCTGTCCCTAAATTGAAGGGCAAGCATGTCAGAAGATAAATAATCTCTTAAGAGGTAACTTGCAAATCCAAACTTAAGTGATAAGAATAACTTCATAAAAAAGATGAGACTTGTGATTTAATGTAGAGTGAGACCAAAACACCGAACAGTGGCATCAGTGGCTAATGTTTGACCAAAAGACTCTTGTTTCCTCTTTAATCATATGTAGGCAATTTTACTTTTCTCTTTGCTTTTGTACCCCTTCACACCTGGAACCATTGTCCTGCTTTGCTGGAAGTGAAATTGAATTATGCCATATTCTCACTGAGCCATTCTGATGGCTACCAAATCCAATATTTCTTTAGAAGTCAGCATTTCAGACTACATCATTTTGACTTGGTGTCAACTTAGCTCCATTAAGTTGTCAATTTCTCTCTTGATGCTTTGATGGATAGAGCTAATAATTACCTCCCTTCATTCTACAGAACTCATCCGTGGTTAATATCAGAAGTTCTCAAGTATCCAAAGGTATATTATAATGACCTAGTGAATCATGTCATGCAGAGATTATTCCCCCATGTTCCAAGCAATTATAAACCCCCATACAGTCACTCTCAATTTCACTGTCACAGGACATCGTGGGCATGCAGTAATTTAAAGTATGAACAATTTTTAGTGGAGGAATTCCAGAAAAATATTAAAACATGTCATATTCTCTTCTGGCCTGAGTTAAAGGAAAGATAGATGTTGTACCAGTTATGATTATGATATGACTTTTTAATCAAGCAAATTTTTCTAGGACACATACGATTCATAGTTTTTTTCAGGATGGTCACTCCTTTTTGGAGTACCTTCTTTTCCTTCTTCCCTGCCTTCTCCCCACCTCTTATGCTTGGGAAAATATTCAGGGATTGCAATGATACTGCCATTGAAAAGGTATCTTTGGAACCATCTCCAGAGCCTGTAATATTCCTTTGAATATCTTCAGTGGGAAAAAGTCTTAATTACTGGGCAGTCTTTTTTCCATTTGGAACAAATATTAAAGGGCAATAGGAGCAAAATCTGATGGAGAATGAGGTGTGGGATTTTTTTTTTTTGAGGGAGGAAGGCAGGACAATTGGGCTTAAGTGACTTGCCCAAGGTCACACAGCTAGTAAGTGTGTCAAGTGTCTGAGGTCGGATTTGAACTCATATCCTCCCAACTCCAGGGCCGGTACTTTACTCGCT
Organism: Phalanger gymnotis; assembly: GCA_028646595.1. NCBI lineage: Eukaryota > Metazoa > Chordata > Mammalia > Diprotodontia > Phalangeridae > Phalanger > Phalanger gymnotis. The sequence continues at coordinate 215,396,740 of CM053622.1, read as the reverse complement.
GTGCCACCTAGCTGCCTCGAGGTGTGGGTTTAAAGCAACAGATATTGATTATTTTATGTGGATACAGAGGATTGAAGGTAATAATACCTTTTCTTTTTCTTTATTTTTTTAAAATTTCTTTTTTCAAACACCAGAACTCAAATACAGAACAAAGAAAAAAATCATAAACTTAAATATTGAAATAAAGTAAGAAAAGAAAAAAAATGTCATGTACATAGCAGAACATAAGAAAGGATTCAAAATATGTAGTGATAAACTTTCATTTCAAGAAAGTCTGTACGATAAATACCGCACATTGTGTTGAGAGATGTCTATCTTTGCTTCCTTATAAGTTTTCTTTTGTTCTCTGCTGTGCACTTTTTATTTTGTTCTTCTCCCTCTTTCTCCTCTCACCGCAAAGCTACAATTAAGTACAGATATGTTTACATATAGATATAGATACATACATATGCATATATATATACATACATACATACATACATTTGTACATAAATAGACATACTTTCTCTAACAAATTCTACTCCTGATCTTCGTTATTTATGTTTGTGCATATCTCTTATTTAATATCCCTCCTGACTCCTCTACTTTATTTCTACCCACTGACCTTGCACTCCTATTACTTAGCCTACCCCCTCCAAAGATCCCTTGCCTATCTTCTCATTCCCATAAATCTAAATACCCTTCTATAACTTCCTATAACCTATTCCCTCACCCACCCCTCTAGAGATCTCTCCCATATCATCTTCCCTCTTCCTATCCCCTTACCATTTTACTTCTTCTGAATTTAGAAGACTTTTATACTCTTCTAGATATGTATGTGTTGTTCCCTCTTAAACCTATTCCCAATGAAAATAGGTTACCAGAACTATCAGCTCTCCTCACCCATCTAATTCCTCTGTGTCTATCCTTCTTCTTGCACATCATTTTTTAAAATAAAATAATTACTCTTTTTAGCTGTTCCTAAATGGTTTTACTTTTTAAAGTCATATCATACTCAGGTCTACCCCAATCCTTCTTATGAGCTACCCAATTACTAATGACAATCTTAGACATACATTTTATGTATATAAAAGGTAAATGATCTGTCCTTATTGAATCCCTTGTAATCAGTCTTTGGTGTGTACCTTAAGTTTCTCTTGACTCTTACATGTCAAATCTTCTATTAAGTTCAGGGTTTTTTGTGTGTTCTTTAAACAAAGTCCTGAAAGTCTGACAGTTGATCAAATGTCCATTTTTTTTCATTCAGATTTATGCTTAACTTTGCTGGGTATGATATTTTCATCTGGAATCCCAGTTCTTTTATTAGATATATAGTGTTCCAAGACCTGCAGTTCTTTAGTGTCTCTGCTGCCAGGTTTTGTGTGATTCTAATTGTGGCACTGTCATATTCAAATTGTTTTTTTTCCTTATTGCTCTTCATACTTTTTTCTTGAGTTGGGAATTTTGGAATTTGACTGTACTGTTCCTATGGGTTTTCCTCATAGGATCTCTTTTAAGTGGTGATCAATTGAGTTTTTTTTTTCTATTTCTACTTTTCCCCTTTGTTTTTAATGCTTCAGGACAATTTTCTTTAATTATTTTTTCCTGTTGTGCATATTCTTTTTTGATCATAGCTTTCGGGTAGTCTGATTATCTTGTTTGCTCTTCTTGATATGTGTAGTAGGAAGTCCGAATTTATGATCTCAAAGAGAATCATACATATGTCTGAACGGTTCAGAATCGTTAGATATAAGGAATTCTTTAAGTAGAAGGCAGAAGGATTAAAACATTTATTTAGGCTCCAAATTAACAGACCCACAAACCAGCCTCCCCATTTTGACACTTTGATCACAAGCTTCCAGGCCCAATAAGTCCGCCTCACAAGAGTAACCAGGAGGCCACAGAAAAGCATAATGGCATTAAATCAAATCATATTCATGCTATCAGTAAGAAGATCACAAACTGCCCTCAGGTTCTTGCTTGGCACTCCTCGGTCCACACACAAGTCTGCTCTACTTTCAGGTTGGCTCTGCTTCCGCAGCTCCTGCTTCAGCTTGGGCTGTGTAGCTGTCTCTGCCACTGTCGCCGCCGCTTCCGCCACACTCTCCAAGCTGTGTTCCAGCTAGCTGACTGCTTCCTTTCTCCTTCAGCTCTTAACTCCTGTCACCAACTGCCTCTAACTGCCTCTTAGCTCTGCTCCAACCGTTCCACAAGCTCCTCCTACCACAGGCTTCTATTGGCTCCAGTGCTAGCCACTCTCCCCAGGGTCCTGGGAGGCTCACATCCACATAGGTTCCACACCCAACAGGGCTCTGGGCCTGGGGCTTAACACTTAGCAAGGCTCAATGAAATACACTGAATTATTCAAAGAAAACAAAGACTATTTTGCTTGTCAACACAATATGTTCTCCAGATCAGATGTTTTTCTTATGTTTCACTTTCTCTTCTATTTTTTCATTCTTTCTATTTTGATTAATTATTTCTTGATCTCTTATGACTTTGCTGGCTTTGCCTTGCCCAATTCTAATTTTCAAGGTATTATTTTCTTCCTTAAGATTCTGTATCTCCTTTTCTAATTGGTTACTTTCTTTATATAAACTTCTTGTTTTTTTTGTGGGTTGTTCTTATTTTATTTTTTTAAAAGTTTTTCCTCAATCTCTCTCATTTGGTTTTTAAAGTCTTAAAATTTTTTTTTCTATAAATTCTTTTTGGGCAGGTGACCATTTGACCTTTCTCTTTGGGGTAGAAGAGGGTTTCCTTGCTTTAATATCCACCTCTGAAGATGAACCCTAGTCTTCTCTGTTCCCATAAGTTCTTTCTTTATTTGGATTCTTTCTCCTTTGCCTGTGCATTTTTTGGTAGTAATAGTTTAATTTTTGTGATCACTTGTAGTCCTTGAGTATGGCAGATAGTGCCTCTTGCGACAGATCTTCAGTTTTCCTCTCTAGCCTGGAACCAAAGCCAAACCACCAGCCTCTTGTAAGTGCCCACACCCAGGGGCGTTCCATCTCACTGCTTCTGCACTCACTGGGCATGTGCTGGTCCCTTCTCACCCCTGCTGCTCTCCACAGCACAGTTGGGTCTGGCATTCCGTGTCAGCAGAGGTTGCCTCAGTCTTCCCCAGCTCAGATGTCCAACTCCTATCACTATCCTGGGGCTCAAAGTTTCTGTAGCTGGGGTGGAGGCAGCCTCCCAAACCAGCTAACCCCAGGGCTTGCTGCTTACTGTTAACCCTGACCCTAGCCTGGAAGTGTCACAGAGACCAAACCTCATCCAGAGATTTTTCTTCTGCTTTTCTCAGATTGACCTAGGAGGACCCCTGTTGTGCCACTGTACTTATTTAATTTTACCCACACTTTGTTCACCCTGAGGTGCTATATTATCTCTTTTGTGGCAGAAAATCTTGAGAGCTTGGAATTCTCTGACCTACTCTGCCATCTTCCCCAGTGCCTTTTTTTTGGAAATAATGCTTTTTGTTTTAATACAGCAGTCATTTTCTGATGTACCATGCTTCTGTTGAAACATCTTCTATTGAAGCATCTTCTGTAATAAGGAAAAGCAGCTAAACAAAATCACTTGACACAGAATTGGAGTAGGGCAGCTTTTGCAACATTCCACACTCACAATTCCTCCCCTCTCTAGTAAGATAAAATTGAGGAATTCAGAGAAACTTGAGGAGACTTCTATAAATTGATACAGGGCAAAGTAAGTGGGAGAAGAACAGATACATTATTTCTTATGATGCAAATAAAAGCAAGACTGAAAGACGGATGAGCTCTAGTAATTTGTAATGACATCATCTTCTCTATTAAGGTTTGGTCCTTACCATCTTTCAAGTTTGGCTGTCCTTTACTGTTGCTTTCATTTGCATTATGGTAGTCACTATGTATCATTGATCCTTTTTTCATTCAGATCAGATCAAACAAATCTGCCCACATTTCTCTGAATTCTTCAGATTTTTCATTCCTTAATGTGTAAATAGTATTCCATTCCATTGATATAACACATTTTGATCATAAATACCCCAATCGATGGACATTCATTTTATTTTCTGTTTTCAACTATGTCAAAAAAGTACTGGGGGCGGAGCCAAGATGGCGACTGGAAAGCAGTAACTGGCGTGAGCTCCCCAC
>CM053622.1:215368436-215392128 GCA_028646595.1 Phalanger gymnotis | reverse complement strand
CATGCGGCTCATGTTGAATTGCTTGACTTCTTAGGGAGGGTGGATGGGAAGGGAAGAGGGGAGAGAATTTGGAACTCAAGGTTTTAAAATAATAGATGTTCAAAAGTAAAAAAGTTTTTTTTTTCATGCAACTAGAAAATAAGATGCACAGGAAATGGGGCATAGAGGTTTATCTTGCCCTACAAGAAAGTAAGGGAAAGGGGGATGGGAGGGGAATGGGGGGACAGAGGGGAGGGCAGACTGGGGAACAGGGCAACCAGAGTGTATGCCATCTTGGAGTGGGCGGGGTGGAAATGGGGAGAAAATCTGTAATTCAAACGCATGTGAAAATCAATGCTGAAAATATTAACGTATAACTAACATATTAAATAACTAACATATTAAAAATAAATTTAAAAACATGTACCTGGCAGAAAAAAAAGTACTGCTATCACTATTTTGCTATTTAACAGCCTTTCTTTTTACCTTTGACATTCTTTTGATTTGTGCCCAGTAGTAGGATAGTGTATATGAAGAATTTAGTGATTTTTCTCATATAATTCAAAATTATGAAAGCCAACAGTTTTGAAAGAAGAGCTGCTAAAATCCTTTTTAACTCTATGTATAGTTTCCCATAATGACTACATTGAAAAATGACACCCATTTTCTTCTGTAGCTTCTAGTATGTATTTTTAAAAACAACCTATCCTCATTATTTTACAGCCATACCTCTGACTATTCTTTCTGGTATGCCAATTATTATGAACATATTGCAAAAACAGAGCTGAGAATCTTCTATCAAGACCAAATTCTTATAAAAAGCAGTATATAGCAATATGCATAGAAAAGTGTTGTAAAGAAATTAAAATTTAATATGCTTAAAACTTCATTTTCTTAGCATTCTGAAATTTTATAAATATTAAACCTTATCTTTCCCATTTGCTTTAAGAAAGATAATTGCAACATTACTATTGCCTGGAAAGAGTCACTGTTTAGACTTGTTCCCTTACTTTGTTTTTAAGAAACAAAATCTTATCTAATATCCTGTTCAAATAATTATGAGAGAAACCTTACAAAGACAGCAACCTGTTCCAGCTACGTTTTCTGGATTTTTGTAACCATTTAAGTCTGTACATATAATTTACTTAGTATCTCCAGCCATAGTCATGGAAAATTTCAGGTTTGTCATCTAGAAGTTGCTCTCATGCTTCAATTGGCTTAATACTCACTTTCAAACTTGTCTTCCTCTTTTCCACCTCAACAACTGCCAGCATGGGAAATTATACTCAGAAATAGTTAATAGCATGGTAATATTAAAATAAAGGAACAAAAGTGTTCCATGTCCTTCTCTTTTACCTCACCATTCTGTATCTTAACTATCTAGCTTTTCCCTCTGTGCAGGAAGGATCAGGGATGGGGAATCTGCAGCCTTGAGGCCATGTGTGGCCTTCTAAGTGCTTGGGTGCAGGCTTTTGACTGAATCCGAGTTTGACAGAACAAATCCTTTTATTAGGGGTATTTGTTCTGTGAAGTTTGGATTCAGACAAAGGGCTATACTTGACAAGGATCTAGAGGGCCACATGTGGGAAGATTCCCCACCCTCATCTAGAGAAAGTGTAGAATTGAGACAGCTCTTTAGTTAATGATTGGCTATGATTCCAGTATTCAGTGCTTGTGATTTTCTTTAGGTTAAACAAGGAGTGTCTTTTTTATGAAGGTATTGTTATCACTTAAATCCATTGTGGCATGGTGGTTCTGGAGCAGTAGAAGTTCAAATTATACAGGTTAGCTGACTACATGGATTGACTTCCTCAAATATATGTACAATCCTCCATTTTTTTCTTTTTGTAAACAGAAGTCAAGGAAGAAAACAAAACTATTTATAAATGCTAAGTGCAGGGACAATCTTGGAAAACTAATTCATAGAGCTGTCTTTAGTATTTTCCTTGTTTCATGAGAAGTAAAGGAATGATTGCATTTCCATTATCCTAGCAGACCAAATTATAACAACTCATCTATGTATTCTAGGAGATGATGTTCCCATTCTGATAGAGACTGAACAGAGGACTTCAGCTTATATGTTACTTCCACAAATAACTTTCAAGTTATTCATTATTTCCACATAAAAAAACTCCCCTCCCTAATCATTCTCAAAATAATTTCCAGTCTAGATCATTTCTGAATGAGGATTTGCATTTCAGTAACAACAACCTCAGAAACTTTGTAGCTTAGGTGAGCAATAAGAAGCTTTAATTACTTATGTACTTAATTAATTAATTCAACATGCATTTATTGACCACCACCTAAAATGTGACATGCCCTTCAAGGTAGAGGGGGTGGAGGTACAAAGATGAATATGACAGTCCCTGCTTTGAATGAACTTGTAATCTGGTAGTCTATATAAATGCTTGTCTTGTTGTGGACCCAGTGGTTTCAAAAATGAACTTTTTAAAAGATGAAGAGTCCATTAAAATGTATATTACAATGACAAAGATGAATTAAGATAGCTCTTTTATCTATCAGTCCTGTAGCTTGGTTATTCATAAATTACTTTCACGGTACCTTATGCAGTACGAATGTTTCAAGTTCTTCATACTATTCTGTCTGTCATCTTGTCACATTTTAATGTCAATACTGTGTTCATTAGGGACATTCTGCCCAGGGGGCTTTTCATCTTTGTGTTTCAGTCAGTGAAGAGAAAAAATGTCACTATGTCCTGGAGGGTTTTTTTTTTTTGCATAGCATCACATTGACATACCAAGTTGGTGACTAACAGTACTGTCACACCAAGAGGCAAAGCTTAAAAGCCATTTTTTTTTCTTAAGGTAGAAATTACAATGTGTTCTAATTTTTATTCTGAATATTCTGAACTTTCTTCTGTATAGTATAGGTCAATGAAAATAAAACTTAGAATTACAACAGTTAATAAGGGGTTGAAAATATCATATATCATTTTAAATTTAAGTTCAAATGGGTGGGAAATAAAAACTTTTTACAAGAAAATTTAGAGCTGTAGGTTGCCTTCCTTTGTATTTAGAAACTATTTCAAGTCTTATAGGAATGAGAACCATATGGGTGTTAATTTCACTTGCGTCATCCTTTCATTTGGACTGAAAAAAGCCTGCAAGTCTGATGTCCATTAGCCCTAATTACCATTCAAGACCTGGGTTATTTGCTCACCATTTCTTTTAAAAAGATGTTATTCAAAATTCTAAGTGGGATGAGACATGATACCATTTTATACATAATGTTTCTGATGATTATAAATGAGTGACATATTAGAGTGATAAGTAATAAGAATTAAAAAAGTGCAAAACTAAAACTGATGGATTCATTGGGAATGAGTTCTTTTTATTGATATGTGAAATATAAGCAGATTTTGGTAAAAATGAAAGCTGCCTACTTTTGCACATGAATCAATATTGCTTTTCGAAGCAGCATCTATCCTTCCAATTTTGTTTGCATAAATAACTTACAACACTTTCATTCTCTTTCAAAAAAGTAATATTGATATCTATTTCAAAAACTCAATAAACATCAACATATAACACTTTTCTGAGGAGATAAAATTCCTCATTTCAATATTATGCCTTCATTTAATTTGATTGTACTGTTATCTATTTTCTGACTCTCTTAAATATATAGAAATAGTACACCAGATCCTCTGAAAATGTTAAGTGTTGATTCTCTCATTTGTCTGGTATCTGTTGATATTTTGTCTACTCATCAATTAGAAGGCTTTTTATTTTTCATGACTGGAATACTGCATGAACTTGCAGTTCTTCCCACAAACACCATTATCATTGTTATTTGGAAAAAGGCATATCCTACTTAATGTAATTCACTGGTACTTACAAAAATATTGTTAAGTGAAATTATATTATGGAGGGCAATTAGTTATTGGTGGCTAAACTTCTGGTGGTTGGTGTCTTTGAACTAAATCTAGCTCTTAAATAATGAACACGTGATCTGTTATCCAACCAATGCGTGAAGCCATTCAAGTTTGACGTGCATTGCTAGAGTTTGATCTTCACTGGCCTACTCTTCCATTTAGTGGGCCTACCCTGGCTTCAATAAATACTCTATGGAACATTCAGGAAGATACACTAGACCTCTTTTAATTTCCTATTCTTTTAGGACTTTATATTTAGGGATAGAATCCCTGAAAAGTTTCAGTCCATTGTAATTTCAGATTCTATATGCAGAGCTCCTGAATTGCTTATTTTGCACTTGGATCACTTTTCTCAGCTGTTTTAATCAGTGATTTTTGTACAGGCTATGTAGGACTGTCTGGGCTCTAGAAATGAATACATTGTTAAGCTGGTTCAGAAATCTGGAAGAATGATGCTTTGATCCAGTTTTATTCCTTTTGTAACCATGATCTCAGAGATGGATGGCAAGACAAATACTGTAGTCATTAATTCAACAAATATTTATAGCCCATCTGTTATGTGTAAGACATTATGTTTGGGATGAAGGGAATAGTACATAAAAACCATTAGCCCCTACCCTAATAGACATAAAACATCAATCCAAATAAATATAATGCAAGGTATACTGTTAAAAGTGCAGTTCAAGAGATTACTTCAGAGATTGGATCTCTTCAGATTTATGGTTTATGGCACAATGATCTCTTTATTGTGACCTCAGTTAGTCTTATGAAGAGATAAGTCCCATTTTAAAGATACCTGATGAATTCTATTCCATTCATCCACCCTATCCCATCATCCATGTTCATTAGGGCAGGTAAGAATGCTCTCGTTCTGTTTCACTCTTTTTAACTGCTCGTTAACCCTCATTTTCTATGATTGGAAAAATTGAGCTTATTACATTTCAGATTGGTAATTTGTCATTATCATAATGGCTGTTTGAAGAGCACGGTAGGAAACTAACAAGTCAGAGCAATGCAAAGCAGCTGCAATGTTGATGGTGGAGGACCAGCATATCATCTGTAATTGGCCTCATTGTTCTTGGCTTGAACTGGTCTCACACCAAAAAAGACACCAATGGGATCCATTGACTGTTGACTCAGTCCCTGAACACAATGTACACCCTTTATACTCTCAATATTAACTGATATTCACACTCCACTCGACACCCTGATGTTCCAAATTGTTCTCATATGTTTTTCAAATTGATTATAAATTTAAGCATATAGAGGCAGTAGAGTAGTATCACCTGTCATTTAACATTCCAATTCTGCTTGGAAATTCTGGGTAGAAAGTGGGAAAAAACACTCATAGAATTTGATGGTGGATAGAATCACTCAGGAAAGGTAGATAAGATTTTGTCAGTTAACATCTTTATTTTGAAAAGTGGGCAATGACATTTTAATAATCAAAAAACTAGTGTAAATGTAGTTTCATGGCTGATACAAATGTTGTATTTTCTGCTCCAAATTGATTTAGAAAAATCTTAGCTATTGAAGTTCCTATGCTTTCTTCCTTGAAACTCTTCTAATCAATTGCAATGAAATGTAATCTTTCTTGTCATTTGATGCACGACAACACGATGAAACAAAATACAAATATCCCAATCAAGGTACAGTGCCAGCAGGAGAGCACAATGTACTCTTCTTCTCTGGTATCCATTTTTGTAAGGTAAACTAAGTTAAAAATGAAAATCAAGGACAGATTTGAAGAGGAAAAGAGGATCCCTATGGGAAAAATAAAAGAGATAAGGATGGAAGAAGTCAGGAATAGTCCTCTCTGTAACAAAATAAGTGTCACTTATATTGACTTGTGATGGTGGGATGGTAATGATAGTGGTGGTAGTTGGGTCAATCAGGTAGAGACATTATGGATTTATTGATATAGATGATAGCCTCCAAGTTCTTCTTGATATTGGCATTGCTTTTTTTTTTTTAAATAACCACAAGTATACTTTATGGTAGCATTACCTGGAGTGTAGCCTCATGAATTTTCTCCAAAGCCAAGGCTCAAGGTGAAACATATGTGAGCTATATGTATTTATCCACAGGACTTTAGAAGCAGGTTCATGGATGGTGTTGCTAGTTAGAGGTGGAGAGACATTTCAAGGACAGTAAAAACTTTGGGACTTGTCTTTAGAGTAGACTCAAGTTAAGGAGTTTAGAGATCTGACCTTCTAGAAATAGATTAGTTCCTGAGCATTGTTTTCTCTTGGAAAATAAAAGGACAAACAAGCCTGTTGTGAAGCTTGATTGATATTGTGGATTTAAAGCACTTTGCAAATCTTAAAAGTATAGTATAAATGCTAGTTTTTTTGTAGTTATTATTAGTCTATAGTCACTGGACATCCAATTTGGTAATGATTAATTTCTGCTCTGTTTCTGAACTCAAGCAATACAGAGGTGTACTAGTAAATATTTAATGAAAGGATTCTCTGAAAAAATAATACGTACATGCTTTTAAATTTAATGATTACTGATCTGCATTATTTTTTAAGTTTGAGTAATTGTTAAAACACTAAATCAAGCCCTGATTTATGTCTATTTGCAATTTTGAAGTGTTAATGCTAATGAAACAGGTAAGTTAAGGTAAATGGAAGCACAAAGTTCTGGGCTTAATCAATTTATTACTAAAGAGTGAATTTGCCAATAAATGGAATCTCAGCTTCCTCAGTAAAGCTAAGACCCTGAGCAAAGGGGATAGCTTCTTTTTATAGTTTTTTTGGGGAGCACAGAGCAAAGAACAGGACTTTATAGGTGGGGAGGAAGTTTTGGTTGGTTAAAAGAGTTTGATATCATGAATGGTAAAATCAACATGATTCGTTACAGAGGTGAGATATGGGGGACAATATGACTGGTTGGAAATTGGGAATGAAGGACTAGCAACAACTACCTCCTTTCTGTGACTAAGAAATGTTCACTATTTGTAGTCTATCTGCCAAGTTAGAGATAGTGAAACAGACTTCTTTGGATAAAAACCAGACATTTTCGAAGGATAATTTGGTGGTGTAAAGATACTGGACCCTAGTATCTACCTTCATCCCTCAAAGATAATAGATTTCCTTGAGGCAAGAATGGAATAATGATTAGCAGGAAAACTTCATTTCTAAACTTAACTCATTATAGGTTAGCTGAATCTCTGCATTAAGTTCAGAGACAAAGAACCATGGCTTGGGCAGTTGCAGGACAAAGTCAATTAATTGTAAATAGGCTCAATTAAAAATGATAGAGAATCAATGTGATAATTTCACTTACACTGAAAATTCAACAGTCTGCTTTTGCAAATCTGTTAGAAATGGCTTCAACATACTCCTGACATACTCATGTCCCCATACAGTTAGTGGAACGGTAAAAACAAACAAAAAACTAATTTTATGGGTTGGGGAGCAGGAGACTTGTACTTTCCTGTTGTGTTGAGATATTTCACGTCCATTGGAAAGGATGTTGCCTATACAATCCCAAAATCTTTTTGCCTTACATAGGAAATTCAAATCACAAGGTAGCACCAAAAGTCTAGGAAGGATGTTATGGGAATTCCTGACAGCACCAGTGATTTACCAGAATGTCACTGCTACCTATAGCAACCCATAGTTCAGTTCCTTCCAAAGGGAGTCCAGTCCTTAAGGTGGCAATCAATTAGACTCTAATTTCCTGGAAGAAAAGTGAGACCCACCAGAAAGATGGAATGTTACTGATTTAATTATGGGCTATTCTGAGGGCGTTATGTGTTTTCTGTATCTGTTTCTGGGCTCTTATGGATCCTTTTAGTATACTGAATTTTCTGTGTGGTGAAATAAAGGTTATTTTCCATTAAGTATGCATATAATAACACGAATGCTTTTAAAAGACCTATGGACCCTGTTGCCCACATTTGAGGAAACCTGAACATGTGCATATTTGATCTCTTAGGGTAAATTCTATATGTTGGAATAAGAGTCAAATATAATTATCTTTTGGGATCAGTTCCTGAGGATTCTGTTGTCTCATAAAATAGCTAGCATTTATGTAGCACTTTAAAATGTTTCTAAAGTGCTTCACAAATATTATCCATTTTTACAGCAACTATAGGAGGTAAATGCTATTATTATCTCCCTTTTACAAATAAAGAAACCGATGCAGAGAGCAGTTAAATGATCTGCCCAGTGTCATAAAGCTGGCGTCTCAGATAATATTTGAACTGAGGTCTTCTAACTCCAAATTCGCTGAGCCATCTAGCTTCCCTATTACATATTAATTCAGAATTCAAAGACTTATATCTCTATTAAGTGAAATTTTATTAATCCTCTCCTTTTATATGTCATGTACAATAAGGCTACAAAGACTAAAATGCACAAGTTCTTTCCCCACAGTAGTAAGTCTCTATCTATCTATCTATCTATCTATCTATCTATCTGTCTGTCTGTCTGTCTGTCTGTCTGTCTGTCTGTCTCTGTCTATCTTTCTATATATTTGTCTATCTATCTATCTATCTATCTATCTATCTATCTATCTATCTATCTATCTATCTATCTTCATTGTCTGCTTCTCACATAATTAACAACCTACTGACTTGGTGGAATAAAGGAAATCCAAAATGTTTGAAGAAGCTTAGAGAATCCTTTAATTATACTACAGAATAACATATTTTCCAGTTGTGAATGGAAGGGGAAAATAGCAACAATATTCCCACTATGTTTCCTTCCTGTATTATTCAAGGTATCCAGATTTATGTTTCTTTGTTGTTGTAGCAGCTGCATCTGTAACTTGAAGACAGAAGAAAAAAGCTTGGTCTGTACGCTGAGTTTCAGTGTCTAGAAATTTGGGCTCCAAGGAAGTATAGCATAATTCGAGATGATAATTGCTGTGGCTTTCTGGTTGTATCTCACCCTAAACAGGGCCATCACTCCAAATTGTACTTTCCAGTAGAGTTCCAGTGTATTCCATTCCTGTTTAAGAAAGAACATTCTTTTCTGCTTACTGAAAACTTCTTGGGGCAGGCCTTCATGGTTATCTTTCTTCATCTTCATGGTTTGTCTTTTCTATCTTTCATATGAGAGAGTCAAATTACTTATTTCCCAGTAACATTTATAGGAATTTTGTGAGTGATCTAAGCCAGAAATCACATGCTATACATCTTTGGCACTGACCTTTTTGATGTCATTTTATATTTCCTTCACATCCCAAGTAAATAGAACAAAATTCAGCAAAAACAACTTTTGTGATTTTTTTATATTGAACTGAAATCTGATTCCTTGTGACTTTTCTTTCAATTTAATAACATCAACATTTGTTAATATTGTTAAAATGTGCTTGCATTATGTGTTATTTCTTAGGTTTATCACAAAATCATAGATTTAGATCCAGAAGGGACCTTAGAGATCATTGAATACAGTCTCCTCATTTTACAGACAAGAAAATGGGATCCCTGAGACCCAAGGAGGGTAAATAACTTGCTCAGGATTGTAGAGCTAGCTAAGTGTCTTTGGTAGGCTTCAAACCTGGGTCTTCTGACACTAAGTCTAGTACTTTATTGACTATGCTATAAGGGAAGATATTTTGTCTCTGAAAATAGATTAAAAATTATTATTAGGCAGAAACCGTGCTCCTTTTTTCTCTTGGTCCTTTGAATGATGTTCTTATTATTTTTTCTGTCATAGACTCCCTTGGCAACCTGATGAAGCTTATGAATCTTTGGAATGATGCTTTTAAATGCATGAAATAAAATACAGAGGATTATAAAGGACAATAATTATATTGAAATAGTCATTAAATTAAAAAGAAACAATTTCACAGACCACTTGTTAAAGACCCACATACATATAGAGTAATGCTCAGTAGCTTTTGCTACTGAGATATTTTCTCTAATTTACTCTAATTTGTTCTTTTAGTGAAGGCCTGAGATGCTAGGCTAGGAGATTTCTGATCATAGAGTTTCTTATAGCACTATTTACATTATAACTTTGGCTGGACTGATATGGTTTCTTAGTTTAGGTATTTGGGCAGAAAATGTCACGAAGAAGATGATAAAGTAGGGCAGCAGCCTCCTGCTCATTATCCATTTGTGGGTTTCCTCTGTGGTGTATAGCTGAGGTTAGTTTCACTACAATGCATTAGGATGAGTTCCTCTGCTAGTGTCAGGCACCTCAGGGAATATTTATTGTCTCTCAGTAAGTTTCATGACCTTGTTGTCTGCGGTGAATCTTCTTGACCAAGAATCTTGGAAAGCATGATCCTGATGCTAGGATGTGGGAATTCTCCAAACCATCCTTTGTTTCTCAGATGTGTGATTCTGGTTATCATTCAGTCTTCACTTTGACATGTTTCATTCTGATCAAAGATCATGCATCTATTAATTTTTTACTTTCCTCAGTACTTTAATGCCTCAGAGCACAGAGGGTAGAGTACAGAAGTCAGAGCAAGCATGCACCCTTCCCCTTCTGGTTAAAGTTTGAATACTTGTGCTATGTTGGGACATTAGTAGCAACAGGACAGAATCGACCAGGTAGGGTCAAGATTGAGAGTACAGCAATGTTGTAAGTCATCAAATAACTGACTGAGGCCAAAGAAGTCAAATTACATAGAAAAGATGAAGTAGTTCATAGGTTTGGGCAGGCAGGGTATAGATTCTAGTCAGTCAGTCAATAAACATTAGGCAGTTTCTATGTTAAATAGCATTAGTGCTTATTGTGCTGGAAATGCAAATATAAGCACAAAGAAAAACAGTTCCTGTCATCAAAGAACTTAGAGCATGACAACACATAAAATGAAGCTGAAAAATAGGTTGGGTAGGGGAGAGAATGAAGGTACCCATCGAGGGACCATCAATGGTATGCTAGAAACAACTCTTATTGAATCGAGAGCCCCAGTTGTTAAATTTTCAATGTTAACGCTTACACCTTGGAAATCATCAATTTCTATGAATCGTGGCTCAATTCTTTTTTGGGGGGGGTACTGTCTAGACTTGGTTAATAAACATTTATTAAGTCACAATTAAGTGGCAGATACTGTGCTAAGCTCTGAGGACAAAAATGATAATAAGAAAGACAATTCCTGCCCTCAAGGAGTTTACAATCAAAAGGAGGAGGACAATATAAAAAAGGAAGATGAAAAGAAGAGGGGAGGCACCAGAGAGTACTCTACAAAGGGAGGATGGTGTTTTGTGGAGTGAGACCAAGCAGAGTAATTGGAGGGAAATGAGAAGTTGGCCGAAAAATTCTGAGGGAGGCTTTGATAGGAGTTTTTTGCTCATCATCCAGCCCTCTGATCAGAGGGGAGAGGCAATTGGAGTACTAAGGAGGCATTGAGTATCAAAACTAAAGTAGCCTCCATAATGATGAAATTTCTAGTGATAAGCTTATCCTTGGGAAAGTGTGATGTTGATGGAATTGAAAGCAAACAGAGAGAGTAGTGGGAAATGGAGAGGTACAAAAATTTGAGAACGCGATGGAGAAAATAACAATGCATATTAAACTTTAAAAATGTATCACGTGTACATCCCCTCCCTCAGCTATCTGTTAAATATTTACCAGCACACTACTGGGCTCCTAGAGAGAAATGAGTGAGACATGGCTGGCCTGCACACCCTCTTTAAATGGAAGATCTGGGTGGAGCCATCCAATCAGTGGGAGAAGCCTCAGTGGCAGAGGGTATTTCCAGTTTTGGGGGCAAGAGGATAAATAGCAATAGCCTACAGATAGATAATACTTTAAGGTTTGCAAAGCACTTTTATAAGCAGAATATTTTCTCATTTGATTCTGATAAAAATCCTGAGATTGTTTATTATATTCATTTTATAGATGAGGAAACTAAAGCTGGAAGAGATTAAGTAATTTGTCTGGGTAACATGATTCATAAGTTTCTGATGTTAAAGTAGAATCTGAGCTTTGTTGTTGATGCCCTCTCCAACCCTCTATTCACTATCCTACCTATCTAACAGCAGACCTAGTAAGGAGGTTTTGCAAATTCTGTTCCTAGGGCAGACTATGCTTGCTTTGCTTTTGTTTATAATGACTTCCAGGTTCAAAAGGAATGGCACAGGCCAGGGATTCCTAATCTTCTCTCATAGATGCCACTCTATCTTTTTGCCATCATAGTCTTCTGAGGTCATGAAGTTAACTAAGAGGAATATTGGATTTAATTAAGTACATTAAAGTAAACCTTTATAAAACTATATAGCTATGAGGTATGGGCTCATGGTCACTTGATCATCCATCCCAGCTGTCCTGCCTTAGTTGTTGCTTATCCTCAACAATAAGGATTATTAAACTGAATTAAAATTGACTCTTTCACTGCCTCTAGATATGTTTGATTTACACAGGCACTGTTCATCCTTGGGTTCATGTCTAGGTCCTGCTGCTTCTTATCTCTTGGCAATAACTATAATTCTTCCTCATCATTCTCCTTCCCCCCACACCCCATCCTTCCCTAGACTATCCCATTTCCCAGATAACCAAGTCATCAATCCTTAGAATAGACACTTCTCCTACAAGACAAGGGTTGGGGAAGGAATGGGGAGGGAGGAGTTTTTCCAGCCTCCCTTAAGTGAAAAGAGTGCATCATCAGATTTTGTGTTCTTGGAACTCAGCCAAATCCAACCCAAAACCTCATCACTTCCAACTCAGCTCATTTAACCTCTCAGATATCTTTGTAATTTGCTTACAGGTTCATGAATTTATGGCTAGAGAAGATGTTGGAGTCAATTGAGTCTGACCCTTTTGTTTTAAAGGTGAGGGAACTGAGGGACAGAGAAGTCAAGTGACTTGTCCAGGGTCACCCAGCTAATAAAGGGAAGATGAGGAAGAGAATACGCATTTATATAGTGTGTTCTATGGTCTAGGCACTGTATTAAACACTTTAGAAATATTATCTCTTTTATCCTCACAACTCGGTGACATGGGGGTTATCCCCATTTTATAGTTGAAAAAACTTAGGGAAGCAGAGGTTAAGTGACTCGCTCAGGGTCATCCCATAGCTATTAAGTGTCTGAGGCCAGATTTGAACATATATCTTTCAGATTTTAGGCCTAGCATGCTGTCCATTGTGTCACTTAGCTGCCCAATAATAAATGTCTGAGATGTGATTTGACCCAAGGTCCTTTTGACTCTAAGTCCAGTGCCCTATCCACTCTATCATGCCTAGGCAGGGACATCTGAGAGCAAGGATGGCATTCATAGATGGTGGAAATTCTCTTATTCAGGCTGAAGTTATTGTTGTATGGTACCATAATGTCTGAACTTAGAATTATGTTGAGTCTATGAAGGGTTGTTATTCAGAGACGGCCAAACATTCTCTGTCTCTATTATAAAGAGAATAAGAGTAAAAAGACAATGTGATGCATGAAGTATTTAAGTTATCTATAAGGAAGAATGTTATGCATAGGAATGGATTGTAAAGTTATTTCAGGAATATGAAAACTATACCAATATCAAATATATTATCTATAGATTTGGTATATTTCCCTATCCCTAGCAGAGTGCCTTTAAGTATGCATGTATTAATGATGAATTGAATTGCCTCAAATTAACTTGAATCTAGTTCTCTCAGAGTCTTTAAAATTAAGAAAATGTCTCCTAATCCTGTTACAGTTTATGGAGAGCTCTGCCAACAGAGAAGGGAGAATGTTTATAGTTGACTTTCAAACTCTCTTCCCTCCAATGATTCTCCCATGTCTGGATATATCTGGATAGTTTTATTACTTTTGGTTTTGAAATTAATTTTAAAAGGTTATTATACATATATTTTGAAAGCTGATTATCCTAATTAATTTTCTGATTACTCAAAGAATCAGAATTCCAGAATCAGAGCTAACTTCTGAGTTCATCCAGTCCAACCCTTACTCTAAGCATGGCTACCTTCTTGCCATCCCTGACACTTGACTTTGTTTTTAATTGACTTTATCTATATTTTACAAATGAGTAGAAATCCTCCTTTTTACCTAGATAAATAAGGACATTTAAAAGAACATTAGAGACAACTAAGCCTGGGAGCGTGCTCCATCTTTTTATTTAAAGCCTGTTTCTAAAACAAAAACGAAGTACTAGATAGATGACCAAACTGACCAAACTCTTCTAACTCCATGACTTCATTTCCTATGAAAAGGTAAAATATTGTGCAAGCTATAAGAAGTCATAATAAAAGAGGAAAAAAACTCTTGAAATCACTAATCTCAAATAAGTATATCTGCACCTTTAATGGGCTCTGGAAACAGATAAACACAGCTGTCCATAATGAGAAACCAGATTACATCATGTTACTGTAAATAAGTCTTTTAATGAGAAATCAGGATTAAGTGGAATCTAGAGAAGAAATAAGGGTTGTGTTTGCCTTGAAAATTCTGAAGCTTGACTCCCCTGGGGAGAGTGTTTGAGCATTAAGAGATTTTCATTTGAAATGAAATTATAGGATTGCAAATTGCTGACAGATAGGTTTGTAAGTGGTTCAGTGTTTGTGTTTACATTCTAGGCCAGGAAAAAGATTTTTTGGCTTTTCCAGAACACTGTGAGAATATCTTAAAAGACAAGTTTAGCTAATCAAAATCATGTGTCCAAAGAAGAAGAAAGAATGAGCAGTAAAACTGATATATTTGAATTCCACATTAAAATTCAACAATAAACCTTCACTATATGAGTGTGTCTTTCTCGTTATTAAGTACCTCAATGCCATATAATTAATTTATTAGTATCAATTAATGTGCTGGTGGCAGTATCCTTGAGCAAGGGCCATAATTCAAGGTACCAGGCTTATTAAAACCCTAGCTATACCTCTATGCCTTTCTAGAAGAGCCTATACAAAGATCAAGTCATTTTTTTGGGGGGTGTGTGTGATTTATCTGAAACTCTTTTCGAAGATGCTTAGAAATAGGAGAATGTTTACTCGAAATTTATGTATGTTGTAAGCCCTATCTAGGAATGTATGCACAGCCATTTTTATCCAAAGTAGCTTTATGAAAAGGTAGCGCTCCCTGCTTCCCACCTTCCTTCCCCCAGGAAGATAGGTAAGTCTGAGATTGATAAGAAAACTTACTCCTTTCTCTTTTGAAACTTTCCTTGACAATATGACACCTTCACTTGGCACAATTCCTTTCTATTCTTTGTGACAAAACTCACACAGCTTGCAAAAGTGTTTCAGCCTTCATTAGAGAAATGCCACCCAAAGGGTCTCTTTCAAAAGCTTTCTGTTTTCCAGCTGGAGTCAGGGCTGAATGCATTCCAGTTCCTATAGCCCAGTACTATATAGCCCTATGATAGACACAACTGTCATTATGGGCATTCCAGGAAAATGTGATATTTCTCACTAGGCTGCCTTGCAGACCACTGTCACTGGGGAAATATCACAGCCCACTTTATGGGCCGCTGTCCTATTTTCTATGCAGGGACATCATAAAGAACTTTATGCTTGGTAGGCTTGCCAGAGACGTGGTGATTTCCTCCTAGGTAAGATTCTCCTTTTTTTATTTCTTCCATATTAAAAAAGAAAAGAAAAGCACCTCCCCATTTATCTTTCTATGTCCATTTCTAATTTAGCAATATCCTTCTTCTCTCAAGTTTCAGAAATCTAACACCCTCTAAGGGTTTGTGTCCTTTCCCTTTGCTCTCCCACATACATTTTCTCCTGCCCTAAAACCTGTGCAATTAACTTCTGTCACCTTAAAAGCCTTTTTCCACAGCACACTGCTCCAGCTGTTGAAGCATATGTAATTACATCCAACCGAACCTGTCCTGGGGCATGTGAGTTTCATACAATTTTCATATCACCTTTTTTCATTTTTCAAGCAGAGTGAAATTTTAAGGATAGTGTGATTAGGCTGAAATTGGAACTATTCAAGGCATGGCATTGTGTAAAAATGCTGGCTTCTTTCCTCTCTGCACAGAGCTAAAACAACTATTGTCGGGAGGATGTTCAATCAGCTTGGCACATGCATGGGTCCTGTGTTCACGGGTCATCATTGGGACATTTCCCGAGTCCACATTAAGTGCCATTAGTGCCTTGATGTTTAAGTTGGAGCTTGAGTTGGGGAAATGGAGCTCGTGATTAAGCTATACCATAGGCCAAACTTGAGCCTTTTATGATTCTGCCAGCTCAAATCAAGGAAGACATATTGGAGAAATGTGAACAATGTGAGTATTTGAGCAAATATTTCCACCGGGGTGCTTAGAGCCTATTACATTTCATTGAAATGATCACAATGCAAAAAATAGAGCAAATGCATCAAAAAAAAAGCACTTCAAAGAGCTGGCATCTGTTTATGTTGCGTCTAAACAAATATATATGAAACACCCATAAGCACAGGAAAATGATCTCAACACATTTTGTGTTAATAACTAGTTTCTTGGGTTTTTCTCTAAAGCTTCTTAACAATGTCAGTCATGTTCCTGAGCTCCAGTGTTTCTATAAAATGTAATATGAAGTGTTTTATTTCAGGAGCTTTTTAAGAGTCCATCATCTTAGGGTTATTTCAGGCCACCAGAAACATCAAGCTTATGAAATCACAATACTTTTAGATAATTCCAATTATTACCTTGCTACTAAAACAAGAATTGTAAAATCAATCTATGGGTGGGTTATGATACCATAATACTTGTTCATTGCCTCTTATGTCAAGCTCTAAGAGCCCTCTGTTAATTTGAGTTAATTATAACATGCCACTTTCTTGAAGGACATGATCAAGCATTATCATCATAATAAGACCCTTGATTAGAAAACCATACCCATTTTTCAGAACTGGTGTCAAATTCTTAGTTTTTGAGGACAGTGGGTAGCCAGGCACACAAGAAATGAGTATTTAAAGTCTGTGGTATTGTGTGTGTGTGTGTGTGTGTGTGTGTGTGTGTATGTGTGTGCATGAGAGATGCATGAGTACATCAGAGAGAGAAAGACAGACAGAGAGAGAGAGAGAGAGAGAGAGAGAGAGAGAGAGAATGAGAAAGAGATAATTTAACATGACATAGTACGTGATAGGATGCCTGACAAAATATAAGGGAATTCAGGTCTATTCCTTGCTATTTTAAAATAATTTCTATTATCTTTTTTCTTTTCAGTTAACATGGATAATAGAGTTGACTGTAGCTATAATCCAGAATCTTCATACTATCCATCAAAAATTCAATTAGCTTTAATTTTATATTGACACACTAAGGCATCCTTAAATACTTTCGCCTCTGCCTATTTTATTCAGTAGCATAGGCAATGAAAACATTCTATGTGCCTTTCATGGCCAGTGATTTAGAATAATATTAGATTTCCCATTATTCATCACTCAAAAGGTTTAGTTCTGAACCAGAGTGGAGGTAGAGGCCCAGTCATGACCTGCTCAAGATTAGTTCTAACTTCCAGAATACATGTAATAGAAGCAGTTTGGTTTTTCTCAGTAGCCTCCAAATTGGGCATACCCAGGGTTACACTGACTCTAATCAATTATGTGCAGGGCAATTGGATCCAGACACCTGGATATAGCCAGGTGCCTCCAAAAGAGACATGGGCAGATTTTTTTTAATACCAGTGCTGTCAATTTTATTCCCAAGTCAGTAATAAGCCTGAGAGAATGGACAAATCAAAAATCCCAAAGATTGGAGGTAAGGGGGAGTACCAAGGCTGGGGACTGTCTGAGCTTTGTGTTTTTATGTTCAGCATAGTGCACAGGCACTCAGCCAGGAGTACTAAGCAGAAATTGCAAAGATACCAATTTAGGATTGATGTCAGGAAAAGTTCCTAACAATCAGAGCTATACTAAGTAGAAGGGGCCCTCTAGAGAGGTGGTTGGTGCCACCTTTTTGGAGGCATTCAAACAGAGGCTAGAACGTTACTTGTCAGGTATGTTATAATGGGGATTCCTTTCATAACTGAATGGGACTAGGTGGCATCTGGGATCTCTTCCAGCGCTTGGAATATGTAAGATTAATAGGTACTAAATAAATGCTTGTTGATTGATGAAATTGAATTGAATTGAGAGAATTGAAATTTCTCATTAGAGATTCAGGAGTTTCTTGGGCATATCGTTTATACTCATAATAGTAGTTTATATTTATATATGCTAATGTGCTCTCGGGTGATAAGAGTGGTATAGCTTCTGGGAACAATAAGGAAGGAATTGTCTTGCTGTATTCTTCCTTTGACTGCCTTCATCTGAATTCTTATATTTAGTTCTGGGTACCTTTGCTTAGAAGGGACATTGATAAGCTAGAGAGTAACTAATGGAGGGAAATCAAGATGGAGAAGGATCTGTATCATATGAGGCTAGTTGAAGGAACTGAGGATTCATTTTACCCTGTCATCTCCTCAAGTTATCCTCCTATATCTCTCTCTTTAAGGACCAAATTTATAGAGAAGATTTTTATGCTTGCTGCTTCAAGCTTCTCGCCATCCACTCACATCTCAGCTCCTTGAAATAAGGTTTCTGACATCACTACTTACTGATAATTAAATCTTGAAGATTTTTTCCCCATGCACAATTGAATGTTAAATCTTATAGTTTTTTTCCAGTCTTTATAGACTGGCTCTGTAAGCCACTCTGTACTATTGAACATCCTTTCCTTTGCTTCCGTGATACTAATCTCTACTTTTATTGACATAACCCCTCAGTTTTCTTGCTAGAATAGCACCCATCACCTACCCACTTAACATGAGTTTCTTTCAGAACTCTTACAGACCTTCTCTTCTGTGTATACTTCCTCCTTTGGTGATCTCAACAGCATACACATGTTTAAGAATCTTCATTACATAGATAAGACCCCAAACTGTATTTCTCACCTTAATTTATTCTCCTGAACTCTAGGCCCATATCTCATACAATTTCTGTAGGCATTTCAAACAAAATGTTTGCATAATAGAAATCATTATTTATTCTCCTCCTCCCTATCCTCATTCCTCAAGTAAACTTCTTTTCTTTACTTTAAGGTCTTAACAACTTCTAGTAGTCACTGAGAGTTTACAAGCTCAGAATCCTCTATCGCTCTTCACTGCTGTTCACGCAACGTATCAAATCATTTGCCAAGTCTCATGGATTCTACTTCTACAGCATCTCTCACACCCTTCCTTTTTCTCTAGACATATAGCCAAAAACCTAACTGAAATCTTTATGACCTTTCACCCAGACTATTGTAATACCTTCCGGACTGGACTTACCGTGTTCAGTCTCTCCATCCTCCCTACAATTGCCAAAATAGTACTCCAAAGGCAGAAGTCCAACTTTGTTACTCCTATTCTCTAGAAACTTTATTGGCCCCCTATCACTTCTAGGATAAAATAGACATTCCTCACCTTGACATTTGAAGGCCATCCTTCAGAGTCTGACTCTGTGGGCAATATGGTACCATGGGAAGAATACTAGATATGGTGTAAGAAGACTTGAATTCAATTGTCAACTCTGCCATTTATTATGTATGTAATCTTGGACAAATATTTTATCTCTCTAGCCTTTAGTTTCTTTAACTGACAAATGAAGAGATTGTTTGTTATAAATAATTTTTAAGGACCCTTCCAGTTTTCAACTCTAAATCTATGATCCTGTAATTCTTCCTTCAAGAATTGTTTCATGGTAGCCCCTTCCACATGCTATCTATTTCAACCAAACTAGTTGAAAAGAAAATCCATCTGTTGTTCCCTGAAAAAAGCATTCCCATCAGCTAACTCCATTCCTTTGTATAGACTGCACCATGTGCATGGAATGTATTCCCTTATCACATCAGTCCTCCAGAATCCTTGGCATCTTTCCTAGCTGCTTTCCAGGTGTCACCTGATAACAATTTTGATCCCCCAAGCTATTAGCACTCTCTCCCTACTCAGATTATATTTTATTTATCTATTCAACTCACCTAACTCCTTCCAGTAGAATGCAAACTCCTTGAGGGAAAGTATATTTCCCCCTTTTTCCTCTGTAATTTCAGTGCCTGGCACAGTGGTTTCCATAGAATATCTACTTAAATGATTGCTTAACAAATGAATAGCCCAGGCAAGAATATTGGCTTCAAAAGCTTGCCAAAGCTCTTGATAAGCCAGTGCCATGTACACAAAGGCATCAGAGGAAGACTTGGTGGATGGTTTGTAGATGACATATTTAACAACAAAAAAGAAATTCAAGGACTAAATCAAGAAATCTAGTCTTCAAAGATATATAGGGAAAACTCAATGGTGCCAGTCAAGATTAGACCTTTTTCCCTTAGTGTTCATGATATAACAGCAAAATAATATAATAAGCAATAAATAATAGCAAAATGTATAAAACACCTGTGTAAGAACCAAAATATGAATTACTAACTAAAGAGTAGATGACATGGGAAATGAAAAATAGTAGCAGATTATAAGAAGTAAAATGACATTTTTTGTTTATCTATCTATCTATCTATCTATCTATCTATCTATCTATCTATCTATCTATCTATCTATCTACCTAACTATGATACAACCAAAACAGTATTGAAAATAAATTCATTGGTCTGAATGCCTATAAAAAAGACAGGAAAAGCCAATGGGCTGTCTACTTAACAAAGAACTGAAAAGGAAGAAACCAACAACCAAGAGAAAACAGAAAAAAAAATAACTAAGATCAAAATAGGGATCAATAAAATTGAAGATAAGAGAAAAATGAAGATATAAATGACTATAAGAAAAGAATTTTTCAAGTGACGTGAAGAGATCCACAATTAGCAAATTTGACTTTTAAAAAATATTCTCCATGACAATATTTATTTTATTTTTCCTTCCATTGATTCACACTCTACCATGCTTCCTCCCTCCTATATTTCCTCATAGGTATTTATCTTGAGAAAATCACTTCAACTTCCTAGGCTTCCTTTGCCTCATTTGTAAAATGAAAAATTTGAACAAGATGACTGTTGAAGCCCTAGGACTAGGAATCCATCATCTTGTTAACGTACATTGCTACACTTCCATCCTAATTGCTTTTATCTATTCTATTGCTTTTGAATAAGGTATATGTGCTTTTATGCAATTTTAATCCAGTCATGAGTTTTATTCCAGCAACCTTAATGATATAGTGAACATGCAATTAGGACCTGAGCAGTTTCTTTTTTTTTATGCTTAAAGCTAAATTTTATTTTAAAATGTATTTTATTTATTTTGTTAAATATTTCCCAATTACATGTAAAATTTTTTTTTGGAATGGGGAAGGTAGGGCAATTGAGGTTAAGTGACTTGTTCAAGGTCACATGGTTAGTAAGTGTGTCAAGTTTCCGAGGCCAGGGCCGGTGCTCTACTTACTGTGCCACCTAGCTGCCCCTTAAATTTTTTTTTCAACATTTGTTAATTTTTTTAACTTCCAGATTCTCTCTCTGCCCCATTTTAATAAACCAAGCTTTTGATATTGATATATCGTGGTCATGCAAAACATATTTTCATACTAGGCATGTTGCAAAAGAAAGTACAGACTAAAAAAATATGCTTCAATCTGCATTCAGAGTTCAGTTCTCTCTCTGCAGGTGAATAGCATTTTTCAATGTAGGTCCTTCGGAACTGCCTCAGATCAGTGTCTTAGTCAGAGAAACTAAGTCTTTCACAGTTGATCCTCCTTACAACATTGCTGTTACTATGTATAATGTTCTGTTTCTGCTCATTTCACTATGCATCAATTCATATACGTCTTCTCAGGTTTTTTCCTGAGAACCACAGTGCTCTTCATTTCTTATAGCATGATAATATCTGATCACAATTGTACCATAACTTGTCTAACCATTCCACAATTGGTGGGCATTCCCTTGATTTCCAATTCTTTGCCCCCACAAAAAGAGGTGTTATAAATATTTTTTTTAATCCCTAAACCTTTTCTTTGATCTTTTTGGGACACAGATCAAATAGTAGTATTGCTGAGTCAAGGAGCATGCACAGTTGTATAACTCTGTGAATAGCTCCAAATTGTTCTCCAGAATGGTTAGACTAGTATACAGGTCCACTAGCAGTGCATTAATGTCTCAATTTCTTCCATAGTCCATTTAGCAATTGCTGTTTTCCTTTTCTGTCAAGCCAGTCTGATAGGTATGGGGTGATATCTCAGTTGTTTTAATTTGTATTTCTCTAATCAATAGTTATTTAGAGAATTTTTTCATATGACTGTTGATGCCTTTGATTACGTCTTCTGAAAAATGCCTGTTCATATCCTTTGACCATTTATCACCTGGAGAATGGCTCTTATTTTATAATTTTGTCTAACTTTTCTATGTATTTGAAAATTGAGTCTTTTATCAGGGAAATTTGTTATAACCCCCTACCCCCATTTTCTGTTTTGCTTCTAATTTTGGCTGCTTTAGTTTTGTTCATATAAAAGCTTTTTAATTTTGTGTAACCAGAATTATCCATTTTATCTTCCTGTGATCTTCTTTATGTCTTGTTTGGTCATAAGCTCTTCCCTTATCCACAGTACATTTTCCCATGCTTCCCAAATTTTTTTTTTTAATATCATCCTTTATGCCTAAACAATTTATGCATTCTGACCTTATCTTAGTATATGGTGTGAAATGTTGTTCTATGCTTAGTTTCTTCCAAAGTGCTTCCCAGCTTTGTCAAATGGTGAATTATTACCCCAAAAGCTTGAAAGTTTGAATTGAGATTACTATGGTACTAGATTACTACTATAGTATTAGATAACTATGGTCATTTTTTATTCTTTATTGTGTACCTAATCCCTTTCACTGATCCACCACTATGTTTCTCAGCCAGTGCCAGATATTTTTTTTGATGATTACTACTTTGTAATAGAGTTTGAAATCTGGAACTGCTAGGTTTCCTTCCTTCATGTTTTTTTTCCATTTATTCTCTTGCTATTCTTGATATTTTGTTCTTCCAGATGAATTTGATAACTCGTTTTTTTCTAGTTCTAAAATTATTCTTTGGGGGGGAAGGGCAGAGCCGAGATGGCAGCTGGAAAGCAGGGACTAGAGTGATCTCCTGGCCAAGTCCCTCCAAAAACCTATAAAAAACGGCTCTGAACCAATTCTAAAATTTCAGAACCCACAAAGTGGTGGAGGGAAGCAGGGCTCTAGCCCAGGATAGCCTGGATGGTCTCTGGGTAAGTTCTATCCCACATGGAGCTCGGAGCTGAGCAGAGCGGAGCCCAGCATGGGTGGCTCAGACCAACCAGACCAGGAGCCAAGCGGAGAGTGCCCTAGCGCCCTGAATCACTGAGCTGCGGTAGTTACCAGACTTCTCAACCAACAAACACCAGGGACAACAGAGTAGGTTAGCGGGAAAAGCTGCTGGAGACTGGGATAGAGTTTGTGGTTCAGCCACCTCCCCAGGGGCAGCGGAGGTAGGGCAGCTACAGAACTATAGCTGCAGTTGCTTCTGGCCCCAAGCCCACCTGGTGGGAGGAATTAAGTGGCAGTTCAGAGCAGGAGTGAAGAGCCTGCTGAAGATCTAAGTCCAGTCCAGGTTGGGAGTTCTTGGGGAAGGAGGAGTGCTGGTGTGGTAGTGCATCTGCCCAAGCTTGGAACATAGAACTCTTTAGTCTACAAGCAGTCATACCCCGCTGAAAAACTCAAGGGTCAAGTAAGTTGGCTGGGAACATGACCAGGCAGCGAAAATGTACCCAGATTCAGTCTCAGACTCTGGAATCTTTCTTTGGTGACAAAGAAGACCAAAACATACACTCAGAAGAAGTCAACAAAGTCAAAGAGCCTACAACAAAAACCTCCAAGAAAAACATGAACTGGTCTCAGGCCATGGAAGAGCTCAAAAAGGATTTGGAAAAGCAAGTTAGAGAAGTAGAGGAAAAATTGGGAAGAGAAATGAGAAGGACGTGAGAAAACCATGAAAAACAAATCAATGACTTGCTAAAGGAGACCCAAAAAAATACTGAAA
>CM053622.1:215330253-215367936 GCA_028646595.1 Phalanger gymnotis | reverse complement strand
TCTAAAATCTGACAACTAGAAAGAGTAACAGAACAATAGACTTGGAATAGCAAATACAGGAGTTCAAATCCTGTTTGTGTGGGCGAATAATAATAATTTCTTGCACAGTCAGTTTTCAATTGTGTCTGACTCTTCATGACTCCTTTTCGAGGTTTCTTGGCAAAGATACTAGAATGTCTGCCATTTCCTTCTCCAGTTTATTTTATAGATGAGGAAACCAGGGTTAAGTGACTTGCCCACAGTCACACAGATAGTAAACATCTGAGGCAGGATTTGAACTCAAATCTTCCTGACTCTATGCCCAGCACTCTATCTACTGAGCCACCTTGCTGCCATAATAATAATAATAATAATAATAGTAATAAACAACTGGCATTTATGTTTTTTTAAGCTTTGGAAAGCAATTTACACATATTATCTCATCTAAGCCTCATATCAACCCTATGAAGTTAGTGTCACTATTATCCTTATTTTGTGGAGAGGAAATTGAGGCCAAGAAAGGATCAGCAACTAGCCTGGGGTCATATAAGGGTTTGAGATAAGATTCAAATTTAGGTCTTCCTGTCTCCAAGTCCAGCATTCTGACCTACTTCCCCACATATAGCTTTTATGTACCTTTTTACCTGTTGCTTCCTCCATTAAAAAGTAAACTTCTTGTGTGAATGGGCTATTTTTGCCCTCCTTTGCGTTATTAGTGCTTAGCATGATACGTAACACATAGTGAGCACTTGTTGGAAGCTGG
Organism: Phalanger gymnotis; assembly: GCA_028646595.1. Taxonomy (NCBI): domain Eukaryota; kingdom Metazoa; phylum Chordata; class Mammalia; order Diprotodontia; family Phalangeridae; genus Phalanger; species Phalanger gymnotis. The sequence continues at coordinate 215,367,194 of CM053622.1, read as the reverse complement.
GTGGCACAGTGGATAAAATAATGGGCCCAGAGCAGGCAGACGCAACTTCTTGAGTTCAAATCTGGCCTCAGATGCTTACTAGCTGTGTGACTCTGGGCTAGTAACTTAACCCTGTTTACCTCAGTTTTCTTATCTGTAAAATGAGCTTCCCATATCTTGGCCAAGAAAACCCAAATGAGGTCACAAAGTGTAGGACAGGAGTGAAAAATGACTGAACAATGATGATCATTTGATATCAATTTAGTGACTTCAATAAGGGCCAGAGTCTGAACTAATAATCAACCAGAAGAAGAGCCCAACTCATGAACTGGAGGAAAAGCCTGAACTGATTAACCAGAGGAAGAGCCTGAACCTAACAACCTTTTTGCTCTCTGAGTAAACTCAGAGAATACCTCTTCCTATGTCAACAAGGCCAGATTGGGCTGACTTAAGAGCATTCTTTCCACTTTCCATCTCATCCTCTGTTAAGGATGAGGCCCTTTAACCTGAGACACTATCTTTAAAAATGTGACTTCTTTTATGGGCATATACTATGTTATGGCAATGTTAATGGTAAATTAAACACAGTAACACTAGGTTGTAGTTTTATCGACCCTTTGTCTACTCTCTTATTGTATTTACTACCTATTCAATTTAGAAAATCCTTTCTTGGTTCATGGTTAAACATACATGGAGATCATAAAATTGAGTAACACAGACATGCTGAGTTGCAGCCATTGTAAAAATGTATTTAAACCTCAGATTTTGCCTGGCTTCATACATGTATGTATCTGCTAGCTTTAAGGGAATAAACAAAATTAATTTACATATCACCTAGCTCGTTTGCCTCCTTTAACCAAACTTTCAGGTCGACAACAACAAGCACTTATTAAATGTGTGTTGATTATCTTTTAACACTAAGATTTACTTCTCAGATCTATCTCTTTGACTCTTTCTTTGGACTGAATTCCACTTCATCTTGAGCCCATTTCTTACTTAAGTTCAAGCCCTCCTCCAGCTTCTCAATATTCTGCTCTCAAATTCAGTCTCAGGACTTCTTCACAATTCTAATGCCTTCTAATTGCATTTGTAATTCTTTTTTTGATATTCCTTTCAATTCATTTTCCTTCTCCCACCCAATCTTCTACTCTAAGGCAACTAGGTTGAAGAGAAGCTACTCATCTCTTCTTCCTTTGTTATCTAATGAACATTCTCACTTTTAATTGCCCAGGTAGATCACAGCATTATTCACTGGGGGACAAGCAGCTGTTTCCTCTTCAGAGTACACAGTTCCCTCCTCTCTAGGAAGACTTATTTGTTTTGATATTGTGTTACTTAGACTATTGCTGCAGTTAACTTTTCCTCCCTAGTTTTTCATTACTTATCTTTTAATTTTTACACATTTTATTTTTAGTTAGGCCTAAAATATATTTACATAATGTCCAACAGTAGGAGGGTAATTTGGATGACAAAAAATTTCACACACCCTTTTCCTTAGGAAAAAAACATCTCAGTTTTTAGCTATCTTAACCAGCCCAGGATGTAACCTTTCTAAAGGTCTCTACTTTCTCTTCTGTCTCAGTGGGTGGAAGATAATGCAAAAGCTCTTGATACAGAAACATAGTTATTCATACCAGGATCCCAGGTGTAGAATTACAAGCTAATTCAAAATCTGTCTAGCCCAACCTTCCTATTTTAAAGATGAGGAAATAGAGGCCTTTCTGTTGCCACCTGTCCCATTTTCTTATAGTCCTTTCTAAGACACTACAAATTTTACTTTCCCATCACCATTCATCCAGAGACTTAATTATGGTAAACACATATCTTCTATCCTCCATTTCCCTTTCCCTTTTTTTGCTCATTCTCAGTCTCTAATTTAACCTCCCAAAAGACAATAATTCACCTTTGGGGGAGTTAGGGAGGATAGGGTTTACTCTTGTGTTTTCATGATAGCTCTTCTACCACTCCTTCTTTTTCATTAAATTCCACTTTCATCTTTAGCCCCTTAAGTACTTTAAAAAATAAATCTCTTAATGGTCCATCTGTTACTGTTGTGGCTTTAAAATTTCTATAGGTGTCTTTCTCTTTATATATGTTTTCTTTTAATAGTCTCTAGAGATGGGATAATTTATTTCATTACTTATTCTTTCCTTGGTGTTTGTATTTATTTACATTTCTTGCGTTCCTGTTTGGACTGTGTGCAAATTGAAAAATATGTTCACATTTTTCTTTTCAGTGATACTTTAAATGTCTCTCTTCTATTGAATAGCTATATTTTTATTGATGATTAGGCACAGGTTGGCAAAGTATATCATTTTCGATGCATTATAAGCTCCTTTGCTTTTGGAGATATAGTATTCTGTTCAGTTCTGTGATTTTGTTGGGTGCAGAATAGCTTTATGTAATTTGAATTTTCATCCCTTTATTTTTGGAACTCTTTCACACAGTCTCTTGAAGAATTTATTCTTTGTAATTTTAATTGTTAAATTTAACTGCTGTGTCTTGAAGTTCGAGGCATGTTTGTTTTTTATTTCCCTTGTTATAGAGGGGATCCGTGCATTCTTTTAGGGCTTTTTTATAATTCAGGAGTTCTGGAAAGTTTTCCTATAGTTTATCCTGCATTATGACATTTGTTTTTCAATTTGTCATATTCTTCTGGGAGTCTTAGAGTTCTTAGGTTGTCATTATGCATCTTGTCTTCAAGGTCCATGACTTCTTTCAACATTAGTAACTTTTGCTTCTCTTAAGTAAAATTATCTTTCTCTTCAATATAGCTATGTTCTAAGTCTATTTCCTCTTTTTCTCCTTTGGAGAGTCTCACCAACATAGATTCAAGTTCTATTCTATCTATTATAACTGCTGTGTAGTCTACAAATTCTGATGTTTATTACATTCTTACTTCTCATCTCAACACTCTTGTTTCTCTTTTGCATCATTCTAGAACATTCCATTGCCATCTCATGCTTTCTTAGATATCTACTGGGTTCTATAATTATATCATTTTGTATCATGCTTCATATTTATTTCATATCATGTTTCACACATGTGTAAATGCAGAAAGGCAGAGAAGGAAACAGAGACTCAGGAAGAGGAGGCATGGTATAGAGAGCTTCTGTTAGGTCAGCCCTCAGGTCAAGTCCTTCCTGTGACACATGTGTGACCCTGGACATATCACTTAACCTTTCAGTAATCTAAGCATCTATCTAAAATTATGTGTTATAGAAAAGTTGCTGAATTACATTGATAGAAGGGATTTCCAACGTCTAGATGTTCCTATAGAAATGAAATCATAGGTCTAGCATATATTGAATATATGCTTCCACTTTCTTTGGGTGGCCACTTTAACCTTATGACTTGGAAAATAGAAAAGGAAGGGAGATGGAGACAGCACTGGAAAATCGAAGTGGGTATAAAGAAATTTCGATTGGTCAGATAGAATGTTTATGGGCCTAATTGTCTTTGAAAAACATCAGCAATACTCTCTGAAGCAGCATTTTCAGATTGATTCCAGCATAGCATGACTACCTTAGCTCAAAGCCTTAAGCATTTTTGGGTGGAGGGTGGATTTATTCCATTTTTAGAATTGTAGTATGACACAATATTATTTTATGAAGAAAAAATGAAAGCACTCTTAAAGCTGTGGTACACAATACTTGGGTGAATGCCTGAATATCTCCTATTGGTTTCCCTTTCCATTCTGTGAAAGACAGTAACTTCCTAATGGCTATTCATTCACCTGTTTCATCTGTTCCAACAGGAAAGCTGAAACAAATACACACTTGAATTGCTCTCAAAATTTATTCACAGAGAAATTATCCTTGAGGAAGTTAGTTACATTCCTGAGACATTCATCTCTTCTCTGTAGTAGGCCACAGATGGTCCCTCTCCAGAGCTCCAGTGGGTTGTGAATTGGCTCTAATTGAAATATCAACACTCACTTCAAGCATCCTATTGAGGTGCCACTGCCTTAGCTCTCCCAAGCATTCAAATCGTGGATGGTGAGTGCGTGGCGTTATGTCTGATTGTTTTTAGAGAACAAAAATTAGTGATGGGATTCTTCATGGAAAATGCCATATAGGGAAGTGGCTTTTAGAACACTAACATTTGCATTAGATATAATTTTAACCTAATTGGACCTGTTCAATAGCCCCCAAAAGTGAAATAGTTGATAAAGTCTTATAGACCATTGAACAAAGGCACAATCTCTCTATAATGGGCATTATTTTGAACTGCTCTGCTTTCGTTGGGATGCTGCAATGTGTTCCTGGTTACTCTTTGATTATAAATAGCACTCAGATCCTGTATTTTTCCATTATGTCCATGAACAGAAGGGCAAAAAACAACCTCCACTGGTAATAGCTACAGAAACAAATAATGGCAAGTCCTATATATAAGATTTCCAGGCTATGTGTCTTATGCTTGCAGGGCCTGGCAATATTTGTTGGCTGGATTGTTGAATAAAAAAGCAATATAAAAAATCTTGTTGACTTAAAGCTTCTGCTTAATCAAATATTCTGGTTAGCTGAAGTTTTGCCAGAAAATGCTTTCTGTTTCAACTTTTGTTGAAATTATTCTAAAATATTTTGATTCATTCGCTGTCTTTGTAAATTCAGTATAACGAAAGCTATTTAATTGCTAATTAAGGATTTTTTAGTCTCATGTGTGCAGGGGTATGCTGGTAAATGTTTAACAACCATCTCTCTGGGGAAGAAATAAGATTTATTCATGACACAGTTTTAAGTTTAATTCTCATTTTAACATTTTCTTAAGGCTAGAAATTAACAAAGCAACAAATCAAGCCCTGATTTGTAGTAATTGCCAATTTGTGAGATGTAAATACTTACACATAAAATTTAATAATCAGCTCCCCAGAGCCAGTTCTAGCTGGTATAATCACGCCCATATATCATTCAATGGATAAGTTTGCATTGATGGTATAGAAACTGTAGAAATTGGTATAACTCTTTTCTGAATGGATAGCCTTTTATTTGGAATCAGACATGGGTTCTAAGCCCATCTCTTGTTCTCACTACCTATGTAGATTTGGAATATACTTCACTGGGACTCAAATTTCCACACTTTTAAAAGAAAGGTCTCTAACTCAAAGATTACTGCAGTCTTTTTTTTAGGTCCAAATCTTATGAGCATAGGTCACATGGGAGAAATTTTGATTCTTGTTTTATTTCAGTGTAATCCCTTAACGCCTCATGTTAGTTTCTCTTTATATTGTGTGTCTCTTACCATTCCTTTTTAAAATTATTTTTTTTAAGATCTTTTCATCTCTTCCTAAAACCTTACTCCAAATTTGGGGTCATAAGATCATAGATCTAGAGCTGGGAAAGATTTCAAAGCTCCATATAGCCCAATTCTCATTTTACAGATGAGGAACCTGAGGCCAAGATCAAGTGACTTACCCAAGGCTGCACAAGTGATAAGCACCAGAGGCACAATTTGAGCATATGTCCTCTAACTCTAGAGCAGCTGTTTTTTCCCTGGTACCATGCCAACTCCTTTTTAAACTTGTCAAGTTCCTTCACTAGATTGGTCAGATCTAGGTCTTTTCTTTTTTTTCCTTCTCTTGTCCTTCCTGAGCTGTTATATAGCCCTGTCTGCCCCATCCTGTGCTGTTGCAAATGTTTTGTTATATTTTGCATCTTTATCCCAACTTTAAGACTTTAAATTTGTCCCTATTAATTTGTCTCTTTAATGCTTAAGAAAAAATAAAGTCATTATCAAGGAACAATCGTCCAGTTGATCGGTAGAGGACCTGTTCTGTAGAATGGGAACCAAATGTAGTATCTAAGTTAAGCTAGAGAACAATACAAATTCAAGTACTTTTCAGTTGCAAGCATTATCGATTAACTCATGTAAATTGTAGAAATACATTATTTGAAAATACTGGTCTATTTGAATATGTCTGTAATTATTTCTTGTTCTGTGTTTCCTAGGTCTTTATTAGTCTAACTTGATATGTAGTCTCTAATTGGTTTAAAGCCTTTACAATCTTGGAATGTTATCACAAAATTTGACAAATTTCACACCACATATGTTTTCCTGATATCTAAAATCAATTTCCATTTTCTTAATTTCATGCTACTGTTTCCTGTTATACCATCTAGAAAAAAATTCCTCATATAATTGTAGATAACGATCATAATCCCCTGAATTATCTATTTTAACTGTTTATTCCATTCAATAATATTGTGTAATGTTGTTTTAGCCTGAACAGTATTAAAGATTTTATACAGTTTTCAAAACATGTTTAACTACTTGAAAGGCTCTTAAAAGGAGACATGTGTTGGGAAAATCAAATCTGTGCAAGAAATAATTGGAAATATCAAACAAATGTAAAGTTCGAAATGCAATTACTTTTAAAAAATGGAATCTGTGAACTAGGTCACTGAGAAACTTCACAGAACATTTTGGTTTCATTTTGGATTGTAGCATATTAGTCAACAATAGGGAAAAACACAACCATAGACTATGGATTGAAGAAGTACATGGTGGCAAAAGAAAAGCAAATGATCTGCATATGTCAAGATTTCAAATACATGAGATGATAAATTGAGCATGTGTTTATCCTAATGCAGTGTGGGGGTGAAAAATGCAGATGTAGTAAATTGAATCATAAAGAGTGCTTAATAAAATAATGACTCTGTATCTGCTACATGAAGGACCTATGCAGCAACTATATTTTTTTTCCCTTCCTGATGAAAATGCAAATTAAAGCATTAATAATTTATAAATGAGCCCACCTGAAAGATAGCTAATGCATATCCTGTTCTAAATTAAATAAAAGCAGTGATTGTTCCATTATATTCTTTGAAATAAATGCCTAAGCTACTTTATATTTTTGAAATTAATATTTAAATATTTATCTTTTTCTTATTATTTTTCTTCCTGAGAAAAACTCTTTCATTACCAGGATGACTTTTAGCACAAATGAAAAGACAGCATTAATGTATTTAAAACACACACACACACACACACACACACACACACCCCTTTCTCTTATCTCTCTACCTTCCCCTTGGCTATCTGTTATATGTATGTATATGTGCATGTATGTATATATGTATGTATGTAGTATTCATATGTAGAGGTAGAGATATATATATATACATACATATATATGTGTGTGTATGTATGAAAATAATATGTTTAGGATATATATTTATCTATAGACATAAAAATCTATATTGTTGTTCAAGTCATTTTAGTCATATCCAACTCTTTGCGACCACATTTGGGGTTTTCTTAACAGAGATAATGGAATGGTTTGCCATTTCCTTCTCCAGTTCATTTTACAGATGAGGAAACTGAGGCAAACAGGGTTCAGTGACTTGCTCAGAGTCACATAGCTAGTAAGTAACTGGCAACGGTGCCACCCAGCTTCCTCCCCCACCAATCACACACACCTATGTATAGTTAGATTGGTAGACAGATAGATAGATAAATAGATAGATAGGGAGACAGATAGATAGATAGATAGATAGATAGATAGATAGATAGATAGATAGATGGATGGATGGATGGATGGATGGATGGATGGATGGATGGATGGATGGATGGATAGATAGATAGATAGATAGATAGATAGATAGATAGATAGATAGATAGATAGATAGATAGATAGAAGATAGATAGATATGTAGCTCTCAAGCTCTTGGTAGCTCATGGTAACTTTCTAATTTGTCATTTAGATATTATATTAAAAATATATCTATATAGAGTTCCTAAATCTATCTATCTATATGGATATCTATATCTATTTATCTCTATTAAGACCTCTAAATTTAAGCAGTAAAGAAATAGGATCTCATCACAACCCTATATTTCAAAACTAGAGCTTAATAATCTCTTCATCAATTATCTAGAGCTATCATCACTTACCAAGAGCTGGAGATCTGCATCTCTCCTTCTCTCTCTCTCTCTCTCACACACACACACACACACACACGCACACACACACACACACATATACACCTTCATACATATACATATACCTATATATATATATATATGTATATATATATATATATATACATATGTGTGTGTGTGTGTATACATACAGTTTATAGAATTTGGATTAAAGATGCTCCTAACCTCAAGTACAATCCATCAGAGAGGGATGATAGACAATAGGCATATTATGTGAACCACTCTAATTTTGGGATATTATCCGTGATACAATTCTATCTCTAGGCAAATTTCCCCCTGCCATCCAAATGTACCACTCCAACTAAATTATCTGCCTCCCAACACAATGCCAGTGTGTGCTTAGGAACTGCAAATGGATAGTATGGAAGCAAAACTTATAAATAATTAGGAAGGTGAATCTTTAAAAAAATACACAATTCATTCCAAATCCAAATATAAATAAGCTGATTTAACTGATAATTTAGATCATCAGTGCCTCCTGTTTCCTGTTATTTCTACTAATAATTTTGTTGAGTATAAATAAATATATTAATAGAATGAATAGAAAAACACTCTGATAACATGACTTAGACCACTCCATGCATATCATCATATATTTGTAGGCTAAAAAAAAATGTGAGTAGGCACTAGCCTACAAATATATGATGATATGCATGGAGTGGTCTAAGTCTTAGGTGAAGAAGGAAAATAAAAGCCTTTTGAATGTCTGATAAGCTGGAAAAGACAATGCATAAAAAGGCATTAACTGGCCAAAATGATCTTTTTTCCTTGGTGACAGTTGAATGAAGGTAATTTGTAAGCCTCTGGATGGGAAAGTGGTGTTGGAGCCTTTATCTCTTCACATGAGTTCATTATAGAGCCATGAATATATGGCACTGTTAGATGTTGATTTCTGCTCATTTTTTCCTACTCTTAGAAGTATTGTTTCTCCTGCTGTTTCTTGAGTGTACAAAATAGTCTATACTAGTCAATGACCTTCTAAGACCTGAAAGGTTGAAAGAGCAATCAGAGATCAGGAAATGGAGTCCATAGCAGAGGTTACTGATGCTGAGTTCAGTATGAAGGCCAGCCCTGAGGAGTATAGCTCTGAGGAATACAGCTACTTTGTAAGTCAAGAGAATAACTTGTCCATTGTGTTGTGCCATACCCAGTGTGAATCTTTCTAGCTACCACTTGAATTTTGAGCACATTCTCCATTCCACATCTTGGACTCTGTAGAAAGACAGCTCAATATTGTTTTCTAAACTCTCTTCTTCTACGCTGTGGTAGCTGCCATGTCTTGTGTACTACAGCATGTGGCTGCTTGATGCCTTAAATCTTTCTTTTTGGATCACTCTAGTATTATTTTCTTTAACCTAGAAACTCTGGATTCTAGCTATTATATTCCCAGGCATTTTCATTTTGTAGTTTTTAAGCAGGTGATTAGTATATTCTTTCTATTTCACTTTGCCCTCTGATTATAAAGATTTATGCAGTTTTCATTTGTAATTTATGGAAATATGCTATCTAGATATTTGTTTTGAAGAAGTTACAATTTTAAGTTGTCCTTTGATTCTCAAATAGTCTCTCATTGAGACTGTCAGTTACTTTTTATAGTGTAAGATACCTTACAAATTCTCCTGTTTTTTTTCCTTTCCCAACATTTGATTTGTTTTCATATTTTTTGTTGTATCATGGAATAATTGACATCTATTCTAACCTTTTTATTTTTCCTTTCTCAATTATAATATCCTCTAATATTCTATTTTATATGCGTTTCATTTCTTCCATGTATTCCTGTGGCCAAGATACTTTTAAAATTTTTTTCTGAGGATCTATTTAGGCTGGTTGTGGAATTACTCTTTTCTTCTGAGTTTACTTCTTGGGTTCCTTTCAGTCCAATGCATTTCTTTATTGTATTAGGCATTTTCTTCTGTTTCCTCATATCTCTAGGCTTGGTTTCTGGATTGGGGCTTTGTGTTTGGGTCAGATAATGCTCCCTTCCATACTCTTAGATAATGTGTACAAGTTTTGCTTGGCCCCAGATGTAGTGGATAAGACAAGTCCTTGCCTTCTGCAAAAAGTCCTGAATTTTTACAGTTTCTTGTTGTCTCAATTTAGGTTTTGTTTTTGAATCCTACCATCATTCTGCTTTTATAGTACTGAATCCAGAGTCATCTATGTCCTGCAATGTGACCCTGACAAACCCAAACCAAACATAGTTGATTGTGATAGTAGTGGGCCTTCTGCAAGATTCCAAGTGCTTTGCTTCCCAGGTACTTATCCTGACCCTTTCTGATTCTATGGGTCCTCTCTGGTTTGTATATGGTCTTCCTGAGTACCAAGCTGTCAAATCATTGGTCTGGCTCTTATTCCTTGTGTGATTCAGACTGGTCTCTGGACTGGGGACAGGCTGCCTCATTGTTGGGTTTGTCATAGGCTTCCTTGGCATTGGTCTTATTTTATCTCTTTCAGAGAATTGGGGTGCTTCTTGTCCTGGGTCATGCACTGCTCTAGCCCTGTGTCCTGAGGAGGTTCAGGGGTAGGCCCTACACTTGGCATTGCTCTGTTCCTGCTTCCTATGACGTCTGAGGCATCAGACTCCTTGCTTAGCACTAGTCTGGTTCTCTCTCTTGCAACAGATGGAGGCAGGCCCCATTCTTGGAGCTACCTGATCCCATCTCCTGCGGAGGCTGGGATTTACATGATGGTCTGTCTCCATCTCCTGATATGGGAATTGGATATTTATGAGCTTTGATTTGTACCTACCCAGGCCCATCTTTACTCAGACTTCCACAACATCCTGGCAATCTTATTGTCTAGTCTTGGACTGGATGGAGAAGTGTATAGTTGTTTTCATTGGTTTTCTTTGTCCTTGTTCCTCCTGGTGCATCTTTTGAGCTTTGCTGGAGGTGTTTATGAGTGATCAGGACTCTTCTAGGAGCTAAAGACCCCCTATCTTTCCCACTAAGCTTTCATTCAATAAAATTTTTTTTTCAGGGCAAAGAAGTATAGTGGACCTGCTCCCCAGGAAGCACCAAGTGATGACCCTAAGAACATTTCCTGAACACAAATAAATTTAACCAGAAGTAGTTTATCTCAACAACCTGACGTCTGAGTGCCTGTTCAGGCTTGATCACGCTAGTCTTATGCCATCCCAGCATTGTTCAAAGGGCACAGCCCCATTATCCAAGATGATGTGGTATTAAAATCATAGGCCAGAGTACTTTGAGGAGGTTGTGAAGTAGCTTTTTACTTAGAAATACTTAATAGAAAAGAGATAGTACGTGTATAATGCATGAAAAGTAAGCTTTGGAGCCAGGAAGAACTGGACTTAAGGCCCACCTCTGCCAGTTACTAGGTTTATAATTGTGGAGAAGGCATTTAACTTTTCAGCAATCCAGGCAGTTTTTAAAGACTATGTTACTGAGGAATTATTGTTCTGCTTTGGTAGTGAAAATGTCCACACTGGGAATTCACATACATTGATACTGTCCCACACCCACACAAAAGAAGACAAAAAACGTAATACAGGAGCACAGTCCTACACCTAGGGTGACTCTGAGAGACCTACTGTCATGGCAGGGAACCCTCTCTGGATGTATTATTCCCATTCAAGAAGACATAAAAAGGGTGGGAGGAAGACTTTGTTCAGTAGCTAGATTATATAGAACACTGAGCCTGATGTCTGGAAGACTTGAATTCAGATCTGTCCTCAGACTCTTACTGGCTATGGAGTTGTGGGTAAATAATTTAAATTCATGCAGCTCCAGTTTCTTCATTTGTAAATAGTGGGTAATAATAGCTAGATGGCCCAGTGGATAGAGCATTAGACCTGGATTGAAGAAGACTTGAGTCTAAATCTAGACTCAGATACTTACTAATAGTGTGACCCTGGGCAAGTAACTTAACCTTTATTTGCCTCTGGAGAAATAAAAGGCAAACCACTCCAGTATCCTTGCCAAGGAAACCTCCTGCATAGTATTAAGGTGCTGTGGTCCATGGGGTCATGAAGAGTAGGGATATGAATGAATGACTTAACAGTAGCAACTACCTCCCAGAGTTGTTGACAAGGATAAAATGAGATAGTATTTGTAAAGTACATTGAAAACATAAGGTACTATAGACATGCTAATTAGTTGGCACAATTCTTTGGATTTTTGATGACCTTGAAGAAATTAAGAGTAGGTTTTGATAACCCCAAAATATTTATATATATTTAAAACCTTATTGAACATTATAGAGTTCACACTGATGTATCATCAAAATAACTGTCCATCAAAACATTATAATGTGGTAATTTTTTAGAGCAAGAAGGAACTTAGAGTTAATCTTGTTTAACCCCTTCATTTTACAAATGGAGAAACTAAAACCCAAAGACCCTTGTCCAGGGTCGTATAGCCAATTAATGGAAGAGGCAGGACTAGAATTCCCATATCCTGACCGCCAGTTCTCTGACCTTCCTTCTAGAATAATGATAATAATGCTGCTGCTGAATCAGTCAAACAATCATCATTTATTGATCACTCGCTATGTGTCAGGCATTGTGCTAGGTGATAGAAATATAGATATAAAAGGGATACAGGTCCCCCTCTTGTCAGGGGAGAGCAGTAGTAGCTGGTGAGGGGAGTCCTTATAGAGAAGGGGGAACATGAGCTGAACTTTAGAAGACTAGTTACTGCAAAAGGCAGAAGTGAGGAGTGAGTCCATTCCAGGCATGGGGAATAGTTAATATAAAGACCTAGAGATGAGCACTGGCGTGACATATATGGTAGAAAGAGGGAGGAAACGAGCATTTATTAAGTTCCTGAAGCTATTTTATTTGATGCTCTCAACAACCCTGGCAGGTCAGTACTATTACTAGGTCTATGTTATAGTTGAGGAGACTAAGGCAAATAGAAAGTAAATGATTTTCCCAGGGTCACACAACTAGTAAGCATATAAGACCAGATTTGAACTCAGGTCTTCTTGATCCCTTACTCAGCATACCACCTAGCTTCCACTAAAGCAGTATAAGAACTTTTAAGAACCAACTAGGGAAGATTAAAAGGATTTCCTACTTGCAGTGTGGGCCAAATAGAGATTAAATTATATAAATTTGCATGTGACCAAATCAATAAGTTCTTTAACTTTCTCCAACTTTGATGAAAAACACATGTGTAAAAACAGACAAGCAGATAGTGGGAGTAATCTAAAGTCAGGATGATGGCGAGATTGATGATGTTAATGGTGATAATTTATCATAGCTTTAACCAAAAGAAAGGTGTCAATGTGTCTACCGGGTGCAGACAGGCACAATAACTGTTGCACTACTATGAAGATCATATAAGACAGAAAAACACTTCAGAAACCTTAAATTGCCTTATAATTGTTTGCTGTTACATTAAACAGTTTTAGGAATAGAGGGAATACTGGATTTGGAGTCAGGAAGATCTAGGTTCGAATTTTACTTTTGACATTTATTAGCCTTGTGACGATGGGCAAGTCATTTAATCATTCTTAGCATCAGCTTCTTCATATGTAAAATGTGGACAAAATGTATCTGTAAGGCATTCTTTCAGGGTTGTGATGAAACTTAAACAAAAAAATGTATGTAAAGCACTTTGGCCAATTTTAAAACAGACCAAAGTGAACTTCTATGAAATAGTGGTAAGGACTCTCCCTTACGTCTGCCTAGGGGACTTATAAATCACAGTTGCAACATCTGGTTCCTTGAGTGGCTTCATCAATCACCTGAGAAAATATTTTGAACCTGCCGTGGTAAGGCAGCATGATAGTGCCTACGTACTTAAGCATTCTACCAGCATTGCTGGAGTATGGCAGTGTAGAGACAGACAAAGTTGGAGGATGAGTGATAAGAGAATTTGAAAAGTCTAATGTATGGAGGATTGGAGTGAGGTGGGTATAAGCAGGTGACAATAGAAAACAAATTGTTACAAGAGCCAATGGAGGACAAAGCAGTAGACCAGGGAGGCACATCTGCCGGGTTACAAGAATTATGACAAATTTCTTTTTCTCCAGAGTAGCAGAAAAGTATGAGATAGAAGGATCAGTGTCACATAATGACTTCCCAAAGAGCATCTGTGTTTTCAAGCCAAGAGCACATTTCTCCCCAGGCTAAGGGTCAGCAGCGATTTCCAGTTGCAAAGGCTATCCTAATGGTATCACCATATCGGCAAGTCACTAGTTTAGATTCTACTCCGGACAGTTATTGCTTTTTACAGGCAGTATCCCTGGATATGGGTACAAACAAGCAAAAGTGTGGCATTTGAAATTTCCTCAGTCCTTGATTATGAACTTTGACTTCTTAAGTTGAAAATCTGGATCAGGCCTAACACTTCATTTTCATGGGACAAACAGTTGACATGAAATATTTCTTGCCCAGTCAAAGAAAATCAATACTGTTTACAATATTTGGAAAGCTTAGTTGGGATGTTAAATCTTCTCCCTCCTGTTTATTGATTCTTATCAGTAAAACCTTTAAGATAGGCTTTGTTCTTGGACTTTAGATCCTAAGCAGGTGACTGTATTGTGAATGGAGCCAGAGTTTTTGAAAACTAGTGGGACCAAGACTGGCCTAATGCATTTTATAGATTTTCTGTCATCCACTTATTATTGCTCCTCCCTGGTTGGCACTCTTGCACAAAGATATCTTAACAGGTCTCCAACTGTTTCTTCTCGAAAGCTTTCTAACAAAACTAATCCCTAGGTATTTGTCGGGAATCTCCTAAGAACATACGGGTGGGGAGGAGGTTGTAAAGACAGCAAAGTAAAACGGTAGGAGGCTGGGTAGCAAAATCCAATTTGTCCCATGGAGAACAAGCTTTGGAAAATCCTGGATGAGTGTATAGCCATTACTGGGCTTGCTCCAGGTAGAAGTAAGATAAAAGGAAAGATGAGTTTCCAGAGATAGGTGGTACTAAAGCTGAATTTCAAACAGGCTAACTATTTTAGTTGGTGCTATTCATTTCTTGATATGATTGCTTATCTTATCAAAAAAAGGAATGGGGAGGAACAGTTTAATGATTTCAAAGACTGTGCTAAGACCCCCCTTATACCTTGGGAGAAAGTAGGAGTTGCAGGGGCAAAGGGACCTGAGAACTGGTTTTTACCCTTTATGGAGTTTTCTGTTCAATCTGGTACGAAATTTTGTGCTGTGCAATTATAAATTTCATTCCATTCCTTTAAGAGCAATCATCAGAAGAAATGACTACATTTATCTTGATATGGGGTCTGATGTGGCGCTCCTTGAAAATCACTGGGTTGATGATTTTGAATAGTAACAAGCCTACATGAGGCAATGCTGCTTGTATAGAACTGAACAACTTATTCAGGAAGCTAAAAATGTCCCTTGCAAGTTAGAAAAAGGTGGCTTTCCAGGAGAATGTTTTCTCTATAGCTTAGATTAATATATTTACTAGTCCCCAAAATACCTGGCCTTTTGATTAATGCTATTAATTTAAATTTGCCATCTTTCAACATTTCTTGGTACTCCAGCATCATTGATTTAGAGCTTAAAGGGACCTTAAAGGAGATCTAATCAGATCTCTTTCATTTTATAGATGAAGAAACTGGGGCCTAGAGACACTTAGTGACTTCATTTCCTCTTCAAGTTGACTTTTCTCAGTGCATATCAGAAAAACAAATTTGGAATTTTGAGACTTGGTTCAGATAAGGCAGAAAGGCACGATGAAAAACAAATCAAAACAAAACACTGGACCCAGAGTCAGGAGCCTTCTGAGCTGTATTTCTGGCTCTCCTATCATTTAGTTGTGACCTTGGAGAGATCACCTCATCTCTTCCAGTTTCACTTCTTTCATCTTTAAAATAAGCATTAAATGATAGTTAAGGTAATTTTTACTTTTC
Organism: Phalanger gymnotis; assembly: GCA_028646595.1. NCBI lineage: Eukaryota > Metazoa > Chordata > Mammalia > Diprotodontia > Phalangeridae > Phalanger > Phalanger gymnotis. The sequence goes on along the minus strand of CM053622.1, from coordinate 215,351,429 downwards.
CGATAGAAGTTCCCTCTAAATCCTTAACCTAGAGTCTGTAAACTCATTTTGTAATTGTTTGACAACTGTACTTCGTTATAATTTGTTCCTTTTGTAATCCTTTCTGTTTTATTTCAGACATGCAGAAACATTCTTCTAAGAAGGGGATGAGCCACGACATCAGAAAAAGATAAGAATTTTTGCTCTTAGTGGACATGCCTGATTATAAATGCAGAATTTTGATCCACACACACTTTAACCTGTTAGGGTGTAGATTTTGGATATAGGCAAAAAAGGGCCTAAATAAGCTGGGTATTTGTTATTAGTATTATTCCTTCTGTTGGACTTTGCCAGTGGAAATTTGGCCAATGCATTTTCAAACATCTACATCGAAGAGTTATTGAAGAAGAGAGATCATATGATTTATCAATCATTTTCTCCAAGACAAGTAGTTACGGCCATGCTTAATTTTAAAAACGGCAACCAGAAAGCACTCTATAAAATTATTATGCTAAGTGGTTTGGAGCTGTTCATGTTGGGTAGATGAATAATGTTCTCTCCAAACAGTAATTCTGGGGAAACAACACAAGAATTCCACCTCTGTCCTCCTCCTAACACAAAATCATATTAAACAAAAGGGAAATTCTAGGGATTTTTTTTAGATGTGCCCACCTTGTGGGATGAAGAGTAACTATTAAAAGGCACCAATTTTCCTTTTGCAATAGGGAAACCAAGTGCTGAACACTCCTAGAAACTCTCATTTACCCCCAAGGAACTGTGTCCAGCTATATGATGATTGGTATAGCCAACTCAAACTAAACCAGCATGCATTTATCAAGTACCTTCTACATATAACTCACTGAGTTAGGAGGGGAATTCGAAGACAAAATGAAAAGCAACACCTGCCTTTAAGATCCTACAGATTCTGTGGGGAGGGGAAATGCAACACTAAACAGCTAAGTGTAGATGTGGTAATTTGAGGAGAAGGAAGAGAATACTAGGGACTAAAAGAATCAGAAATGCTTCCTGTAGGAAGTGGCATATGAGTTTCACCTAGAAGTTAGTATTCTAAGAGTTGAAGCTGAGGGTGGAGTGCATTCCAGGCAATGCGGATAACTTAGGCAAAGATCCAGAGGGAAGACATAGAATGTTGAATTTTAGGAACAGCAAACAGGCTGCTTTGGTTAACATGTAGAGTGCGTGAATGGGAATATTGCATAATGAGATTGGAAAAGCATGCTGGAGCTAGATTTTGAGAGCTTTTAAAAGTCAAAGGGAAAATTTTGTATTTTATCCTATAGGCAATAGAGAGTCACGGAAGTTTCTTGAGTGATGTGGTCATATTTGTGCTTTAGGAAGATATTTTGTTAGCTATTTGAATAATGGATTGGAGAGAGAATGAGCTAGAAGTCAGGCATCCAATTATGAGGCTGCTATAATAGTCTAAATGAAAGGTGATGAAGCCTCCACTAGGGTGGTGGGTATGTGATTGGAGGGAAAGGAGCTGGAGTGAGAGATATTCACAAGTGTGGGTATAGACATTTGAAATCTATAGAGCCAGTATTGTGACTATAGGCAAGCCATTTCATATTTCTCCACTTTAATTTCATTATATGACAAATAATACCTTCCTACTTATGACTCTTTTTTGAAGATAATTTTTGAAAGATGGAAATGACCTTTGCAAAGACAGGAATTATAAAAATGTATGGCATTATAATTTTCAAAACAATGTTTTCTCTTATAAGCATGTTTATAAATAATCTAATAAAATTTTAAAAATCAGCATTTTCAAAAATTTAAAATATTTTTGAAATTACCTTAGAAAACAAATAAAATAAGGAAATAACTATTTTTATTATTCATGAATGCACTGTAGTAGATAAATTTCCAAACCAAGCTACCTCAAATGGACAACACACAACTCATCAACACATACTAATGTATGCCTGATAACTGCTAAAAAAAAACTGGCATGAGTGAGATATTTTGTCAAAAGGTTAAGAACAAGAGAATAAGTGTGTGAACTTGTTGGCACTTACATTGCTCTTAGTTTCACACTGAGTTCCAGCTTTAAAATCAAAGCATGTAATGCGCTACCAATGTATGGATCTTGACAGATTTGCCAATAGCCTCGGTTGTTTTTCTTCCTTCTGGCAAAACAAAAAGCACACGTTATAATTATTGATCTTGCTGCCACTGTTCCTCCCTGGAGAGGGCAATGGAGCCATTTAGCATATCCCAATGAATTATCATTGGAGAGAACTGATGATCCTCTAGTTTGAAATCTGTGACTCGTTTTAGGATCACATGTTTGTGTTATATGAGCCATCAATATGGGGCAACAATCACTATGTCCTGGGAGAGGTCCTTTTGACTCTAATATTTTTATGAAATGAAACCTGTTTCAGATTGACATGAAGCTTGAACAAAGACTGTTAAAGTTCAAGAATGTACGAGGCCATTTTTTTGCTAGACAAGTTAGTGCTAGATGTCCTGTTTTCTTCTTATTTTAAAGGTCTAATTTAAGTAATGTAAGGTTCAAATTCATACGAATTATATGAATCTCGGGCACATCTTTTTAGGACAAGGATAACTCCTACTCATCTAGCTACCTGACATGTCCAACTGCCTGGTTCATGAATTAGCTAGAAATTCTAGAAAAGAAAAGATGGGGAGTAGGGATTTGTCTGTGTTTATCTAACACTAGAAGGCTATATTGAGTTATTTATAAAATATCTTTTATAATGACCTAATGATAGTTTATCAGATTTCAATAGAACTTTGATTTCAGAAAGTCTTTGCTTTTGTCTTTCTGTTCTGAGATGCTATCATGGTGCATGATATGTAATAGGTGAGTAATAAATGATTGTTGAATGAATGAGTTCTATCATCATCTAGGCATCTTTATTTGACTTCAACATTCTTCAAGCAGTTTTCTGGCTACAAACTTGGTTTCCTGCAACAACTACTAAGATAATGGAAATGAACGTTCAGTCATTTCAGAAGTATATGCCCCACTGAGGTACCATGATGAAGTGGAATAAGCATGAAACTAGGAGTCAGAAGACCTAAGGGTTTTTTTTTTATTTTGGTCTCAGGATCACCATTTATTAATAGCTATATTCAGTTGTATCTGACTGTTTGTGACCCTGTAGATCAAAACATGCCAATGCATGGGGTTTTCTTGGCAAAGATACTGGAGCAGTTTGCCATTTCCTCCTCCAGTGGATTAAGACAGAGGTTAAGTAACTTGCCAAGGATCACAAAGCTATTAAGTGTCTGAGACCAGATTTGAATTCAGGTTACACCGATTCCCATCTAAACGCTCTATCTACTGCAGTAATATAACCTCAGTAGCTGTATTACTTCAGTTAATTCACTGAAACACTTTGAGCCAGGATCTCCTTGAACTTCCTTCAGTCATTTCTGCATGAGGGTTCAACTGTGCTATGCTTCAATTTTGCTATCCTCCTGACCCTAAAGCTGCTGTGATCCCTTGTTCTATGAATGAAGAAGTCACTTACCAATATGACCCTAAAGATTCTTTTCTTGGAATTCAGGCCATCCTACACTGGCCTTGTGATTGTTTGTTTCACTCCTTTCCTGCAGGCTTGCTATGTTTCTGGGCCCCTGGGAGTTCTATGTTTGGCTTTGGACACCATATCCATTCTTTTAGGTTTCCCTGGAGCATATTTGCCAACTGGCTGCTTAAGCTGGTGCTTGCCATCAATGTATTTTGATTTCTTTACCTATTATCCCAAACCCGCAACTGACCTTAGTCTAACAAATAATTGTGTAACCTCACAATGGAAACTGTCTTCCCTTAGAGCTCCAATCCTTAACATTGCTTGGTGTTATGCACCCCTTTGGATCCTTTATCAGAACAATTTTTAATGCATAAAACAAAATGCATAAGATTACAGAGGAAACCATTTATATTAACATACAGTTATAAAAATATTTTTTAAAGAACCCCAAATTAAGAATCCCTGATTAGGGCATCTTTGTATCACATCACTATATTTTCTCTCTCTTCTTGATTAAAAAATCAGGATCTGCCCAATGAGTTTCTGTTTTATACTATAATTTGGTTCTAGCTAGAATGTAACTCTAAGAGAGTAGAGACTATTTCTGCTTTAACTTTGGAAATTTATAGTGTCTAGTGGAGTACACTGTACATAGTCAATACTAAACAAATAAAATTTTTATGAATTAAATTTCTTGAATTCCTTTCTGTGGGGCTCATTTACAAGGTTTAATTCATTTGTACAGCTGGTGAAGAGGACAGGTCAGAGAATCATAGGAAGCTCAGCTCAATGGATGGTCAAGCCCTTCCTGGCTCAGGTTACTAATGACGTTATTTTCCTCAGGTTTTCTTTCATATCTATCATATCATTTAGAGCTATAAGGGACTTTAGGAATCATCTTGCCTAATCCCCAGTGCTGTTTTTAATATAACATATTGCATTTTGATGTCTCAGGTGAGGTTACAGTAGTCATCTGAAAGGGTGTGAGGAAAGGGATGCCATGGAAGGTTTAAGGAAGGAAGAAAACTTTTATAATAACTCCCATGGTGTTGAGAGGGAGAATAGGCTGATTGTTGGTGTTGTTCAGTAATTTTCAGTCATATCTGATTCTTTGTGACCCCATTTGAGAGCTTTCTTGGCAAAGATACTAGAATAGTTTTCCATTTCCTTCTTCAGCTCATTTGACAGATGAAGAAACTGTGCCTAGAGTCACACAGATAGTCAGTGTCGGAGGCCAGATTGTAACTCAGGAAGATGAGTCTTCCTGACTCGAGGCCTGGCACTCTATCCACTGTACCACGTAGCTGCCTCAGTGGATTGATTAGGGAGATATAAAAGGAAAGCATTTTGTAAACTATAAAGCACTATGTAAATATTAGCCATTGCTATGTCTTTGCTCTTTTAAAAATTATTTTCTTCCACCTTGTCCCCTTCCATGATATAGATTCATTCATCTCAATCTTCTAACAAGCAAATGGTTCAAATAGGAATTTTAGATTACTTGTGCAGCTCCCCAAAGGTTTAATGGGCAGAAACCAACCTGGCATAACATAGATTTATCCATTGCCCAATTATCTGTAACAAACTTTTCTGGATATCATAGAAACACAATATAGAAACATTTTATCTTGGATATGGTTCTTTGTATTCAGTGGCTGATTCCATCGATTCCATAGCTTGGCTCCATACTGATTTCAATTACCTTTCAATACTCTTGGTGCTAAGTGCCCCTGCAATGGATTGGCAAGAAGGAGAATGAAAATGAGAATTTGGAGGAAGAATACCATGAAATGTTGGAGTTGAAAGGAAAGTTCAAGAATCAAAGTGATACTTTCAATGAGGCTTTACAAAAGCCTCACAAGTTACTACCTTTTCCAGACCAGAGATCCAAGCTAATGGGTTGATTCCAATAGCTAAATGGATATTATTAATATATATCATGATATATTATATATAATATAATATATAATAATAATCAATTAATATTCATTCAATGATAAATGCATATAATTAATATAATAATAATATTAAATGAATATTAAGTCTATATAGGCAAAATTAAGAAGAGAATCCATTAATTATCTGCTAAATCTGATGAATTTTATCAACACAGACAATTAATTTAGATAATTCCTATCCAAGAAGTCTACTTTTTATTTGATAACTTAAATAGTCTTTCTCTGACTTTTCTGGATACATGCCTCAGTTTTCTCCTTCCTTTGCTATTGTAAGCAGAAGCTTGACTCTGATGTTGGGCACAGGCAGAAAGGGGGGGGGAGTATTAAAAACAAGGAAGCAGCATGATGGAAGAGAAGCAGCCACAGCTATTTATATGTCTATCTCTGGACTTAAGGTTTCCTTTAGGAATTCATCTTGCCATTGCTTTAGTAACAAAACGTATTTTATTTCAAAGCTCTTGGGTTGTGTGCACAAGGGAGCTATATTAGGACATTGGTATAAAACTTAGCAGGTTTGGCTTCATTCAAAGGCAAAGGAGGCAGAAGGTAAGAAAAATGTATTTGTCTTTGTGATCAAGTGGTGTTTGAGCATGTTCATTATTAGTTCAAACCCTCCTCCAACAAACTCTGATCCATATACTTTGAAACCCTGGATTATTAACATCCAGAAATGGAAGAGAAGTAAAAAAGGTTATATTTATTTCAGGATGAGATTTGAACCTGAAAAGAGCCTAGGATTCAAGCAAAATATGATTTATGCCAGTAATGTTTTCTTAAGTAGTGCCTTCCTACTCAGCTACTATCCCCCTATCTGTCTAGACACATCTCTGTTATTTTCAAGTTCAATCTTCAGTCCATCATCATTTTGTTTCAATTCTGATTCTCTCCAGAGAAGTACAATTAGATTTATTGGAAATTTTGGATTGTTCATGACCTGTAGAAACACCAATCTTCCCTTTGTATTGCACAAAAATAGTGATTTTCTTTTTCTTTTCTTGGATGAAAAAAAGTACACTTTCTCTCAGTTTGTCCCAGGATAGTAAATACTACATAAGTCAATGACCTATAAATCACTTAAATTTTCTAAATCTTGATTTTCTCATCTGTAAAATAGGTTGGTAGCTTCCTCATGAATTTTTGAGAAGAAAGAACTTAGTAAATCTTAAGATGCTACATAAATGTGACCTATTATCACTGCTGTTTTTGCTCAAGGTCATAAAACTAGTTAGTTGTCAAGCTACAATTTGGCCCCAGTTTTCTTGTTCATAAGGTCATAGGATTTTAGAACTATGAGGTACCTTGGAGATCACTTAGTCCAGGGGTTCCCATTTTGTGGTTTGAAAACCCCTTCTTGATGATGGTCCAAAGAGTTCATGCAAAAAATTCTTTAATGGTGCCTTAAGCAGTAAATAATTGTCTAGCATGATGTCTTACAGGTTTTGCTGGATTACTTGTAGTTTTTACTGAATTTCCCACATAAAAAATTAACAATTATTTTATGAGGTTTTATAATTTTGTATTTAGATATTTCATAATTACAAGTATTAATATTTTAAAATTTCATAATTATGATTATATGATGTAAATTTTAATTTATTTTAAATTTAATACAAGTTATCATTGTGGTTACTGCAAGCATTTAATGAATAAATTTAAAAAGTATGGATAGTATATTAAATTCCCTTGGGAGTCTCCAATATATTTACTATTTTTGTCATTGAAAGAAGTTCACAGAATAAAAACCTTGGTAAACCCTAACCTAGTTGAACCATCTCATGTTATTGGTGAGTGTAGCAGCAATTTAGATTTGAAGATCTTTCCCACCCATTAATAGGCTATGTGACCTGCTTACATCACAGTAAACTGAAGTTACATGTGGTGGGAGGAACTTTCTGACAGGAGAAGGAAGTTATGTCACAGGAAATGCTGAGAGAGAGAGAGAGAGAGAGAGAGAGAGAGAGAGAGAGAGAGAGAGAGAGAGAAGAGAGAGGAGAGAGAGAGAGAGAGAGAAGAGAGAGGAGAGAGAGAGAAAGAGAGAGAGAGAACAGTTATGGCTGCTAATGGCTGTTAATGACCACCTTTGTGATTGTTAGAACTGAATAGGCTGACTTAGCTGTACTGTGAGTTTGTCTTTGGGAAGACCACAGCAGGGAGTTGTTTTGGGATGGTGAGGCTCCAGGTTGTGATATTGTGTGTGGAATGTTTTATTGCTCTGATAGATAAGATAAATGGCTCGTGGGATCTGGTTCTCTAGTGTCTGAATACATGGTTTAATTCTTCTACCTTCTAAGTGGAGAGTCTCGTATACTTTGCGATATAGAACTACACAGGCATTTTGACAATTATCATCGACATTGTTATTATTGCCTAATTGTTACAGTGAGGAAAATGACATCTATTCAAGTCTTCTTCATGCCATGTCATGCCACCTGAAAGGTTTGGCTTTCATTGTCCAATAAACCCAGCTCTTCCAACAATGCCCAACATAGAAATATAAAAAATATCCTACTTGTAGCTTTTATTGAGGGTACCACACAGAACCTTGTTTTGCTAAGGTCAGTAGTTGAAACAATAAGATAAATTTGAGTGTTTTCATTAAGATAATTTGAATGATATAAATACAATGACAGCTTAGTCTCAATATAATTAGGATTTAGTATTTGATTGACTTTAGCAATAAATCTCTATTGCTTATTACACCATTTCAGGATTCCCTAAGGATGATGCTGGTCTTCATTTCTGTTATTTTTGTAAATTTGCCTTTGTGGTCACATTGGCCAAGTTCCTGGTTTCTGCTCAGTCTTAAAGTGTATTCCACAGTTTTAACTCTAAAACAAAAATGAAGGACCAAAGTAGAGGGCAAGTGGCAGACATCAAGAAGGCCAACTTCAGCTTTGACAATTTTTCTTTAATCAGCTTGAAGTTTATACCCAGGGCTCCCCGTGGTTGACAGGAATATTTAATGAAGCAAATTCCCTGAAACATGATAGTGAAAAACCCCATTAGGACATTTTAAAACAGAAAAATTCTGTAGGCCCCTTTGGCTGAACTTTACCAACAAAGCTTTAAAAGCTTTTTTGCTGCCCTGAAAAATAAGATTTGCTTACTGACAATGATTTATGCTCTAATATCCCCAGCATGTTGCCTCTTTTTCATAATCATAAACCTGCTCAAGTATGTATATTAGAGGTGAGCATGCCAATAGAAAACAAGCTGACCCTGAAAGAGGTGTTTCTATCACTTCCCAACACATTAGTGTTATGGTAGAGCAGTCAGGAAATAAAAAACGGTAAACAAAACCTTAACCCACTGGGTTTTTCCCTTTCATTTGGATGCTGCAATGCAAATCAAAACATCCCTTTTTAAAGACTGCCAAAGATAGGCTTGAAATGGGATTTTTTTTTCTTAAGAGTAATCTAGATTGAGTTATCTAAAATACACACAGCTGTGAAAACAACTGGATTATGTCAATATGCATTTTTAAAATTATTATTTTTATAATTTCTAAATCTACTTCAGTATTTTTTTTGGATTTTAACCTTGAATAAAATTCGACTTACTAGAGATCAAATATGCTAGTATAATTAACTGTTCCATACCTCTCAGAAGGACAGATGAAAAACAACTAACATGCAATGGCAATCAACAAATAGTAGCAGCTTTAATTTATGGTTACAAAGCATCGCTTTGGTCACCTAGCATTGCTTTAGGTGATCCTGTCATCATTGTGGTAGATTTGAAACACTATTATTCCCACTTTACAGATGGGGATACTAAGGCTCAGAGAGGCAATATAACTTGTTCAAGGTTACACAACTATTAAGTGGCAGATTTAAGAATTTGAATCCAGGCATCCCGACTCCATGTCCGGTAGTATTTACAGTAGTATCTCCAATGCATGGAGACACATTAATTTCTGTTTAAAACAACAATATACAAAACCTTTTTCTTCTTTTTAATTAATAAAGCAAGGATTCTGATCATATCCTATTTGACCTCTTCTAGGGTGTAGCCGAATGGGAATTTGCTAAAAGAGTGGATGAAATTATTATTTCTCAATCAATTAACATATTTATTAGGGGCTTAACTACTATGTGCTAGGTACAATGCTAAACTTGGGATTAAAAATAAACAAATAGTCCCTTCCTCTCTAATAGGGGAGACAACATAAACATATACATAATGTATACAAAATGAAAACAAGGTAGTCTGGGGAGGGAGGGCAATAATATACCAGGGGTTCACAAAAGACTTCATGTACAAGATATTGATTGATCTCAATCAAGAAAGGAAATCAAGGATCCTAAGGGATGAAGCTGAAGAAGTAGAAGCAAGATTAGGCATGGGGACAGCCATGCAAAGTCAATCAGGTGAAGAAAAACTGGGCAGGCCAGTATGTCTAACTAGCTAAGTGGGAGGAGGGGAGTCATGTGGAAGAAGACTGAGAAACAAAGAAGGAGCCAGGAGGTGAGGAGATTTAAATGTAAAATAGATGAGTTTACATTTGATTCTAAAGGCTGCTGGGAGAAGGAGTATATTGAGCAAGGGATTGATGTGATGGAATCCCCCTGCCTCAAGCGTCTTCCTATTCTAGCTCATCTTCCACTCATCTGCCAAAATCATCTTCCTAGAGCCCAGGTCTGACCATGTCATCTCTCCCTATATCAATAAACTCTGATGTTTTCTTGTTACCTCCAGGATCAAATGTCACTCCTCAGTTTGGCTTTTTAAAGCAACAGGTTACAATCTGGCCTGTTCCTACTCTTCCAGTCTTTTTACATTTTACTCCACTACCTATACTACATAATTTAGTGATACCAGCTTTCTTGTTGTTCCTCACGCAGAACACTGCTCTCAACTCCAGGCCTTTTCATCGCCTGAAAAATACCATATTCCATATATCTGAAATGCTGCCTCTCTCTGCCAACTGGCTTCTTTGATTTCCTTCAAGATTCAAAAGGTGTTTCTCTATTCCACCACTGCTAATGCCTTCCTTCTGAAACTCATTTCTGTTTACTCTGTATAAATCTTATTTGGACATAGTTGTCTATATGCTCCTTTCCTCCCTGACCCCCATTAAATGAGAGCTTTTCCAGAGTAGAAAGCTTGTATTTGATCTTTCTTTGTATCTTTAGCATTTTGCACAGTGCCTGGTATACAGTAAGCACTTAATAAATGCTCATTGCACAACTGACACATCATTCTTTGTTTTTGGGAACTGCACTATATTTGTCTCACAAAAGGAGTTTGCTACAGTGCTATCTTTTTTTAAATACTTTTTTCAATAATTTATGTAGTTGCATTAATTGTTCTTCAACAATTTGACATAAATTGGCTTTAAATTCATCAGAACCAGTGGTATTTTCCCCCCTTTAGGAATGCTTTTATAGATAATTCTGTTTCCTTTTCTGAAATTTGACTATTTAAAATCACTTTTTGATGTTCTTTTAGTTTAGGCATATTATATTTATAAAGGAAATTCTCCATTTTGAGGGTAATTAAATCAGTCTTTGAAGCTAAGTATGACTTTGATGGTAATTTCGTTTGTGTTCTCTGTTGGCATAGAGCTGTGCATACCACATTGGGAAAATTCTTTTTATTTCTTTTGGCTTTATTCTTTTCTTTGTTATTGTCTCTTTGCTTGTTCATTTGCCTTTTGTTGATTTGATTTTTTCTGGTCTTTTTTAAGATCATGTTGGTATTATTAACCTTTTCAAAGAACTAGCTTTTAGTTTTTTATCATTTCTATAGTCTTTTTGGTTTCTAGTTTATTTCTTTTCTATTTTCAAGATTTTGTCTTTTCTGATCATTTTTGGTTTTATGTGGTATGTTGTTATTTTTTAAATGCACATTCAGCTTATTAATCCTCTTCTACTTTAAATGTATGTTTTAAGGGATGTGGTTTTTCCATAAGGTAGGCTTTAACTGCATTGCAGAAGTGTTCTATTATTTCATCATTATCATTGTCTTTCACATAATGATTAATTATTTTTATAATGTTTTTCTTTGACCCATTCATTATTTAGATCTTGATTATTTGGTCCTCATTTAGATTTATGTATTTACTTTGTGCTTCCTGAACTGATTAGAATTTTTATTCTTTTATGATCTTGAAAGGATGCGTTCACTATTTCTAACTCTTTTACTTTTGTTTGCAATATCTCTGCAGTAGCCTTCAAATTGACCTCACTGCTTCAAGTATCTCCTCACTCCAATCCATTTACCATTCAGATGCTAATATGATTTTCTTGAATTTCAGGTCTGACCACATCATCCCTCTACTTAATAAACTTCAGTAACTCCCACTTACCTTCAAAAGTCCTTCACATTCTGAAACATTCCTTCATTCTAACTACACCTACATACATTTTTTGGTGGAGCACACAACACTCTTCATTCTCCATGTCTTAGGCACTAGCCCTACCTCCTCACCTATTAGTTTTCCAGTCTTGCTTTAAGAATTGATTAAAGTGCTAACTTCTACAGTGGGCCTTTCCCATTTCTGCAGCTGCTATAGCCTATAGATGGAAAGCAAGGGTGCTTTCCATCCACTTTGTACGTATTTTATATACATATATACATATATATCTGTTTATATAAATGTTGTCTCCCCCATTAAAATATGAGCTCTTTGAGGGGAGGGACAATGTTTTTGACCTTTTTGGTGTGCCCAATGCCTATAAATGCCTGACACACAGCAAACACTTAATAAATACTTTTTGACTCTCTTAGCCTCAGTTTCTTACCTATAAAATGGATATAATAATAGCTTCTATCTTACAGGTTTATATAATATGTTTATAATGCCTTGTAAACCTGAAAATGCTATGTAAATGTCAGCTATTCTGATTATTGTTGTTATATTACATAGGTACAAACAGTGGTATTTAGATCTTACTAGTAAATTATTTTGAATGATACTCCTTAGTGCTGAAGTGAGCCTCAGAGGACAACTTTTATAGGCACAAGAATTTTCTTGATAACATATGAGACAATGCTTACTTCCTGATGGGCTGATTCTGCTCAGTCCACTTTGACATGAAAATAACTTTGAGAAAAGTTCTTCTGATCTCAAGCCTAATTTCCTCTTTGTTGCTCTCTCCTTATCTCCTAGTTTTGCCTTTTGGGCAGAGAGAGCAAGGCTGATGTCTATTTCACTTGACAGAGTGTTAAATACTTGAAGACAAGTACCCTCTCCATCCTCTGTAATTGTTCCCTTCTCCAAGCTAAAAATCTCTAGTTCCTTCCATATATTCTCATATGGAATGAATTTGAGACCCTTGACCTCCTCTAGACACTTTCTATCAAAGCAATATTATATCAGAGTTGAAGCATGCTATTAAGGGTGAGGTAAAATGATCATTAATTTTACACATTTTGTATTCCTGTTACCAATAAATAAGGATCTCTAATGTCTGTTTCTGGAACTTAGCACATTTCACAAACAGAATTAACTTAAAGTGACACTGTCAGCTTGCTTCAACTTCAAAATTCTCACTTTCAACAAACAGTGCATCTTTCCTATTTATCAAATTCTAATGATCCTCCAAGATATGCTAAATTTATGCATATTTAGGAGGGAAAGTCATTAAAATATTTATTCTTAGGACTTCTCTGACCCAGAAAGTACTTTGGAATAATTTCTAGTACTCTGTGTAAAATCTGCCACTGAAGTGACTTTAACTTAAAAAAAATATGCAATTTTAAAAACATTACAAATGAACACATATGAAGCATTAAGCTTAGTGAGGATAAATATGACCTAGTAGGGAAAGTGAGAATCATATGGGCCTCTTCAAATTAAACTTATCGGAGCAAAAATGCATCGTGTATTATATATTTGTGTTACATTTCAAGACGTGCTCTGGTGTAATGAAGGATGCTTTTCCCACTTGTTTCTGTCAAGTATTTTGTAGCCCTTTATTTATATGTTGCAATTACTATAGTTGTGATGATGATGATAATGATAACATTTCTTTAATACTTTAAGATTTTCAAAGTGCTTTACATGTGTTATCTCATTTGGTCCTCACAACCACCTGAGAGATAGATACTATAGTCTCCCCATTTTACGGATGAAGAAACTGAGACACAGAGTGATTAAGTGACTTGCTCAGGGTTACACAGCCAGTGATTGTCTGGGACAGGATTTGAATTTAGGTTTTCCTAACTCCCATGTGTTGAATTCTGCACCGTGCCTCCAGCTGCCTCGGCTAAGCCATCTTGTAGAATTCTATGTTTGTTTAACATGGGGATTCATTTCATGTATAGTTTGGAATAAATTCCAAATCTGGCATTCTGTGATTCTATTATATTTATAATCCTCACAGCAGCTTAGGATGCCAGAATATAGCAATGAAAAGCACTTTACAAAATTAGTCTAATCCCCTACTCTTACAGATAAGGAAATAAAAGCCTAGAATGTAGAAGAAATTTGACCAGAAGTAGAAAGCTAGTAAGCAGCTGAACTAATACTCAAACCCAGGGCCTCTGGTTCCAAATTCAGGAAGCAAAAAAGGGATAGAGACTTATGGATAATGATGGAAAGTACCAATAAAAACAATGACTGGCATTTATAAAGCACTTTAAGTTGTGAAAATATTTTACAACCCTGGGAGGGAGATGCTTTTATTTTCATCATTGTCTAGATGAAGAAACTGAGGCACAAAGAATTTAAATGGCTTGCCCAAGGTCACACAACTAGTATCTGATGTATAATTTGAACTCAGATCTTCCAGATCTTGAGCAAGGTCTATTGTTCTATCCACTACGAATAAAAAGAATACTACAAAATCACTTGATGTTCTATTTCTAAGCTTATGTGGAAAGCTTGGCCAGAAAGAAAGGAGCTAAAGGAAGAATGGGAAAAGATGACAGGAGGAATATAATGCAATGATTCACATCATTTTAGAAGTATCAAGGCAAAATTAAAACTGCCAAATGGAGACACAAATAAAAGGTTCCCTTACAGTACCTCTCCTTCAAATATACTCTAATATGGACAGAAAAGAACAAGATTTCTATCTGTTCTCTGTTTTGCCAAGGACTCTGAATTGATAATTAGAGGCCCCACAAATGCATGTGACCATCAGAGGTTATGGATTCTGAGGTGTATGTCCATGGAAGAGAGTTCCTTGCTTTGTTAAAATCTACAAGTTATGGAACAAACTGAAGGTTATATTTTTATTGTAAATGTGCGACTGTTAGGAAACATTCCTTAGAAAAAGAGGTCTTAATTGTATATCTATAAGGAAATGTGAAAACAAAAGCATTTATTCTCTTCATCATCAGTGTGAAATGGCATTTCAGGCGAATATAAAGTCAGAAGAAGCCTACAAATTTGTAATTCTGATCTCCCATTTCACTAAGAGTTTCATTTTAATTCTAGCTTTGAAGGAAGTGTGGTACCTAGAAATATTTTATCTATGAGTAAAAACTTTACATTTCTGGAACATAAGATATTTTTAAAGTTTTCATTAAAGTATATCTCTTTCATCTATTTTTATTTCTCTTATTCATCAATCATCTGAAGTTTTGTTGGTATTGTTATCCTATCCATTGATACCGAGTACAGTCCAACACCAGCTGAGGTATCAGAGGATGTCAGGTTCCATTTCTGCCTTTGGCACTTACTATCTGTGTGACCTTGGTAAACTATTCTGTGTGTACCCTAGATCCCAACTGTTTACATCTTTGACAGCAAATTGCTCACACAATTCTGATCATACTTTCCCTAATCACTGATATAGAGATCTTTACAGGGAAGGAACTCCTACCAGTATAGGTCACCACCTTTTTTTTCTTCTTCTCTTGAAACTTAGAGAGCTGAGTAGAGAATGGTGAAGATAAGAGATCATATGGTAAGTATGTGTCAGAAGGGACTTGAATCCAGTTCTTCTTGGCTTTGAGGCCAGCTTTATGTCTGTTATTCAATACAGCTTCTCATGATCCTCAGAGCCCTCTACAAATTATTATATGATCTTCAAGGATTGACCATTTGTGAACTGATTCAACCATTCTGGAGCACAATTTGGAACTATGCCCAAAGGGCTATAAAATTGTGCATACCTTTTGACCCAGCAATACCACTTTTAGATCTGTATCGCGAAGAGATCATACAAATGAGAAGAGGACCCATATGTACAAAAATATTTATAACAGCTCTTTTGTGGTGGCCAAGGATTGGAAATTGAGGGGATGCCCATCAATTGGGGAATGGCTGAACAAATTGTGGCATATGAATGTAATGGAATACGATTGTTTCACAAGCAATGATGAGCAGGCACATTTCAGAAAATCCTGGAAAGACTTACATGAACTGATGCTGAGTGAAGTGAACAGAACCAGGAAAACATTGTACATAGTAACGACAACATTGTGCAATGACCAACTTTGACAGACTTAGCTCTTCTCAGCAATGCAATGATCTAAGACAATTCCAAAAGATTAAAGATGGAAAATGCTATCTACATCCAGAGAAAAAAGCTATAGAATCTGAATGCAGATTTAAGCATACTATTTACTCTCTTCTTTGTTGCTTGTATTTTCTTTCTTTCTTTTTTTCGGCAGGGCAATTGGAGTTAAGTGACTTGCCCAAGGTCACACAGCTAGTAAGTGTATCAAGTGTCTGAGGCCGGATTTGAACTCAGGTCTTCCTGACTCCAGGGCTGGTGCTCTACTCATTGTGCCACCTAGCTGCCCCTGTATTTTCTTTCTTGTTTTTTTTCCCCTTTGATTCTGATTCTTCTTTACAACATGACTAATGTGGAAATATGTTTAATATGATTTGTACATGTATAGTCTATATCAGATTACATGCTTTCTTGGGAATGGTAAAGGGAGGGAGAAAATTTAGAACTTGAAATCTTATAAAAGAGAATGTTGAAAACTAAAACTAAGTAAATAAAAAGACTTAAAAAATAAATGATCAAAAAAGTGTCCCCTAATAATTACTCTGTTGTAAACCTGACAATGAGAATGTCCAATTAAACTCAGATCCTCAGACAAGAGACATATACTGGACAGTTGTCATCTCTGGGCCAATTCTCAGAACCTTTTCTGGTTGTCAGGTTTTGGTAAAGCTTGACCTTCAAGGACTGAAGGTCACCTCCATTCCCGCAAAGAAGAATCAGGATACACCTTCATTTTCATTCATTTTTCTGCTAATCTAAGCAATAAAGCAAAAAAAAAAAAAACCCTATCCCTATGCAGATAAATATTTATACTCTCTGCCTTTAGGAAAATTTTTGTAAAAGCATTATAGAAGAGGAAGATAAAATCTTTCATTTTTGTCAACCAATATCAATATATAGTAAGATTTTTTTCTGCTTCTATTCTTATAAAAAGTAAAACAAACAAATAAAACCCTTTGGTTCCAAATTTTCATGGATTTATGGGAGATTAGATTTATGGGAGCTTACTCCAATACTTTCATTTTACAGATAAGGAAACTCAGGCTGAGAGGGCAACTGATGTAACAGAGTATTTGAACCAAAGTTCTAGAATGTCTTTCCATTTAACAACTAATATTATAAATTTTATTAATTCTGAAAAAAATATTTCAAAGGACTTAATTGATTTTCCCACATTTTATTCAGTAATAAAGGTTGCTACTACATATTTTGAGTTTCATTTGAAGTTTACTGTCATCTGACCCACACCTTTTTCAAATAGCAACATGTTTTATTGCTTTTAATAGCATGGGATTTGGATATCAATCAACGCATAGTTGCTAGGAACCTGCTATTGGCCAGTCTAGAAGGAGGATATTTTTCCTAGGTTTAGGCTACTTTCCTGTTCACTATCTTTTAAAAAGAGATATCCCAAGATTGTTATAGATATGTAGATATAGGCCAGACTCTGTGCTAGATGCTGGGGGTATAACGACAAAAAGGCTGCCCTCATGGAATGAGATAGCACATACACATACAGGTCTATCAGTAAAGTTACAAAACAAAACCAAAACAAGCAAATAAGTGAATGAATGAATGAATGAATGAATGAATGAATGAATGAATGAATGAAAAATAATTTTGGAAATGGTACAATTGCATCTGGGAGCATCAGAAAAAGACTTTTGTAAGGGATGACTTATGGGTTGAGTTTTGAAGGAAAGTAGGGATTCTGTTATGTGTCACTGAAGGGAGCATGCATTTGTGGCATGAAGAATATATTACTCTTAAAAGGCATAGAGACTGGATGTTATGTGCCGTGGGCAAGAACCAGCAAGAAAGCCAACTTGATGGGACCAATATGTGTTTAGAGTAGCAGATATAAGTTAAGGGGCTCTGTGAATGTATTTAGTGAACATAGAACCATTCACAATGAAGCTGATGGTAATACAAGAAATAGAAAAAAAGAAATTTAGACCATAATTTTGTTGTATATTTGAAAAGAATAGCAAGTTGCACCTTAGGAGATTTGAAGTTTCATGTATAATTATCTTTTTATTGTACCACTATGTAAATGCTTGTTTTAGTTCATAAATTAAAAAATAAAATAAAAAGATAGAAATATGTTTATTGCCATTGTGTCAACAGGAGGACAGAACAATTGGTCATTTCTATCAATAAAGTAAAAAAAAAAACCAAAAAACCAGTCTATCTCACTTGTGTGAAACAGACAAAACTTCTTAGCTGTTAGAATTCTTTCCTCTTTAAGCAACTGCTGTGGTACCCTCTAGACACAGCCTAAATGACAGCATGCATTTTGCTAATGGATAGTTTTGGATTGTTGTTGTTTTACCTTCAAATGCAATGCACTCCAGAAGTCATACATCACAGGAATCTCACTGTTGGACATTACTAATTCTCTTTTTCTTTTCAGGAAAATGATGACTGCAAAATTAATCACATATGAAGGGATAGAGTTGGTTTTCCTTAAGCTAATGAATTATTCTCTCAGTGGTTTGCCTGATGAATTTAAGACCCCTCACCAGGTCAGCATAGTTAAAGTTAAACAGCCCTAAAATTTTACTAAGGTGATCATATTTTTTTTTAAAAAAAATGCTATCATAAGAAGATTCTTAAGACATAAAACAGTGGCACTTAAGAAGCAAAGTATTACAGTGAAATAGAATGATGAATGGTGTTGAACAACTAAATTCTAACTAAATTTTGTTTTTCGGTAGAATTGCGCAGACAGTTGTTTGGGAAGAGAGGTTCTATCTGGCCATGAAGGGTGTTAGGGTGTGGAGCCCTAGGTACAAGGTACACTGACTGGATGCTGGAGTTGGTGGGGGCGGGGCAGTGGTTGACTATGCAATGGCATAAGTCAACGGAGCACACAAAGGGGAGGTCCAGCACAGAGAGAAAACACATTGCTCAGAAAGAGGTACTTCTCCAGCTTTGCTCTTCTGGATACTCATAACATGGAGCAAAGCCCACACATATCATTCTAGTTGCAGCTCTGACAACAATGCGTCATCCTGAATGTTAGAAGTTTGTGTTCTGAAATGTAAATACACATAAACACACAACCTATCACTTACAGTTTTTCACTAGCGACCTGATCACATTGCTATAGTCCTGATTTTCAGGATTCTTTCTCATAGTATAAATGGAAAAGCAGGTGTTACAACTATCAATCAATTAACAATGTTTTATTGAGCATCTACTATATTTCATATACTTATCCAAATATATAGGATAAAGCATAGTCTCTATTGATTATGAATCTTAAATAATCAAGTTGGCTAGACATTTCAGGAATCAGCAAGCAAAATGGTGCCAATATCTGAATAATCCTCACTTATTCTTACCACCTCTGCAAATTATTGCCTATACTCATTATTTAGATATCTTCCCTTCTCACTCACTTCTCATTCCTTTGCAATCTGACTTGTAACTGCTTTACTCATCTGAAATTATTCTTTCCAGAGTTACCATTCATCTTCTGATTCCAAAATCTGGTAGACTTTTTTCAATCCTTGTCCTCATTGAACTCTACAGCATTTGACACTGTTAACAACTATGTCCTTCTCAACATTCTTTCTTCAGCTTTTGTGATACTACTCTGCCTTGAATTTTGATTAATACAAACTACAACTACTTCTTGCTACGATTGGATAGTAAAGCAAAATAAATCAAGAATTTGATCCTATCTCAGAATGATTATCTTTTTTTCTGAATCTTTAGTCTATTAACTCTCTAATCCTGACCTGAAAGATAAGATTTGTAGTCTTTATGGAGAAGATGATGACTTGATGCTTCATGGCTACATAAGAACACAAACAGTTCCAGGAACACTTTCTTCTAGGGGACTAATAGGAGAGAGAAGGAGAGAGAGAGAGAGAGAGAGAGAGAGAGAGAGAGAGAGAGAGAGAGAGAGAGGAGGAGGAGAAGAAGAAGGTGAAGAAGAAGAAGAAGAAGAAGAAGAAGAAGAAGAAGAAGAAGAAGAAGAAGAAGAAGAAGAAGAAGGAGGAGGAGGAGGAGGAAGGGGTGGAGGAGGAGGAGAAGGAAGGTAAAAGGAATGGGAAGGGGAGGGGGAAGGAGGAGAGGTGAAAAGAGAAGAAAAGAGAAGAGAAGAGAAGAGAAGGGAAGGGAAGGGAAAGGCAAGGGAAGGGAAGAGAAGAGAGAAGGAGAAGTCTCCATAGAGACTTTAGGGAATTTAGCCTTGGTTAAGACTCAGTTCTTTCTCTCTTGATGGAGTTGAGATAGCTTATTTTCCCTGGGAAAGCTTTATGTATTGCCTGACATATTCTAACCTGTATATCTTCTATGATTTCTTTTGACTATCTGCTTGGATAAATAGACTTACTCACTTTGCACTATTTGCAATGTTCTTTTGTATAACTTTCATTTGATAGAAATACATTAAGTATTCATATACAGCTTGGGGTGCCACTTTCTTTTTAAAAGATAGCAGAGAGTAAAGATGCTTGAACCTAAGGAAAAAGCATTCCCCTACACTAGCAGTATGAGGGGGCAGAAATTAGATATAATTCTAATCTGATGTCCTCTCTCTGAGGACAGTGGAATTGGCCAGCCTTACCTCTCTTTCTTCTACTCCCCTTCAAGGTAGTAATTAAAATTTCCCTTGAAGGGAGAGGCAAGATTCCTGAGATATTAATCAGAACTTCCTCTTGAGCTTCATTTAGTTAAACCAGTGTAAATATAAAACATGGGCAATATATACACACTTTACAACTCTACGTCAAGATGTAGGTATATTTCATGTTCAGTTTTTTGAAGTCATGATTTTTTACTGATTTGCTGCAGAATACTATGCTTTTTCCTGGAAAATCCCAGGAAAAATGCTCCCCCACATTTTTTTGGAAGGGGAAGTCTTGATCTGTGATTTCTTCCATGTTGTTAACTCCTTAATTGGATTATGAGGGATTGATCTATAATGTATAGCATTGTAGAAGGCCTTGTGGCACTGGGAGATTAAATGACTTGCCCAGCATCATGTGCTAGCATGTGATTTTTTTAAACTTTTTTTAGCTTTACTTTTATTTAATATATTTAGTTTTCAGCATTGATTTTCACAGGAGTTTGAATTACAAATTTTCTCTCTATTTCTCCCCCCCACTCCAAGACGGTATATATTCTGGTTGCCCTGTTCCCCAGTCAGCCCTCCCTTCTGTCACTCCCCTCCCCTCCCATCCCCTTTTCCCTTCCTTTCTTGTATGGCAAGATAAATTTCTAAGCCCCATTGCCTGTGTATCTTATTTTCTAGTTGCATGAAAAAGCTTTTTTTTTTTTTGCTT
>CM053622.1:215314785-215329753 GCA_028646595.1 Phalanger gymnotis | reverse complement strand
GCCTCCCCCCATTTTAGGATGTCTTTTAACAGTGATTTGTCAATTCATTCTGTTTCTATTTTATCCTCTGGTTCTAGGTTATTGGAACAGTTTTCCTTGATAATTTCTTGAAATACAATATCCAGATGTTTTCTTTGTTGATGGTTTTCATGCAGTCCAATAATTCTCAAATTATCTCTCTTCAATCTATTTTCCCAGTCATTTGTTTTTCCAATGAGATATTTCACATTTTCTTCTATTTTTTTTTATTCTTTTGACTTTACTTTACTGTTTCTTGATATTTCATGGACTCATTAGTTTCCACTTGCCCAATTCTCATTTTTATGGAATTGTTTTCTTCATTGAGTTTTTGTGCCTTTTTCTATTTGTCCAATTCTATTTTTTTAAGAAGCTCTTTTCATCAGTGAAATTTTGTACCTAAAGTCCATTTGGTCAATTATATTTTTTAAGATGTAATTTCTCCAAGGATTTTTTTTTCTTCTTTTACCAAGCTGTTAATTGATTTTTTTTTATATCTTTCTTTTCTTGCCTTCATTTCTTTCCTCAATTTTCCATCTATCTCTCTTATTTGATTTTGAAAATCATGTTTCAGCTCTTCCAGGAATTTATTTTTTTAAACCTGTGCTTGTAGCTGTTTTGACTTTGTTGTCTTTTGCTGCATTTGGGTCTTGACCATACCTTTTATTATAGTAGCTTTTTATGGTTGGGGTCTTATTGTTTTGTTTTTGCCAATTTCCAGCCTATTTCTTGACTTTTAACTTTTATTTTAAAGTTGGGCTCTGTTCCTGGTGGAGGGGCTATGGTGGGGTACAATTCCAACTTTCAAACTTTTTCACATTGCTGTTTTGAGAGCTAGTTCTGAGGATGTGCGGTTTTCCATACTTCCAAGGTGGTATGTTCTAGTGAGAGGTGTTGTCACTGATCCCTTTTGACTGGAAAAGACACTGCTCCTCAAGTGCCCTGCTCCCTTGGTACAGCAAGTGCTCCTTTCTACCCTAGAACTGCGATCTCAAAGTGGGTATAAGCAATGGAATTGCTAAACAGCACCCTGTCCCATACCCAGTGCTAGCACAGTAGCCCTCTGTATTCTCTTTCTGACCAGTTGCCAGATCACCTTACCATCTTTGACTTGAGAGTTACTGAAGCTGTTGCTGCTTCTCTTGCTCATTGCTTATGTTTCTGCACCATGAGCTCTAGGCTAACTCCTAATCCAGTGTCACAGACTTCTTTTCTTTTCTTGGGCTGGATAAATGTCTCACCATGATCTTTAGATAGCTCTGCCACTCTAGAGTTCATTTTGAGGTGTTATTTTAAAATTGTTTAGAGGAGGATGTTGTTTCCTCCCATCTATCATCCTTGCTCTGGCCCGAGAAATGCCAGTAAAGCACCTAACCAAACATCTTGATTTCCCCGCATCCTAACATCGATGCTCATCTCTATACTCCGTGGGAGAGTCATCCTTCAGATACCTCCAAATAAAAGGCAATGTTTTATAATTCTATCATATTGATTCTGGAAATTCATTGAATTGATTAGGGATTTCCTAGTGATCACACCCTTACCCATTCATTTTTTTCTCATTCTTCAGCAAACTCTATATTGGAGGAAAAATCCTGAAGTGTATCTTGGTCTTCTGTGTCATGAACCAGTTTCAGACAAAAGGCTTAGGTAAGAAAATAAAACCGGACCCTGTTCAAAGAAAATGGAACAGTAATGCTGGCTACCTTCATCTTTTACTTCATGAGAATCCTATAGTGGACTTAAATGTATGTATTTGCTACAGCCAAAAGACATTTTTCTGTCTAATTGGATATTTGGACTAGACAGAGAGAGTTCTTGATAAAAGCATACAAGATGTGTGATTGCTCTGAGCCTTTAGAGTTGGGATGTGTTTATTTTGAGTCAAGAAAACTGGCTTTGAACCTTGACTCCACTACTTCTGTCCAGTGTGACAAATTTGAGCTTCACTTTGTTGCTTTTAGTTACTTAACCTGTGAAATTCGGAGAATGGGATGAATGATTTCTAATGTCCTTTCCAGCTCTAAATGGGAATCCATGGTCCTTCATCTGTTCAGAGATAATAATTGACCAAAAAATCCACAATTATCAGTTCAAAATAATTCCAGGCCTCAAGAAGACAGAGAAGCTTCATAGCACGGAACATGATGGTGGTCATGGGAGAATAAGCATGGAGATGTTGAGAAAGTAATGAGGACCATGGATAAGGTAGGAGTAAGAATCAAGAATGAAAAAATAACTATGCCATGCTAGATTCAAGTTCTGAACATCAACTCTGATGCTATAGTAAGGTCTGTGGAAGGTTAAGTTCTTTACTTTGCTGATATTGAACATGTTTTAGTTTTCATATTTCCCTGTTAAGCTAGAGAAAGAATTCTCTGAGAGATGTTTGTTGGAATCAGAGGGAGAGTGGAACACTGTGGAGAAACAGAACCAGAAGAGAGGTAGAAAGATACCTTGACTTACTACAGGAAGATTCATTCTCTTGGGACATTGTGGCTGACCTGTGGCTTTCAGGAATAGGTGGAATGAAGCCAGTGCCAGCTAATTATATTAACATTTCCTTCAGTGCATCTAAAGGAGCCATAGAATGGTAAAAGAAGTAGCATGTTTTTGATGGAATTGACACATTTGTTCTGGCGAAAAACATTATGTAAGAATAGGAGAATGAGTATAGAGGAGAACCCATGGAGTATGATACAGTTGTTGTTGTGGTTTAGTTGTCCAGTCATATCCAACTCTTTACCACTCCATATGGAGTTACTGTGCAAAGATACTATAGTAGTTTGTCATTTCCTTCTCCAGTGAGTTAAGGTGAACAGAGATTAAGTGACTCATCCAGACTCACAGGTTTAGTGAATATTTGAGGCCAAATTTGAATTCACAAGTCTTCCTGATTCTAGGCACAGTGCTCTATCCATTAAGCCACCTACCTGTATCCATTGTTATTATTATGGTACCTTTAATGTTAGTTCTGAGGCTGGGTCATCGCTGTAGTGCAATGGAGAATTCAAAGATATATATTTTAGTCCAGAGACAGTATTTGTTAGGTGTATCAAAATTGGGAATCTAAACAGTGAAGCAAATTGTATCCTAATAGAATGTAGGCCTGTCTATCATAATTGCACCAGCTGAACTATCTACTGATTACCTACTTTAAGAGATGGGTATGCAGTGGCAAGCGTAAATAGCAAGGCTAGCTATGCAACAGGAGAACTATATTCAGTACTGTTCATAATACCTAGTAGTGAAAGTAAGTTAGTGTGTCAGGAAAGATTGGATTAGATGATATCAGATACCAACAATAAAACGAAGAAGGGGATTTCAATATTATTCAGAATGAAGCTTTTGTAGTAGAGCCGGTACTCATGCCTAGAGCAGGTTTTTGGTGAATATTCAGATCTAAGGCCAGAGGATTGTTTCCAGTACCTCTAAGCATAACATGATTTTAGCCTTTGGCTTGGAGAGAATATATATATTTAACTGATGAGATTTTGGTCTACAAATTCCTCTAAGAGTTTAGCGTCTAGCATAGGCAGAATTTTTAGGCTCTGATGGTTTGGAAGTTTCAGGGGGATAGATAGGCAAAGATAGGGACAATGAGGAATTAGGTCCACATGAAAGCCAGGGTAGGATGGTTGTACCATTGGGATTCTCTTCAAAGACTAACTTGAGCCTTGGACATGGCAGATACCAACATAGTGTAGCCTAATACAAAGATCTTGGCCTGGAGATGTGATTGGCCAGAAGGATTGAGAATTAGGCCATCTGGTCTCAGTATCTGTGAAGTGAAGCTCTTTGCCTACAGAAAGAGAAACAGTAGCTTGTAATTTATCAATGGATCAAGCTTCTAAAACCAATGGGGAGGTAAAGGATGTGTGGAAAATTGGTACACTAATGTACTGTTGGTGGAACTGTGAACTAGTTCAACAATTCTGGAGAATAATTTGGAAATATTCCCCAAAGACTATAAAACTGTGAGTATCCTCTGACCCAGCAATACTATTGCTAGGTCTATACCCCAGGGAGATTAAAGAGAAAGGAAAAGAACCTGTAAGTACAAAAATATAGCAGCTCTTCTTGTGGTATCAATGAATTGAAAACTGAGGGCATTCCCATCAATTAGGGGATGTCAAAATAAATTATCATATATGAATATGATGGAATACTATTGTGCTATAAGAAATGATGAAGGAAATGATTTCAAAAACCTTGGGAAGATTTATATGAACTGAAGCAAATTGAAATGAGCAGAACCAGAAGAGCAATCTACATAGTAACAACAGCATTTTAAAGATAATTAACCATGAAAGACTTAGTAACTAATCACAACAATGATTTGTTTTCATAGACCTTAATATATAGCACCGGAGTTGATGCTCAGAATTTGAATCTGGTGAGTCATAGTTATTATCTTTTTGAGAAAGAGAGAAAAAAGTTTCAGACTTTGACCTCATTTCTGCCTAACCCTGAATGGTTCTACTAATTTTAGGGATCCTCTGTATCTCAGTTCAATTTAAACACTTTACAGTCAGATTAACTTTTACAAGTGAACACTTACTTTATAAATATAGCAAGAGCAAACTAACAAATATCCCCCCAAAACTTGGTTGGCCATAGTTTCCTTTAAGCTATCTCAGTCTCAAAGGACCTCAGTAAAGTGCAGCAGAAGCCTCCTTTCCCTAAACACTGGAGTGTTTAAATGAATAAATGCGTGAATGGGTGAATGAATGAAATTCTTTCCATGCTTTCAGGTAAAAAGGAAGCACTTATTTCTGAGCAACACTTATAAAGAAAAAAGAGAGATCAAAGATATAAATACACTCTGTTTACCTAGAAATTCAAAAGGATGACAGTTCCTACCCTCAAGGAGTTTTTATTTTAGGGTGAAATCAACACCTACAGGGGAGTGATGTCCAGGGCAGGGGGTAGATTTGAGAAGTCTTAAAGATGTTGGTGGAGTAATGAGGGAATCCATTGATATGCCCTTCCAGAGGCTATGGTAGTAGTGTTGATTTGATTATAGGTCTCAGAGCAGAAGTTGTAAAACTGATGAGGGGAGGGGTTTGTTACCATGGTGTGGTAAGATAAAAAGAGGCCAGGTGAAAAGGAGGTTGCATGGTTTCAGAGAGTGCCGATCTAAGGACCCTAACTCTGTCACCTACACTTCGTCTGTGGGAGTCCATTTTGGAGGGTAGAGTGGTAGCAACGTTGCAGGTACCCTAAGGATATGAAGGGAAAATTAAGTTACTTCTTTTGGTGAATGTTTGCAAGGGCTCCCCAGAAAAGTCTTGAGAAACAATGAGAATTTCATTTTAAATTTTAATTTCTCACATTGTGCTTGAAGAAAGGAAGATAGACTTTTCTTCCTGGTGCAATCAGGTTTTATAAATATAGAAGAAAAGACCTGAAGCTTATTCTTGAGCAATTCTTAATCGAACATATCTATTTCATCACTAAGGAGACAGAATTATGTCAATTTCTTCTTCACACCAGATGTCCGTTTGGGCCGATTTCCAGATTCAAACAAAACTGGCAGAAGCCAACTAAAACCACTTCATCAAACTACATTCATGAAGATTAGTGCCCATAGATTTTAAACTCAACAATAATTCAAGTGAAAAATGAGCTGGAAATCTTTGAAACATGCAAACGGATGAGTCAATGTGGTATTGTGAAGAGTATAGAATTAGGATTCAGGAAATATGGATTCTCTACTCTTTCTGCCACTACTAGCTCTATTTTTTTTAAATTTTAGAGATTTTACTTAACCACTCTGGGCCACTGATGCTAAAAAAGAAGAGGTGATAGCTGATCTCTAAGCTGATTTTCCTTTATAACATTTCATGAGTTTATGAGTATGAAAAATGGAGCAAAATGAAGTCAGCTTGTTGTCTCTACCTCAAGAGCTCTCTCCCTTCTCTGTCACAACTCAGTCTTCTTTTTGATTTTTCCTTTTAGTATCTTAGAACTGTTATCTCTATTCCTCGAATGTTTTCCAGCTTGGTGCATTATTTGAGAAATGAGAGCAACCTTCAAAGTATATCTATTTCATTGCTATGCCTTTATTCAGAAGTGTATTTAAGTCATGGTTATCAAATGAGATCTCTTGGTTTTAAAGAAATTGAAGGATAGAAAACCCCAATATCTCTTTGTAACACATTCCTCTACCTATTTAATCAGAAGGTTCTTTCCTAAGGCTCTCCTAATTGCTTGAAGTTTCAACTTCATCTCAAATATGCCCGTTTTGTCCCTGGTAGAAATGGAAAACCATTGGCTGGGCATCTTTATAGGATAATTCATTTATCAATACTGTTAACTCCTAACTGTTAGTGCCAACATCTTATATTTATGTGTTTATTTTGTTTATTTAACAACTATTGGTGGCACTGGAGAAAGTACTTGATGTTATCCGCTACCACTTACCTTTTGCAAGGAGATAGAGGAAAATTTCATCAAGACCTTGCCTGCCTCAATCCTGTTTCACTTCATTTTTTTTACATCAGAACTTAGAGATTTAATTAAAATCACCCTGTTATAATGGTTACTTCACTTTTAGCCTAGGGGCAATATAATTGGGTCAAAATGATCAGTTCTCTGCTGTTTTGTAGAGTTACAGCAGATAAAAAGATATTAGTATAATAACAACAGC
The DNA here is from genome assembly GCA_028646595.1 of Phalanger gymnotis. Classification (NCBI taxonomy): domain Eukaryota; kingdom Metazoa; phylum Chordata; class Mammalia; order Diprotodontia; family Phalangeridae; genus Phalanger; species Phalanger gymnotis. Next base: position 215,323,083 of record CM053622.1, on the reverse strand, counting down.
TCTGAGCCCCCAGGGAGGAAAATCCCTAAAATTCAGGCATGGATTTGACTCTCACACCTAATTAAAATTTTTTTGTGCATCTCTACCTAAGTGTTGACCTTTATATTTGAGGAAAAATCAGAATGCAAGAAATATTTCTATAAAAGATGAAAGAAGACTATATTATAGGATCTGTTACTGGTCAGACTCAGGGAGAGGAAGTTGGGGAATGAACAGAAAGCAGATCCTTTTTGTTTGTTTATTTTGTTTTAATAACTTATTTCCGTCTTCGAGACATGAGTATAACCAATAGTTTCATCCTGATGCTATGGTTATGAGATACCTGTAAGGGTCTAGTGGCTCACCTTGCTCTCCTTTCACTGTCACAGCTTAGTTCTCCTTTTGGATTATCTTTTTCATTTATTCTTAGAGATGTCGTCCCTGTGTCTCTAATGCTCTCCATTTTTGTCATATTAGGTCCTAATCAGGGCTGGGTTTACCATCTCCCAACTTGTTCTTCTCAGTCTGCTTCCTCAAATACTTTGTGACATTTTTTAAGCTTCCAGGCATGACAGATACCCCTTTTTCTGACTCAAAGATAATGATAGTAGAAATCCCTTTTAGGATTGCCAGGGAATATGTTTTCATATAATTCACAAAACACAGAATGTCATTTCTAAAACCTTACAAGGTGTTCCAAAAGTTATAATGCAGTATAAAACCATGAATGCTTTAAACTACACTGACTTTTGAGATGTGGGAGTGGGCAGGAGGGAGATAGAGGGAGTAGAGGGAGAAGGGGAGAGAGAGACAGAGGGAAAGAGGGAGACAGAGAGGGGGGGGGGAGATGGAGGGGAGAGGGGGAGTGGGGAGAAGGAGAGGGAGACAGTCAGACAGAGAGACAGAGTTTATTAGACATGCAAACTTCTTGAGGGCAAGGACTCTTTCATCTTTGCTTTTGAATCTCCAATGCCTGGGATAAAATAAGCACTTTAAAATGCTCATTGAATTACCTTTTTCCTCTTTAGGGTAAATATTTCATTTCCTTTAGTTATCTTTCATAAGCACTTTTCTCTAGTCCAAAATTTCTTAACTCTTGCATACTAAATTACATTTATGATTGTACTAATTTTTTGCAAAATACTGTTAGTCTTCTGAGGGTAGTTGAGATATAGTCCCTAACTCAACCAACTGTGACCACAAGGAAGAAAAGGCTCTAATATCAAGGTTTCTAAGAAAATACATTGGCTCTGTCTTTACATACTTTCTCCCTGCCCCTCCGTGACTGAAATCAGAAGTGGATTGAATTGTATTTATGAAACCTTTTAAAATGAACCAAAAAGAAATCTAGACTATAGTATATTAATATAGTACATTAGTATAATTGTATAATTAGTGCTAGACTATAGCATATTTCTATAGTTATTGGCACAATCACATATATGGTAATAATACTAATAAGCCATATTTCATACAGCTGAGAAAATAATCTTTCATGAACATTTCTAGTCAGATAATTTCTCTGCTTAAAAACCCTAAATGGTTCCCCATGGTCCATAGGATAAACTTAAACTTCTTACCCTCAAATTTGAGAACCTCCATGGTTTGAGTCCCTTTTTTGGTCTTATTTCATATTACCTTCTCTTTTGCATTTTGTTACAGACTATCACATCTTGCCCCACCTCGGTGTGCTTATGTATGCTGTCCCCTGCCTCTGGAATGGATTCCCTCCATATCGCTACCTCTTGAAATCCTTCTTTTCCTCTTTGTTTAACTCTGATGCCTTGTCTTCCATGATTGCTCACAACTGAAGGAGATCTTCCCTGTATGAATCTCACCAGACTTGTGCTTTCTTCTACCTTTCCTAATGATTTCTTTTACACTAACTTGTATAGTATATATTTGTATAAATCTCAACACAAACCTCCCCCATCTTAAATGTATTTTCTATATTCCCTGTACCAAGCACAATATCTTACCCTACCTCCCTCCCTTCCTCCCTTCTTTCCTTTGTTCCTCCATCCTTTCCTTCTGTACCAGCAACCACACTGGCATACCCAGGATAGCTGCTAGTGCAGGTTCTTAGATCTGCTTTACTAAAGAAAGCAACTTAAAAGGTAGTCAATGATCTTCTTTAATTACATAGAAAAAATACAAAGAGAAATGAGGGCCAATAGACAGGGCTCTACTACCTGAATCAAAGCTTTACATCCACCACTGAATGGAGAGAGCCATTACCTCTGAGGAGTCAGTAAACATACAGACACTCAGAGTCTTGACCAGGGAATCACAACATCTAAGTAAAGTAAAAGCTCACATCTCAGAATATATACTCTTTAGTCTCAGTGTCTAATTAGAAATTAACAAAAGCTGTGTTCCTACAAGTAAGCAAGCTTCCCTTAATGGGCTCCACATGAGGCCTATTGATGGGTGGGGAAGATCTTATCGCCTATTGACCTTCCTGCCTTCCCTTCTCTTCCTTTTTTCTTATTATTCTTCATCTTTTTTGTTGTGATTTCATCAGTGTAGGAAGAAACCAGCGATGAAGCTTTTCAACTTCTCTACTGGTGAAGGTCTGTCTATTTCTTATCTGTTTATATTTATTGTTTTAGAAAGCTTCAGAGGAAACAGAGTTTAAATGACTTACCCAGGATCACTCTGACATAGTCAGTATTCGTGGGGCAGGATACAAATCTAGTTTTCTTGACTCCTGTGACTATTCTCTATCCAGTAATCTATATTCCTCTCATCTTGCACATAGAAAGTGTTCATACAAGTTTGTAAAATTGAAGTGCCTTTGATGCTCTAATCCCTCATTGGCTGTGCCTTCTGTTGCACACTTATAGTCCTATTGTTTATATGTTCCTATGGCACCCATTTTATTTTTCACATTCCCTTGATAGACAGGCTTTCACTATGTGCTAGCAATACTATTTTTTCTCTTGTCAGGTATGTGAAGGTAGGGGGCAGGGCTTGCTTGCTTGTCAATTAAACACCCTTGAGACCCATCATGAGTGGTGACTGTCGCTATTTCCTGTTGGAAGATTAAGGAACAGCTATCTCTTTGCACTTAAGCTTGTGTCTACAAGGCAGAAAACAACTACTGGGAGAAGGAAAACTGTGATGCATCCAATATTCTTAGAACTGCAGCTGTCATGTTGATGCATACTGTCTCTAAGGAATAGTCCTAACAGAAGCAGAGGAAAATCTCTGGACCTTAGTTGGAAAAATCAACATAAGGGCTAAGCAATTCTTTGTCCCCACCCTCCACCCTCATGTGCTAGGGTGTAATGCCCTTGCAGATTCTGGAGTGCCAGAGAAAAAAGTCTCCAACTCCCTTGCTGGTTGTGTGGGGAGTGGGATGGGGTGAGGGACAGATGTAGAGAAAGAATGTGGATCATTAGCTAGTTTCATTTACTTTTCAGGCAAAAATGAAATGTTTAAACTGTTGTTTCTTTTCTTTTGAAATCCTCTGTTAAGTCTGCAATTATGTGGAGCAATAAATTGCCATCATAAGAAAATAATTTAATTATCAATTGGGCTCTGTATTTGAACTGAGAACTTAGAAGTGAAATGTTTGTACACAGCAGTTTGGTGCAGAACTTTGATCTCTGAGTTGTTAAAGTAGGGTTGAAGTAGCAATAGTAGCACATCGGCTAGCTTTAATTTGAGTTCCTTTAGGGTGCAGCCCTATAATTTAAGAAGGGTCTTCCAGGTAAAGATGATGGCTTTGCAGAATAGAAAGCTGGGAAATTATCTCCCCCAGACAGGTGGAGATCAGAAATGAAGTGGCTTGCTTTCTACAAAAATAGGACTCTTTATTAAAACATTATAGTACAGAATAACATATGGCAGGAGTGAAACTAGATCAAGATTTAAAGAAATAGCAGCAGGCACAATTTTTCTCAGGAACTTTTTCTCAGTCCTTCTTAAGCAAGCGGATGGTATCCCACCAGAGCTAATTAGCACTCACTCTGCTACTTCTCTTGGAATCAGGCACCTTCCTGAGCAGGGATGGCTTTTCGGAGCTTTGGTGGCCAGGTGCAGGATAGAGCCAGCTACTGCTGACAGGGAAAGCTCTTAATTACTTGGCTGATTCAAGCTTAGGGCCTGCAAGCCTATTTACAGCTGTCCCAAGACTCCTGCCAAATTTAGAGCTTAAGGCTCAGCACTAGGCATTACTGCCTTTAAGTACTCTATTTAAATCATGAAATGGTAGAGTTAGAGGAGACCCTGGAGTTTGTCTAGTCTCACCCATTTATTGTACAAATGAGAAAGCATAGTGGGGTGAAAATCAGTTTTAATATCTCAATAAGATAAGGATATTTTTGTTAATTTAGTATAACTGATAATATAATGAGAACTGGTTTGACCACATTAATATGATAACTTAGCGTGACTGATTCCATTTTGTTTTAAGCCTCCATTTTGTCACTGAGCTGTCTTGAGTAGGTTGTTTTTCTTTAAGTTGTTTTTTTTTGACAATAAGATAAGCATCCATCTGGGATGATCTAGTAAACATCATGTTTGTATTCTTAAAAACTTGGGATAATCACATGTCATTCCTCTGATGTGAGGGTCTACAATGAACAAATATTATAAACAATGTTTTTAGCAATTTTGAAGTAAACTGTTTATCAAATTATGTTTCAAACAATTTTAGTTCAAAGTATTAAAAGTCATATGAGACAGCGGTTATCAGCTCATTTCTACCTAAGTAGGGCTGGCTCCTGTGTTCCCACACTTGAGACTTAAGCAAGTCCTTGGAGGTGAAAGGAAGTACTCATTGGTTGATAGAGATTTGGAGACTTGACAGAAGACCAAGGCACTGGGAGATATACGACCTTCAGCTGGGTACCTAGACTAGTTCCATAAGAAAGATGACTATGAGAACCTCTAAAATTTCAGGGTGATAACAGTCTCTTTGCCCACTTAGATAAATAGTTAGCATGAATTGAAAGTGTAAGTCTAACTAGTGTGTGATTAACCAGACTTCTGAAGAAGCTGACATCATCAAGGAATATGCTACTACTACTCATGGTGCCTACGACTCAGAAATTATTGATATTTTCAAGATTAGGCATGAAGGAGAAAGATAGCACTACAAGACCCTTAAGCAGCTCCATAACCATGGGTGGTTGCTGTGGCTTGGGTCCAGGACCACTGACTTTTGCTGGGTTACTGTCTCAGGCTCTTTGAATCACTCTACCCAAAGCCCCTGTGACTAACAACATGTTTTGTAAAGGAATCTGTTTTGCTGACATGCTTTCCAAGAGTGCCAATAACTGCCACACATCTCAGGGAGACCCAATAGGATTAATACTCCTGGGGAAAGTTGCCCTTGGAAATGTATGAACTGAAGCTAGCATCCCACATCGGCAAGTTACTCAAGGGTAAGCACAGTGTCAAAGGCTTGGGCAAAACTTTGCCTGATCCAATGGCCAATGTAACTCTTGATGGTATGGAAATTCCCTTGGGAACTAGGAATCTTACTGGTGTTAGTGACACCTGTCTACTATAGAATAAATGCATGATTGTATTGCTCAGGTAAATCTGAATTATCTACTGAAATTAAAGTTCAACTTTAAGACCTCTCTGTTATGCACACATAGCACTTGCCTAGTGCTGTGAAGTAACTGGACCCCTCTAATTCTGCTGTAGCATTGAGCTGCCTGGGAGGCTTAAATATCAATATTCCTTTCAGAAATATCAAAAGAGCTGAGTTGCAGACAACTGTTAACTTTACCAAATCTTTTCCACAAGAATTTTATATAAACAAATGGCCATATGTTGAAAAGATTTTTTTTTTCCCAAGCCTGAGTCTGATTTCTTTTTTTTGTCTCTGGGAATTTGATTCACCCACCCAAGGTCCATGAACCCCTAGAGCATAGCAGATCTGTAACTGACAAGTGAGGAAAAGTTGGAAGAAAAATGATTTTACACAAAATAAGCATGGGGGGAGGGATTTTTAGAGAGAGGGAAATTACAATGTAATGTTTACATTTAGATTTCAAAGGAAAATAAAGTGCTTCCAACTCTTTCTAAATGTTCCTCAGTTTTGATTTTGGAAAATAAAACATGTTAAGCACATTTATTTTAAGGTGAAAATAAAAGCTAATTCATACTTAAAAAAATTAGTGTGTCTAATTAGGATCCTACGTATTGCAAGTGTTGTCTTTTCCTGTAGCATGGGAGTGTCATAGCTCATAGGGAGATAAAATAGATATTTCTAGCCTCTTCTCCTCTCTTCTCTAAAAGAGACTTTCATTTCTCCTAATAGTAGGAGCAGGAAGTTGGGGCAGGGGCCACTCTGCTTTCTTTAGAAAGACAGGGTATTGGGTTAGAATTATATCCATCTACTCCTTTAAATATCATTAGTTTAGGGAATGAAATTTTAAGGTTCAATCTAATTTATGATTATTGAGAGAAATCAGGACTGCAAGCTTTATAAACAATGCTTGACCCCTTTCCCACCAAATACCAGTTCCACAAGGAACATACGTAGATAGCCCTTAGCCAAGAAAACCCATTTATCCAAATCGTAGGAAACAAATTAAAGATTTACATAGGAGAATATATGCCAGATTATGCAGAGTGAAAGAGGAAGGTAATTCAACTCAGCCAGGAGAAATAGGTAAGCTCTATAGTGTAACAAGCTGGAGATAGGAACATGGTGGAGACAGCCAGCTCCTCCAATGTTAGTTTAGAATATTTTCTTTTAACAATCTAAAGTGGGGTTGACCTCTTCCACATTTGCTCTCAAAGCTGGAAGCTGGAAGTGCCCAAAGTTAGAAGAGTCTCAGTGACTAAAAGACAACTCATCTATAAAATGAGGGTAATAATGGCACCTCTCCTCCAAGGTTGTTGAGAAGATCAAATGAGATCAAATGTATAAAGCACTCTTGCAAACTCTAAATAGCTACCTAAATGTAAACTTATATTTCCCGAGAGAGAACATTTAGTGCCTGGGCATTTTCCTACCCGCCTTTCTAGAAGCTTTTTGGTTACATCTTCTTTGGAATCCTCTGTAACCATTAACCTGGAGTTTTGAAGATTGTTCTGCAAAATCACGGCAAAGACAACTTTAAAACTTGAGGGACTTTCCAACAAAGAGGATCAATTAGGTTTTTTTTTCCTTTTTTTCCCTTTCAATGAATATTTTAAAGCAAATTGTAATGAAAGGAATCAGGACATAGAAGAAAATGTAAAAATAGATATGTAATAGGATGGCTTTCTCACAAAAGACTTCCAAGCATTTAGTTTTTCTTGAAAAGGCTATCAAGCAGTCTTTTGATTATTCTCTCTTTCATATAACTATATAAAAAACCTTAGAGAAACATTAAGGTATTCAAAGATCAGCAACTCTCAATTAATATTTTCAGGCCACAACAAAATGATAAAATATAACTGGCAATACTTTCATCTCCATTTCTAGAAAACATCTGGGCAATTGCATGTAGAATGAAAGCATATGGCGTTCTGTGAAAGGGTAAAAAACTTTAATATCTCAAATGGTGTAATAATCCTTCTATTTTTTTTTTCTGTTCTCAAAGAAATTTATTCACAGGTGTGAAGGGAGGGGCAGGCCTTGGCAATATCTGGAATATCTGTGGGTCTCTTGATTCTGTCCTTCTGTTCCAGGGAGTGCACTGGAGTGGCTGGGTAGTTCATGGGTGTGGCTGTGTTGTAGAAGCTGCCAATTTCGTCATCATCACCATCACTGCTTCTTTGATTCTGCAGGATAGGCTTTTCCTACTGGGTCCACCAATATGACTAACCCTCAACACGCGATACTGATGCCAACGACCATCTGGAAGATGATACCGGGGTTGGCGCCATAGCCCAGCTTCAGGGGCCGCCGCGCTATCCAGTACACTACACGTAGCCGCCGGCCCCCAGCAGCCCCGTTCCGGATAAAAGGCGGCAGCTCAGGCAGTCTATTAACGGGTTCTTGCCCGGAGCTGCGACCGGGCCGGAGCCGGGGGCAGGGATGGGGCTGGCGAAGCAGCGGTCGACGAAGATGTGCTGGTAGCCATTATGAGGTGGGGGGAGCAGACAGAACGACCCTTGGAGCGGCGGCTTTCACGCGGAACCCCATAATCCTTCTATTTTTGAGAGACTCATGTTCAGACAATGAGAACAAGATAACATTTTAAGAAAAATAAGTCAATCTTGTATATTTTCCTAACACTTTAAACATGAATGTTTTTGAAATTATCAGTGGACAGTAGAAGTCCCCAATTCTTATTCACAAAAGTTCATTTATAAGTTGGATATCTTGATCTCGTAACATATTTTTCCATAGTTGCACTGGTTATA
>CM053622.1:215296806-215307730 GCA_028646595.1 Phalanger gymnotis | reverse complement strand
AAGGACTTAAATGGCAGATCATGAGACTTGCAGAGGCTGGATGGCCTTTCTTGGAGGATGATATAATAGAGTAAATGAGGTGGCATAGAGTATAGAGCAATGGACTTTTATACTAGAAAACCTGAACTTGAATTCTGCCTCAGAAATTTGCAAGTTATATAGCCCTTGGCAAGTCATTTATCCTTTATCAAAATCAGGTTTATTTAGTGTAGAATGTGTGTAACAGTAATACTTACCCTGCAGGTTAGTGAGGATCAATGAAATAGTGTTTGTAAGAGGTTTTCAAACCTAAAAACATTAGTAGTAGTAGTAGTAGTGAGGGTGGTATTGGTATGGAAAGTTTTGGAGGTAGAAGTGATGGAGGTGATGGTGGAGGAGGTGGTAGTACTTTCTTTCACATAAGAGTTGGCCTAAGTAAAATTTGAGGTTCCTTTCAACTTTGCAATTCACCTTTTTTGTGAGAATCTACAATAAAATGATTTGTTATCAACTTGTCATTGAGGATGGAGAATGAATCTGTGATTTCATCAATACAGGGAAGGGTGGGGAGGGAAAATATTTATTAAACACATGCTATATGCCAGGCACTATACTAACAAATTTACAAGTATTATCTCATGTGATCTTCACAACAATCATGTGAGCTAGGTGATGTTATTATATAACCCCATTTTACAGTTGAGGAAATAGAAGAAGACAGAGGTTAAGTAACTTCCCCAAGGTTAAAGAATTAGTAAGTACATGACTGAGCTCAGATTTTCCTGACTTCAGGCCCAATGCTCTATTTACTGCACCACCTGCTGCCTCCCAGATGATCCAATGCAGGTTGTCACCTGCTCTGCTCCATATGATTGTTGCTGCTCACCATATTTGTTTTTCATGAATCATTTTCTTTATTGTGTATGTTATCTCCATGTATCATAGAATCTCAGGGGTCATCTAGTCCAAATCTTACTTAGAACAAAATCTTCTCTGCAACCTTCTACACAAGTGATCATCCACCCTCTAGGTGAAGACCACCAAGGAAAGGGGACACACTACATTCTATGACCTCTAATTATATTTGGACTTTCTCTAGTTGTTAAGACATTTCCCCTTAATATTATGATGGGATTTAATTTGTTACAACTTTTACCCATCACTCTTGCAATCTGGTAGCATTCTGAACAAGGCTAGCCTTCTAAATGCTTGATGGCAACACTCTTCTGTAGTTATCTTTCTTTAAGCAAATAATCTGTTTCCTTAAATGATCATCGTATAACATGATTTCAAAGTCCTTCATATTCTATTCGCTCGATTTTTACATCATCCGGCTTATCAGTGCCATATATAAAATACCTGGTATCTGGAACCGAATATAAAACTGCAGACATGGTCCAAACCAAGTAGAGTACAGTGGTACTATTGATCTTCCAGCTCTGGGTACATATCATTACTCTCTTTGACCTTCAGCGTGTTCTTAAGTTTCTGTGAGGAATAAAATCGTCACGTGATGGATGACTCAATATTGGGTGATGAGGCTATTTCAATTTGGGCCTTGAACCTTAGATGTACTGTCCATTGTAGGACCATAATAATAACCTTTCTATGCCAAGTAGCATGTTCTAGGGTTTATATTTCCCTCATAACATATTCAAAAACCCATGGTCATCCCATTCCATTTCGGTGAAAGAAATCTTACATAGAGCAAAAAAAAAAAAAGGTAAATGTTCCCCAGTTGGTCCTAAGATTTTGTTGTATATGGAGGCTACAATGTAAGGATTAATTTAATCCAAAGTTAATAAAGCATTGTTTCAGGCCAAGCTCTCACACATACTATGCAGCTATATATGCAAAAGAGATGGTGTGGTATAATTAGGCTTAGAGCCAAGAGATTTGGGCCTCAGACATTTAGTAGCTGAGTGAACCTGGGAAGTCACTAAACTACTCTTTGTCTCAGTTTTCCAACCTGTAAAAATATGTGGTTGAACTTGATGGTCCCTATTCCCATGATTCTGTGCTTAATCGATTGTTCTTTGTACCCTATTTCCTGTGATGAAACATTCATTATTCTGATTCTTTTCTTTTCTTTTTCTGTCTACCATGGAACTACTACCCTGTAGCATATCTGGTATCTTAGAGAAGAATGGGACAAAAGGTGAGAGGAGAGTGAGAAAAAGCAATGGCATAACAGTGTGTTCCTGTCTTCCTTCTCTTAACCTTTATCCCTCTTCTGTTTCTTTTTCTCTCCCCTGCCTTTCTCATTCCTTAGGCTTAAAGTGATAAAATAATCATTTCCACCTATGGCAAAAGGAAGACATTATTCAAAAGAAAAGGCAATAAAATATTTAGTGCTTTGACACACTGTGCCACCTGATCCTGCTTTAGAGCTACAGTTCACAGGATTTAAAAGGATTTTATTCTTGAGGAGTCTAAACACTGCCTTTCTATATAGTTTTTTTTAACTGTAAGGTCTTACTTTGGAGACCTCATCTATTATTTAAAAGCCAATCATTTCCTTAGGGTAATATTTCTTTCTTCTAAACATATGCTGATAGTTTTGAGACTGCTAGGACTCCCATCAATGCTGGATTATGGTGACAGAGTTCACTGGGAGGTCACACCAATGTCCTTGTTTTTTCTTTTCTAATCCTATTGCAGTTTTCCAAAACTATCTAGATCGGTGTCTTAGTGTTTATAGCAAGGAATCAGCTTACCAATTCCTTTAGTTTCAGTCTGGTTTTAGATTCTACTTTTTTCTAACATAAACCATAACTTTACAGTGGCCAGTCGATTTTTATCAACCCAAAATTATGTGGCTTCCTGAAGCAATGTGTATTTAAAATGTGAAGCAAAAGTAATTTTCTTCATATTTAATCATTTTTTTCTGCTATTTCTATTTTGAAAAATGGAGCCATCATACTGATCAAGGATCACTGCAAAAAATCATTTTAAAATATTATAAATTATAGGGATAGAAGGTTGTATTTTGTTTTTATGAAATGTTATAAATAACACAATCAGATTAAAACCTATAATTAAAATACCAAACTTATTATAAAACAATGCTACAAACAGCATTCGCAATACATTCCTGAAAATATGATAAAATCCCTGATATGGAAATTTAAATGACCCTTAGGTTGAATTTGATTCAGTTTTTTATTATAAGCTCTGTTCCAAAGTGAGGTTGGGTGAAAGAAACAAGAACTATCACTGTCTATAGCTCATTTGGCATCTCCACTTTCAGTAAGTGTGAAGCATCTCTATGTAAATCTATATGAATGGGAATACTCTAGTTCTGACATCTTATTGGATCTTAATGGTAATTAAGAGGCATGATTAACAAAAAATATTTAAATTTCAGTCTATCAAGCAACTCTTTTGTTACTGAAACAATAGAGTAAATCCAAATGCTGATATCTTGATACTTCATGATGCTCAAGGGATATAGAAACAAATATACACAATACCCAGATGTGTTGGTGATACTTTAAATAGACTATGGATGATGGAAGCAGATAAGGGAAAGTGAGATAGGGATAAAAAAGAGGGTAAAATGAAGTCTGAGTCACAATGAAGTAGTAGAAATTAATAATATTCATGGCATTCTTACCTTATTTTGTTTGGAATACTTACTAATTTTGTTGATATTGGTTAAGAAATTGGACCAAAAGGGAAACAGTTTAAAGGGACCAACATGTTAAGTGGGCAAAAGTGAAGACATTAATTCTGAATGTATTTCTGCTGTTAAGTGATGAAAAATTATTATATGAATAAAGGAAGAGTTTCCAAATTTCCTTAGCCAGTAAATGGTGAAGTTCTTACTAAGAGATGATATGGTAATTGAGAAGTGAATCAATTTTGAATGCAAGTTTATTTGTGAAATACAAAAAGGAAGGTGAGTGAAGACTACTTTGGAACTAGAAATAAGACTCCTAGACAGTTGCTTAGTCGGCAGATTTTTAGTAGCAAGCATGTGAGATGTACGTGGAAAGTGTGAGTATAATCAATTAGCACTTTCCTTCTATAATACTTCTTTTATGCAGAAAACCCACAAATCAACAGGAATCCCTAATAGATTCTGTTTGACGACCAGGTGTTTGGCTACTTCATTTTCTGTGAGCTGCTCCCCCTGGTCTGAACTCTGCAAACGTCATGGTTCCCCCAGGATAAGCGTACCACCTTAAATCCCATCACCTTGAAGACTGATTCAGATTTGAAACAACACCTTAGCAACCTCACTTGCTTCATCTCTCTGAATGGAGAGATGAAGCACAGAGAAATGAACTCCTCCCAAGGCCTCTCTTTGTAGAAGACTCAGACCTTCCCAGGGAACTTCATTTTCCATCTGCTGCTCTGCTTGGTTTCAACTCCATAAACATCGTGGCTCCCTTCCTCTTCCCCTTTTGTGCCCAAACCCCATTTCAGCTTCCTTTAGTGTATTGTCTTCCACTAATTAGTTGTAAGCTCCTTAAAGGCAGGGACAATCATTATTTTCTTATTTGTATCCTCAGTGCTTAGCACAGTGCCTGGCACATAATGGGCACTTAAATGTTTATTGACTGACTGGCACTTTTATGATTGTAATGTAACTTGTGGCTTTCCTATCATTATGTAAAAGGCAAGAGGGAGTACCCTAAGTCCATTAGATTCTGCTTCAAGATTATGATCAATGTTGTACCATATAAAGTAGTTGAGAAGAAAACATATATATTAAGATAAACACAGGATTTTTTGTAGGTGATAGCAGGAACAAGACAACAGAGTTGAAATGAGACATCATCTATCACTTAAAAAAAAGCATGATCTTATCTTGTCAATAACAATAATAAAGCAACTGCATTTGAACTGCCCTAGATCTGTCTATACCTGTACATCATAAGGCAAGATTCATGACCTCAATGATGACCAAAACATGCCTGAATGGTTTGGAATTGAAAAGCATGAAAAACTCTCTGTGTAGAAGGCAAAAGAAGTATAACATTTAGTTAGACTCCAGAGGATCGAATACAAGAACCAATACCCCAATTTAATATAGTAGCAATCATATTCCAAAACCAGTAAGCCCACCTCAATGTAGTAACAAGGAAATTATAACACAGTATTATAGCAAGGAACCAAATCATCCTGTAACTTTCCCTCTACTAGGGCCTTCCTGTGAATAATCACTCATGTATCCTAACTCTTCACTCACCACTCTCTTGTGTAGTTCTGCCAATGCTGGTTCTCTCAATGTCTGCTCTTCAGCACCCTCTTGACGTCTGCTGCCTCAACATTTTCCTCTCAGTTCTGCTGCTTTTGGTTCTGCTGCTCTCAATTCTGTTCCTCTTCAATTCTGCTCTCTGCTTTTATACAGTCCAAGCTTGCATCTAATTGGCTAGAACTCAGGTCTCTGGCTGAATTCACAATTGGTTAGAACTCAGTGAACATACCATTGTTCTTTGGTCTTAGCAACTTCCCTTAGGGTCCTGAGGGCTTCATACCCACATCAGTTTAGCACCTAGTAGGTAAGGTCTTTAGGCCTACTTACAAACAAAGGTATAATTAAGCTTTCCCACCTAGGCCCACCTGAGGCCTATTGAATGGGTGGGGAAGATTGTCAATCACATTAGTACTACAACCTGACATAATTAAAATTGCTTTTAATATGTTATTGGAAAGAAAGGATGATTGGACTGGATCTCACCACACACAGAAAGCTTTTGTTAGAGGCAACACAATTTTGAAAGTTCAGAAGGATTAATTCTCAAGACAACTCGAAGATCAGAAGATTCCTAAGGAATGTGAAAGAACTTCTTCAATATAAGTTTGTAACTAATGTGTGCAGTTCCTTAAAGGTCTTAAGATATAATTTCATACACCATTGTTACCTATATTCCTGCTTTACCCTGTATTGGACTGTAATTTTCAGGAGAAAAAACTCGTAATCCATCCCACTATCTAGTATGCAATAGTTACATAAGAAAAGTTTGGTCAATACTTATATATGTTTAGCATTGTATTTATATTATCAATTCTTGCAAACAACTTTATAATGTGTGAAGAGATAACAAAGAGGGTAACAAAATACAAACCTTTCTCTGAATTTTATTTACAACTTTATCACTTTATCACTGTTGTTTCCATCATATGCCTGGTAATGTTCTATAATTTCATCAGCTAGGTTGGAGGAAAATAAAATGATTTAGGGACTCTTAACTTCCCCTTCCTTCCACTGCAATGAAAAAATTAGTGTTAATTGAGAATTAAAAACTGTAAGAAACAAATAAGCAAAAATAACATAAAATGGTTCCATTAATTTGTTGTTGTCATTACTGTTGTTTGGGCACAATGCTACTGTTCTGGCTAGAGTCACTGAGGCATGGTAACTCTTCTTGGATTATATAGCCCTTGGATATTAGAATATAGATTTAAGTCCAAGGCATCTTAACTTCAAGGCTGGCTCTCAATCCCATATATACTGTGCTCTCACTGAAGGTTTCTCAGCTGAAGATGGTGTGAAAACATCAGTTGATTAGCCCATAGCGTTATTAATTAACATGGAAAACTGGTCTGATATTGATCTTCATCTATCTGGAAGATGAGCAAATTGATAGATGGCAAACACATTAATAGCTACCGGGTGTTATATCCACCAATACACAAAAGTTTGAAAAGTTTGCAATGATTATTTCACTAGTGTGATGTAGCAAGAACAACTTTAAATTTTACCACACCTACATATCTGTATTACTCCTTGTGAAAGCTGACATCCAAATCATTTTGCCTTTATTTCCCATCTTGTTTTGCCTTCACTCTTATCAAGATATACTCTTTATCTTTCATGTTATCCTGAATCATTCCCCTTTGACACTAGGCACTCCTCTTTTATGATTCCTAATCCAGACAGAGCAAGAAAGTCACCATTATGACTGGATCATCTGAGGCTGTATCTCCTGATCTCTAGTGATTATTATAGCAAAAGGGTATTGTCTCATACTGCCTTCATTTCATAACCATTTCACAGTTGTCTCCTACATTCCATTTTTCATCTGTAGGAAGGAAGATATCCAGATGTCAGAAGAAGGAGCCTTTGAAAACTGAACAGTTTGCAAAGGAATACAAAGCAGTAGGAAGAACTGGGCTAAAACAACATCGAAAGTATTTTTTTTTGAGACATAGGCTAGTTTTTGCACCACAATATTTCAGGCTTGCTACGAGAACATTGTTTCTGAAATGTCTAATTCATAGGTGTATCCTATAACCATGCAATATTACTTATGTCCCTGTTCAAGAGCTTCTGTATTAGAAAAAACAAACAAAAAAGAAGGAATAGGAAAACATTTGCAGTTAAGTAATGCAATATAATTGAAAACATTAAAGTCCTTATTTCAACAGAGTGTCAGTAGGCAGCATGGCAGAGTAGAAAAACTTGAATTCAGAAAACTTGGCTATGTTTCCTTCTTGACTGTGTGACTTCGGAAGGAAAGAAGGAAATAACATTTATTAAGCACCTACCATATTCTGGGCACTGTTAAAAACACTTAATAAATATTATCTTGTTTGAGCCTCACGATTCTGTGACATAAGTGCTACTATTATCCCCGTTTTACAGTTGAGGAAACTGAGGCAAACTTAGTTAAGGTTAAATGACTTGTTCAGGATAACACAGCTAGTAAGTCTTCCTGACTCCAGGCCTGGCACTCTATCTACTGCAAATAATTTAACTTTCTGAGCCTCAGAGTCCATATTATTAGAATGCTCTAACTGCTCTACATCACATGATGACTGTGAGGACCAAAAAAAGATAAAGTACTTTGTAAACTGTAAAATAGCATTAAAATGTCACCAACTTTTTAAAGTGGAATTTATTAAAGGTAACATGTTAGCACAGGTGACCTCTGAATGTTTTGCCTGAGCTCTCTTTCCCTTTTTGCCCTCTCAATCAAATAGCCAAACACCAATAAGAATTCATTAAGTACCTACTCTGCCAGACACTATTTGGGCACTGAGAATACAAAGATAAAAAGGAAATGGGAGTCAGCACTCTGAGGTGACAATGCATACACATTCAAGTATATACAAAACATGTATACAACAAATACAAAGTATCTGTGGAGGGCAGGATTACCTGGATAAGTAGAGTGAGTACGAAAGGACTCAGGGAGGAGGCAATGTTTAAGATGGAATTAGAAGGAAATTAATAATAGAGGCAGGGGCAGCTAGGTGGTTCAGTGGAAAGTGTGCTGGGCCTGAAGTCAGAAAGACCTCTGTTCAAATCCAGCCTCAGACATTTACTAGCTGTATGACCCTAGGCAAGTCACTTAACCTCTGTCTGCCTAAGTTTCCACATATTGACAATAAATTGGAGAAGGAAATGGCAAACTGCTCCAGAATCTTCTACTCTTATCCAAACAACTTTGAAAGACTTAACATATGATCAATGCAATGATGAACCTCATTTGCAAAGGCTGATCAAAAGTCATATTGCCCACCTTCTGTTAGGTGATAGACTCAAGATGGAGAGACGTATATTTTTTGAACACAGACAATGTAGTAATTTGTATTGATGAGATGCATATATATATATATGTATATATATATATATTACAATGGTTCATTTTTTTTTCTTTCCTTTGGGAAGGAATAGGAGTGGGAGAAATTACGTTCCTCATTTTCCACCTGGATTCTACTTTGGAACTTGTCTGATTTCTCTAGCATGCCCCAGGAAGCTAATTTTGGGGAAAACAATATCCTAGCAGTCTTGATCATCCACTATGTGTGCAATAGGCATTTGATAAATGTTAATGGCTGATAAATGATTGACTATCTAAATAAAACAATTGAAAAGAGTTATAGATCTGTTCTTATCTAGGCACTTTCTAGCTAGAAGGTTTGGGCACTAAAATAGCTGTCTATAGCTCTCTATCCTAAAACCCATTCATATAGATTTCTCTCCTTACAGGTGAAGATAAAGATCATGCTTTACCTAAAGTATAGGGAAGAGTTGATGAGAAGAGAGAGAGCTCTGGCCTCTGCCAGTCTCCCTTCAGGAGTCTTCAGGGCCAATCCCCCTTGAAACTCTCCAAGAGTCAAATCTTCTTTGAGCATAGAGTCTTTTCAGATGCTTCTGGCTCCCAGCTTTGAGAGAGAAAATGGACAAGGCCAACCTCACTTAAGGTTGCTGAAGAAGAAGACTCTTGGAAGACATGGAAGGAGTTGTCAGTCTCCTTCATGTCCCTATTACCAGCTTGTTATGCTAGAGACTGTGGGGAGTTTCCCTTTGGGCAAGATCCAGGATTCTCTTGGTTGAGCTGAGTTATCTTGCTCCCAGTGTGAGAACTCCTTCACTCTCTATTGTTTGGTACATATTTACCTATGTGTGTACTTTCTCTTATTTCTGTTTTGCTATGATTTCAATAAATGTATTTCTTTGCTATTATCTATATGTGTTCATGGTGAAATTGATATTTGATAGGAAAAATGTCAAACTTTGGATATAGAACTTTGGGGTCTCCTTTTCTCCCAGAAATGACAAAATTATCAGAAGTTAGTTCAAACCTAATCATACCTCTTAGAAAAATAATTAAGGAAGCAGATAGATATATTCCTATCTTGTTATCTCTACTTTCTGAGGAGAGCAAAGTACCTTCTGACTCCAACTTTTTCCTTCTACTCCAGGCAGGAATGAGAGGTGGGGGGAGAGGGCAAGAGATGTAGATTCTGCCTGCCTTCAAACCAATGGCAGCTCATGTCTACACGTAGGCTTCACTACCTGTATGCGGCCTACTTACTTACTGCTGTATGACTTACAGCCAATTTCAACCCTTCTCATATGACTGTATCTCTCTATCCTTCTCTGTCCTATCTATCTATCTATCTATCTATCTATCTATCTATCTATCTATCTATCTTTTTCCATTACTTAACTATATCTTTTATATATTAAATCCTTCTTAGGAAGATCTGATCCAAAGTGTTTTTTTTCCTTCCAAATTGACTGCTTCCTTTCTTATAAGAGAATATTTTAGTTTGTGCAAAAGTTTCATTCAATTTCATTTGATCTATATAACCTATTTTTTTTTGTCACTGCCTCTATAATTCAACTAAGAATTAATCCCCTACCCATAGATGTGTAAAACATATAGTTTGCTTTTCTTATAACTTTTTATAGTGGGATCTTTAAAACTTAAATTTTAAATTTATTGAGAAATTTGGTGTAATATGTTTGTCTGAGCCTAATTTCTACCAGACCACTTTCTAGTTTTCCCAGTCCTTTTAATCAAATAGAGAATTCTTTCCTAGGAGATTTATGTTCTGGCATTTAAGAAACACTGGGTTATTGAACTTCATTATTTCTGATTCTGCCTTGTCTAGTCTGTTCCATTGATCTTCTTTTATCCAATAACACAATTTTGATGACTGTGGTTTTTAAAATATGATTTGAGATCTACAAATGCTATTTCTCCTTCATTCCTGACTTTCCCCCCATTTTTTCCCCTTAATATTTTATATCTCTTGTTCCTCTAGATGAATTTTATCATTTTATCTAGCTGCATCCCTCTGGTATTTTAATTGGCATAGTATTAAATCTGAAAATTAATTTGGTAGTATTGTAATTTTTATTATCTTGGTATGGCCTAGTTACAAGCACTGAATATTTATCCATTTATTTAAGCTGTCCTTTGTTTATTTAATGAGCATTTTGTAATTAAATCTATATAACTATTGATTTACTTTGGCATACTGATGCCTGAATGTTTTATGCATTTTATAGTTACTTTGAATTTTATTATTCTCTTGGAATTTTTAAAAAAATTATACAAATATGTTGAAAGGACAATCTCTTCCTAGATAATACAACAAATGTTGAAGAACACCAGAGAAAATAGTGACTGGTAAATCCAAGGTGAAACCAGAAGGTATCACCTTTCTAGGCCAAGATCATAAATCTCTTGTGTAG
>CM053622.1:215263041-215290403 GCA_028646595.1 Phalanger gymnotis | reverse complement strand
TCTTTGACTTTGTTGAGTTCTTCTGGCTGTATGTTTTGGTCTTCTTTGTCCCCAAAGAAATATTCCTAAGTCTGAGACTGAATCTGGGTGTGTTTTTGCTGCCTGGCCATGTTCCCAGCCAACTTACTTGACCCTTGAGTTTTTCAGCGGGGTATGAATGCTTGTAGAGTAAAGAGAACTATGTTCCAAACTTGGGGGGATGCACCAGCTCTGCCACACCAGCACTCCTCTTTCCCCAAGAACCTCCAGCCTCTTCTGGACTTAGATCTTTAGCAGGCTCTGCCCTCCTGCTCTGATCTACCACTTAATTCCTCCCTCCAGGTGGGCCTGGGGCAAGAACAACTGCAGCTGTAGTTCTGTAGCTGCCACACCTGTGCTGCCCCCAGGGAGGTGGCCAAACTGCCAAACTTTTTTTTTTCACTCTGTCCCCAGCAGCTTTTCCCACTAACCTTCTATGTTGTCTTTGGTGTTTGCGGGTTGAGAAGTCTGGTAACTGCCGCAGCTCACTGATTCAGGGTGTTAGGGCACCCTCTGCCCGGCTCCTGGTCTAGTTGGTCCACGCTGCCCACGCTGGGCTCTGCTCTGCTCCCAGCTCCGTGTGGGATAGACCTTACCTAGAGACCATCCAGGCTGTCCTGGTATAGAGCCGTGTTTCCTTCCGCTATTTTGTGGGTTCTGCAGTTCTAGAATTGGTTCAGAGCCATTTTTATAGGTTTTTGGAGGGACTTGGCAGGGAGCTCACACTAGTCCCTTCTTTCCAGCTGCCATCTTGGCTCCACTCCTATTTAGTTCCATGTTGATGTTCTGGATAACTCTTTTCATATAGGAATGAATTAAATAATTTGTACTTTTTCAATTCTGCTTGACAAACCAATGTTTTTAACTTAGAAATCCTTCCAGAATCACTTGAACAGACAACATTTTAAATTGTAAATCTCTTCTTGAAGTAGTAGTTCTTGTAGGAGATAACTTTGGGGTCTAATTTGGGTTTTAAATATATAAAATAATTATGAGATTTTCAAATAGGCCAGATGATGTTAAGAAAGAGAGAAATTTAATCATTTAGGGTATAGCATCACCAGCCAAATTAAATGGAAAATTATGCAGATAACGCAGGCCTGAAATATTCAGGAAACTGATACCAAGGGGCTGAGGAGATTTTCTTGGAATTTACATGTATTAATTGATATGCTAAATTACCTTTGTATATTTTGTTTCATGCAAAGACAATAAATTCTGGTCAAGAAAGTAGTCACTACTCAGATATTCCATTGATCAAATTTCTCAGATTTATAATTAAAAAAATACTCAATGATAAACCTCTATTGTCCATAATTTAAGCTTTCATTGATGATTTATAAGACTTCAGTATCATAGTGTATTTAGTTGATCTTCATGTACATTAATTATCTTTTTCTTGTAAGTGGTCCCAAGAAGCAAATAATCGAAGTTTCCAGTTGATAGACTGCATTGCCACATAAATCCTTCAGACTAGTTTCCTGTTGTTTACTCTTTTCCTCCAAGAGAGACAATTATAGTCATTGGATGTTTTTTATGAATGAGTTAGGCAAAAGTCTAACTCTATAACAAAATCAACAGTATATTAAATTTACATTTTATTATATAACTATTTGTTTAATTTATTTTAATTTAAGTTCATTCTGGGTATCCCAAAAGTCTTACCTTATTTTTAATTCTAGTAAAGCTTTGAACTTGGACACAAGGAATTTTTTAAATAAATGATACTCTATTAAGCACTGATGACACAAAGATTAAAAGAAGATATGGCCATTTCCCATAAAGAATGTATAATGTAGTGATAGAGATAAAATATACTCTTCTTCCCCCACCTGAGTACATTACAAAGTCATTATAAATGTAAGAATAAAAATTTACTTATTTAGAACACCTTTAGGATTGAAGAGTACTTTTCTCATCACATGCCAGGAGGAGAAGAGGACTAAGAGGATGGAGTGTGATGGAAGCCATGAAAGGAGAGAGTGCTAAGAAGATTAGTAAACAGTATTCAATTGGCATACTTTAGGAGTTTAAGGACTAAGAAAAAGCCATTGGCTTTAGAATTGTTGACCTTTGAGAATACAATTTTAGTAAAACTTAGAAAGCCATATTATAAAGGACTAAAATGAGTCAGTGTTGAAGACATGGAAGCATTTAATATAGATTACTCTTTTTAGAAATTCAAATATGAAGGTGAGGAAGAAAAAAAAATCAGTATTTCTTAACTTAGGTTAAGATGTATCTGAGCATGTTGGTAGGTGAAGGAAAAGGGACCATTGCGTTGTTGAAACATTGACCATAGGGACAAGAGTGAGTTGGGGAAAAAATGCAAGGAGCAAGGAGAGGGGGAAATAGGGTAGCATATGAATGTTGTGAGTTACATACTGTTATACAGACATCTACTAATTAAACCATACTCTCTCACCATTTTTTGCCATTCTTTATTTGAATGGAGAAAGCATTTGCTCCAAAGTGAAAGAAATTTAAGTCAAAATTCATTTATTAAGTGTTGGTATCACTGGATACAAGACAATTGGGGAGCATGTGTAACAACAACATTCTGTGGGATCGCATTGTCTTCTCCTTATAATTATGTTTTTAAGGGGAAGTCCTCCTTATATGAGTCTTTATTAGGAGACAGGTCTTCTTTAGGGGATGTGAAGGCCTTGTTTGGGATGCTCAGAACTATTCCACCTATCGTTTCTCTAAGAGGCCCCCTCAGTTCATCTTTTTGCTCATTCCCATCTTATTTCTTTTGTAGGGCCTGTCATGTTTGGACATTTCCCTCTTCTTTTTTGGTCATTTGGCAAAGATCTTTTCATTAATTCTAATGGGACCATTTCATGAGTGGTTGCTTTTCTTCTTACCACTCTGTATTCGATTACTATTTTTTTCCTCACTGAAAGAATGTTTCTGTGTGTGTGTGTGTGTGTGTGTGTGTCTGTGTATGTGCATGTGTGTATGGTTAATTCCTGTTTCTTGTTGTTTAAATCTTTATTCTATATAGGAAAAAATATCCATTAATCAAATTGCTAAAGGACATTATTTTCATTGAACAGTAAATGCTGTTACACTTCTCTGACTTCTGGGCCATGGTGGCTGCATTGCTGAATGACCTAAGCCTTAAATGGTGATATAATATTAATCATTATGAGAGGCAAAACCTGCAAAGTCATAAATTGAAGATAAGTCTGTTTGGAGGGCAATTTACTAGTCTGACCTCATGCTCACACTGTGAATAATTTTTATTGCATGCTGAGACAATAACACATTTATAATGTGGGGCCAAAATGAACTCAACTTCATTATCTGGGGCAGCAATTCACGACTAGCCATAGAATTAGCCTCGTGTAGTAGAAACAATTTTACCACAAGGTGCGAGTTGGAAGAAGAGCCAAGTAATTCCATCAGGTTCCTGGCCCCTACTGTTGGAAATGATTTGTCGACTTTGTTTAAAAGTACTCCAGATGTGTTACTAGGTCTTTATGTGATTAATAGAAAATGGATCCCAGTGGAGCAGTGATTTCAGGGTGGAACAGGCTTTGATGTGGAACAGCATTAAGAGCTATATAAATAGCAAAACAAAACAAAAAAGGTGATCATTTACCTTCCAGAACTTTTTGTCTTGTCAAACTTTTAATAGGATCATTTTTTTTTTTACTGATTCTAGGTTAAGTATTTACAGACAAACTCTGGTCTGGAAATATATTTTCCTTTGAATTTATTTTTCTTTGAAAGATGAAGGTTTAGATTCCCCCAACTCTCAGCTCAATTCTGAGGGCTATTTGTCCTGTAGATAGGAAAGCACATCCACCTCTTCCAGTGGATAAACCTCTCATTACCTCAGTCGGCAGCTTCTCTGTGTGAATTAAATACAAGACCGGTTTTAAAAACTGAGTTTACCTAGGTTTCTCAGCAGTTTTCACATAAGAAATAATCATACATAATAACTGCTTTCCAGACAATTTCTCTCCAAATCAATGCAAATAGGAAACTGGTAATCTTGCAGACATGAATGAAAAGAATATTTCAATGTTCAGTGGTAGCAAAAGAAGTGTACAGTAAATAACTACATAACATTCTCCTGCTCTAAGTGCACTAGTTAAATTGCACATCAACATTTTAACTGTTTAAACACGACAATTAAGTTGAATGATTATCACTATCAGAATACTATATGGTCATGGAATTATATCATTTTGAATATTAATTCTTGATCTGTTTTTTGTCCTGAAGCCCTACTGTGTGAAAGGAATCAATTTCCTTAATTTCAATTAATTTATTCACAGCTATCTGTTTAAAGTCTTCAGTATTTTCTCTTTTACCTTGATTCAGGTATTTTTATTTCAAAATGCAATCTTTAAAACAAGATCATTTTGATAATAATTCAACAAATATTTATTGAGAAATTAATGTAAGGCAAGTGATTGTGCCAGGCACTGGACAATGAAGCAAAAATATGATAGAGTCCTTGACTTTGCAAATCTTATAGTTTAAGTAGTACAAATGGCTGAGACAGCTGTAAACAAAGCATTACCTGCACTCACAGGGGTGACATCCCATTGTATGTAGATTGTCTAATTTAAAACAAACATGTCATTCAATTGGAGACAATAGTACAGATACCTTTAAATAGATGAGCCAATGAAATGGCATAGTTCTAATTAGAATTATGGCCATTGATTAAAATGACATTAGAATAAATCATAGTATTGATGGAGAGATATTTAATTAGGAGGTTCATGGAAGGAGTACTGATATTTCACATATACTAACATATTACACATATTCTACATTCACTGTTCAGTCTTGAACTAAAAATAATAATACCTACCTCACAGTTTTGTGAGGATCAAATGAGGCAATCTGTATAATGCTTTGCAAATCTTAAAGTACTATATATGTGCTAGCTATTATTATTATAAGCAAAACTTTGTATTTGAAATGTTGGCAAATTAGATCTGCAAATGACACAAAATTCTATTTAAATCTGCCATTACTTCACATTGCTCCAGATGGTACTCCTGTTGGTACAAACATTCACCAAGGTCCTCCATTTTGCATTAGGGTTGAGCCTAGACTCTAATATGCTATATCAAAAGCCTATAACTGGGAAGCTTTACTAGCATAGAAAGATTTTAAGTACAAACTCAGTATATATTGTCCAATTACTAGCCTAACTGGGCAATGAAAAGGGCTCATGAATTGGAGTCAGAGGACCTGGGTTTCAATCTGTGTTTTCCTACTTAATCTTACATACCCCAAGTAGGCCACTTAACCTCTCTGGCCTGCAGTTTCCTCATTTGGAAAATGAAGAGGTTGGACTAGATGACCTCTGAGTTCCCTTTGACCTCTAAATTTATGATTCTGTTGTCCTAATTTCAAAGAGGTTCATTATCAGATTGTCCTGAGGGTGATGAAATTTTGAGCCATACCATCTTATAAAGGCCACTTATTAAAGAATATAGAGACTATATCAGTAGATAAAAGTACCTACACCAAAGAAATCATCAATTTTGAAATAGCAAAGGTGATTTTTTTGTTTATAATTTACAATTATATGTACAAATCCTATAAGACCAAACACTTCTCCAAACACACACACACAAAAAGCTGGTGTAGGAGTTACAAATAAAACTCTTCTAGCCACTTCAGGGTTAAACCCAGAGCCCAGTACAGTACCACTCTTTCAATGGGACCAGTTACTGGGTTACAATGATGAAAAGAGTAACAGTTTCTAAAGGTTTCCTTTTCATTAAGTGCTAGGTAGTAGAGATTATGGGAAGCCAGATGGTACAGTGGATACAGTGCCAGACCTGGAGTAAGTAAGAAGGACTCATATTACTAAGTTCAAATCTGACCTCAGATATTTACTAGCTTTGTGATCTTGGGTGAGTCATTTGACCCTGTTTGCCTCAGTTTCATCATCTGTAAAATGAGCTAGAGAAGGAAGCGGCAAGCCACTTCAGTATCTTTGACAAGAAAACCTCAAAAGGGGTCATAATCACGAACATAACTAAGTCACTAAATCACAAACATGACTAAAAATGACTTATCGAAGGAGATACTTTGCTTTCTAGTGAAATGTCAGTAGGTAAAAGAAGAGGATCATAGATGTAGAAATGGAAGGGCCTTCAGAGGCCATGTAGTACAACCCTCTCATTTGGTAAATAAGGAAACTGAGATCCAAGAAAGTAAAGTGACTTGCCTAAGGTAACATAGTCAGGATTATTTTTAAGACTAGAAGAAACTTTTTACAAAATCTCCTTTGTGTGGGTTGTTCTTTACTTTCATCTCATGTGGTCACATGTTTCACATGGCCTGTGTTTCAGAGAAGCTAAAATATCTACATAAGAATCCAAATATTTTACCTATGTCAGGGAGCCTTTCCAGATCCTCTTTAACTCTAATGCCTTCTCCCTGAAGATTATCTCCAATTTATCAGTGTATGGATTATTTGTGTTTGCGTTGACTTCCGTTACACTCTGAATTCCTCAGAGCAGTCTTTTGTCTTACTCGGTTTCCATAGTGCTTTGCTCAGTATTTGCCACATACTAGGTATTTAATAATCATGTATAGAATGACTGACTATACAATAATATCTGCATATCTAGAAAGTTCAGGATGTTTGTCGTCACAAAAGCAAGTTATTCAGGTGACTGAAATTTTACCTTTTCATCTGGAAGTTTTGGCATCATGTAATTTCATTCAAAATGCAGAGAGTAAAAGGATTGTCAATTCATCTCCCCTTGAATAATCTGAAGAAATTAAATAATTGCATCTTGTAGTGAGTGTCAAAGTTATTCAATAAAAACCACCACTTCTATTTTTTTCTCCTCTCTTCATACTGTCTTCTTGATTTATCAGCCTTTGTGTCTGGGGTCCTTAGAAGTTATTTATAAGCTATGGGAATGTTTCCAACTGAAGGAAGGTGAATATATCCATAAGTTTGTTTTTCTGTCAAAGAAGAATATTTTCCTGGTATTTTTCTTCCTTCACCATTGACTGACCTTGGCTTGTCATTCCCCCAGAATTAATGGTCTTCGGTCAGGTGACCTTTTTCAGACTCATATGTTTTTTCCACCTCAGGCTTCTTGATAAGCAAAAAAGTTACAAAGATTTATTTGAAGAAAAAATAAATGATCTCACATATTAAGCACATGTCTACATGATGGCAAAACAGAAAAATGTAGGAAAAGATTCGGATGATATATCACATTCCACTGACCAAAGAGGGGTTCATATACAGCTCAGAGACATTTCTGACTAGTATGAGGTCCCTATCAACCTTATTCTTGTGTGATTTTATTTCAAGGTGCCAAACTACCCTTCCTATCAGTTGTCATAAGAACCTGAATAATTTTTTTTTTGCAGGTGGGAAGGCAGGGTAATTGGGGTTAAGTGACTTGCCCAAAGTCACACAGCTAGTAAGTATGTCAAGTGTCTGAGGCTGGATTTGAACTCAGGTCCTCCTGACTCCAGGGCTCTATTCACTGTGCCACCTAGCTGCCCCAATGTGATTTAGTTCTACCATAGGAGCTATTACACTAAGTTGTTATTTTCTCCAGGTAGCCCTCGAGGCAGCCTCCTTTAACATGCAAATTTCTTGTTTCATTACTTGTTTCATTTCTAAAATGGATCCAAAGTCTATCTTATTATAATTTAATCTATTCTCCATTGTATTACAGTTATGTATCTGTGAAACTATAAAGAATCGGTTTAGTCTCAGGGACAGCAATATTCATTGCTGATGGGTAGGCCAAACCAATATAATAAAAATGGCAATTCTCCCTAAATTAATTTACTCATTCAGTACCATACCAATAAAAGTAACAAAAAAGTTATTTTATAGAGCTAGAAAAAAATCATAACACAATTCGTCTGGAAGAACAAAAGGTCAAAAATATCAAGTGAATCAGTGAAAAAGTATGAAGGAAGGTGGCCTGGCCGTACAAGATTTCAAACTATTATTATAGAGTGGCAATCAACAAAACCATCTGATACTGGCCAAGAAATAGAGGTGAATCAGTGGAATTGATTAGGTACACAATACACAGTAGTAAATTACCACAGTAGTTTTTTGTTTGAAAAACCCAAAGATCTAAACTATTGGAGCCACAAATGATCATTCGACAAAAATTCCTGGGAAAAATGGAGAGTATTTTGTCAGAACCAAGGTACAGACCAACATCTCATACCTTATATTAAACTTAGTACATGATTTAGACATAAAGTAAATTAAGGGAGCATGGAAAAATTTATTTGTCAGATCCATGGATAAGGGATGAAGAATTTATGACCAAAGCAAGATATAGGTAAGATCAATGGAAGTAAAAGGAATAATTTTGATGGTACAACAAATAAAACTAATATGTACAAAATTGCAAGGCAAGTGACAATCTGGGGGGAATTTTTATAGCAAATTTTTCTGATAAAGTTCTCATTTCTCAAATATATAGGGAACTGAGCCAAATTTGTCAAAATAAGAGTCATTCCTCCATTGATAAATGAGAATATGAAAAGATAATTTTAAGGAGGAGAAATCAAAGAAATCAAAACTATCAAGTCACCTGAAAAAAATGCTCTAAATCACTACTGATCAGAGAAATGCAAATTATGACAATTCTGAGATACGACCTCACACACACCAGATTAACTATCATGACAAAAAAGGAAAATGACAAACGCTAAATGGAATGTGGAAAAATTGGGACACTAATGCACCGTTGGTAAGGTTGTGAACTGGAGAACAATTTGCAGGTATATCCAAAGGGCTATATCCTTTGACCTTGAAATACTACTGCTAGGTATATATCCTAAAGGGATCAAAGAAAAAGGAATGAATCTATATGTACAAAAATATTTATAGCAGCTCTTTTTGTGGTAGCAAAGAAGTGGAAATTGAGGGGATGGCCATCGATTGGAGAAATTGATGTATGTTGTGGTATATGATTGATGGAATACTATTGTGGCATAAAAAATGATGAGAGGGATGTTTTCAGAAAAAAATCCTGAGACAACATATATGAACTGATGCAGAGTGAAATTAGCAGAACAAGGAGATCATTGCACACAGTAATGGCAATATTGTAATGATGTTATACAGAACGTGAAAGATTTAACTACTCTGATTAATACAATGATCCAAGATAGTTCCAAAGGACCCATGATGAAGAATGCTATCCATCTCCAGAGAGACAGAGAGAGAAAGAAAGATATCTGATAAACTTCGAATATAAATTGATGCCTGCTTTTATTCATTATTCATTGCTCATAGAACATTCTTCCTTTTTACTAATGTCATGCATTCATGAGACGACTGCTCAGCCTTAGATTGCATTCTATTACGAGAGAATAAAAATTCTAACTTGTTCACTTGTATTCATTAACACCAGCTCCAATTTCCTAAGTGAACTGACCCAGACAGCTATTACTCACTTTAATTGACATTTTCAATAATTAGTTTTAGAGCAGCCCTATGAACATATCATTGTAATAATACAACATAAGAATGATATCCAAATTATTAGTCTATATACTAGTAGAGAAAATTGTATAACCCCCCCTTATGTGTATCATGAGGATGGAGCAAGGTGGTTATAGGTGTGGCTGACGAAACTGAAAGAAAACTAATAAGACCTTGTGTAGTTGGTTCATATAAAGATTCTTCTGTCACTGATGGTTACAGCCACTCCCCACTGAGTTTCTTGTGACTCTATATCTTAGACTATCTGTGTACTTGATCTGAGGGACTAATTCCAAAGTTTGGGAATTGCTGCCCATTCCCTGACATTTAGCAGCAAATTGTTTCTACATAAGTGATAAAAATAGCCCCTTCAAAACAAAATTCATCAACTATGCCTTTGTGTGTGTGTGTGTAGGACAAGAAGCTTTAAGACTTCTCTGAAGGTCTGGCAAAATCACTGATACAGTTAACACTCCAGCAGGGTGGTTACAGGCATGTAGGTTGACTCTCCCTACTCAAAGCATTGTGATGATCTGCATTTAAAGGGCAGTGAAGCATCTGATATTCCATTATGTTCTGGTAGCACAAGAAAGAAAGATACACCAAAACAAATAATAAACATCTATTACCCACCAGTTAGCGATGCCTCACTGTAGATAGCACTGACCACTAAATGGACAAACCATGAGTGCACATGAAGTGGCCTGAAGATATGAATACTTTTATTATGTGCTAATTCTACTGGGAAAGAAATATGCTCTGGGAATTTATTGATAAAGGTAACTCCCAGGTGTGCAAGCTTCTCATGTGTTGGTACTCTCTCTGGGACTTGTAGTCTTAGGGAGTTTCTTAGAAAACTAAAAGTTAAGTAATATTCCAAAGGTCACACAACCCAGTTTATGCTGGAGTCAGAACTTGAATTCAGGTCTTTTTGGCTATGCAGTCACTTTTCTGTCCCCCATACCAAGCTGCCTCACTCCACTAAAACAAAAATAGAAAAATGTCTCATTAATAATAGTCAATGGCTTTAATAATTTGCTCCTAGAAAAACAACAGTGTATTGTAGAAAAAAAGTCAAGAAAATTAAAAGAAATAATTTATTTTAATCCATAATTAGATGAAATAAATATGAAATTGAGGAAGTATTAAAATATAGAAGGAAATTTTTGAAGAACCTGAGGTCACTAAAAATGTTCCCTTATGATGCAAACCTTGAAAATTTTATCTAGTAATGAAATGAATAACAAAAACAATAGTAATGTATCAAAAGATTTTGCCCAGGAATTTTGAAATATCCCTTTTCTTTTTGAAAGAATGAATCCAACTAGTGGACTAACTAAATCAAAACATTTCCCCCAAAACTGGCATTTTTCATTATCATCATAACAAACACATTCTCAGGCCTTGAGAAGGCAAGCAATATGATATCAATTATGTATGTGAAGTGATGCAAGACATAGTTCCATTTTAGCCATGAAGCAAAGACACACACACACACACACACACACACACACACATACACCCCAAGAGAACTGAAGAAATTTTTAAAAGTATGCTTCAATCTACACTCAGAGTTTATCAGTTCTTTCTCTGGAAGTGGATAACATTTTTTATCATAGGTCCTTAGGGACTGCCTTGGTTCATTGTCTTTATCGGCGTAGCTAACTCTTTCATAGTTGATCATCTTGACAGTATTGCTGTTACTAGGTACTGTCTTCTGGTTCTGCTCACCTCACTTCCATCAAGTCATATAAGACTTCTCAAATTTTTCTAAAATCAGTTGCTTGTCATTTCTTGCAGCACAATAGTATTGCACTGCAGTCATCTACCATATCTTGTTAAACCATTCTTCAGTTGATGGACATTCCTGCAATTTCTGATTCTTTGCCACCAAAACAAAGAGTTGTAAATATTTTAGTACAAATAAATCCTTTTACCTTTTCTGGGTCACTTTGGGATGTAGACCTAGTAGTGTTGGGGCTGGGTCAAAGGGTATGCAAAGTTTTGTAGCTTTTTGGGTATAGTTCCAAATTGTTCTCCAGAATGGTTGGACCAATTTACAACTTCACCAACAGGACATTAGAGTCCCAATTTTTCCGCATCTCATCCAGCATTTGTCATTTTCCTTTTCTTTCATGATAGCTAATGTAATGCATATGATGGTACATCAGAGTTTATTTTAATTTGCATTTACTAGGCTGTGATGATTTAGAGCATTTTTATGTGACTTGATATCTTCTTCTGAAAACTTGATTCTTCATATTTTTTGACCACTCATCAATTAGGTAATAATCCGTTTTCTTACAAATTGTCTATATATTTGAGAAATGAAGTCTTTGTCAGAGAAACTTGTACACATAAGCCCATGTCAGTTTCCAGCTTACCTTCTAATTTTAACTACTTTGGTTTTATTTGTGCAAAGCCTTTTAAATTCCATGTAATCAAAATTAAAACTTTTATTTCCCTTGCTCCTTTCTTTCTTTTGTTTGTTCATAAACTCCTTTCCCCATATCCATAGATCTGACAGGCAAACCATTCCATGCTCCTTTAATTTATTTAGCATATCACACTTTATGTCTAAATCATGTACCTACATATACGATGTGAGATGTTGATCTGTGTCTGCTTCTAGTCAAATCACTATCCAGTTTTCCCAGCAATTTTTGTCAAATGATAAATTCTGGCCTCAAGAGTTTAGATCTTTGGGTTTATCAAACAAAAAATTATTATGGCCATTTGCTATTGCATATCATGTACTTAATCAATTCCACCTATCCACCACTGTATTTCTTTGCTAATAACCAATTGTTTTCTTTTCATGACTACTAGTTTAAAATATAATTTGAAATCTGGTACTACGAGGTTGCCTTCCTTCACATTTTTTTCATTGATTTCTTTGACATTCTTGATCTTCTGTTCTTCTAAATGAATTTTATCATGGCTTTTTTATAGCTTTTAAAAATAATTCTTTGTCATTTTGATTGGTATGTCACTGAATATATAAATTAACTTAAGTACAATTGTCATTTTTATTATGTTGGTTTGTCCTAGTAATCACCATGTACCAATTTTTAGATGTCTTTATTTGTGTGAAAAGGGTTTTGTAATTGTGTACTAATGTTCCCTATGTTTGTCTTGGCAGGTAGACTCCTAAATATTTAATATTGCTTTCAGATTTTTAAAAAATTGAAATTTATTCATTTATTTACATTTCTTCCTGCTCAGTTTGTTAGCTTGTAGAAACGCTGATGATTTATATGGGTTTACTTTATATTGTACAACTTTGCTAAAGTTGTTAGTTGCTTCAATTAGTTTTTTGGTTAATTCTCTAAGTATACCATTATGTCATCTGCAAAGAGTGACAGTTTTTATTTCCTCATTGTCTATTTTTATTCCTTTATTTTTTTTCTTGTTTTCTCGTGTTAAGTAAAATATCAAATAAAATTGGTCATAACTGACATTCTTGTTTCACTTCTGATCTCATTGGGAAGTTTTCTAATTTATCCCCATGACAGATAATTTTTGATTGGTTAAGATGGAAACTACTTATAATTTTAAGAAAAGCTTCATTTACTCATTTTTAAATGTTTTTACTCTTGTATTTTGTTAAAAGCTTTTTCTGTATCTATTCATATAATCATATTTTTGTTTATTATTGTTATACTCAATTATGTACATAGTTTTACTGCTTTTCTGTTTGTCTAATATTGAAGCAATTCTGCAATCAGGGTACCTATTAGTTCACTGGGGTTTTTCAATTTACAATTTTATTAATCTGTCCTTTGATTTTGAAGATTTCTATTTTCTATTTGTGTTTATTTAGAGACTTTTAATTTGTTCTTTTATTGTTTTATATTTTTATTTGCCTACAAAATTTGTTGATCTGAACTTTCTTATATTGATGTAAGTTATAACCCACAAATTTTGGTTTGCTGTCTCCTTGCTTTAATTTCCTTTAATGAAATTCTTTATTATTTCTATGATTTGGTTGATCCAATCACGCTTTAGGATTCAGTTATTTAGGTTCCAATTAATTTTTAATCTATGTTTCAGTGGCTTTAATTCAATGTAATTTTTATGGCATGATTGTCCAAAATGATACATTTAATACTTATTTTGGGGAGCATTTGTTTGTAAGGTTTTTATGCCCTAAAACATCATTAATTTATTGTGAGGATGCCATGTATAGCTGGGAAAAAGTATACTACTTTCTATTCTTATTTCCTTTTCTCCAGAAGTCTGTCTTCTCTAACTTTTTCTAAAATTCTATTTATCTTCTTAATTTCTTTTTTTATTTTATATATAGATTTCTTTAGGTATAAGAGGGAGTAACTTGAGTTCCTCCTCAAGTATAGTTTTATTGACTATCTCTTCATATAATTTCTTTATTCTTTCAAGAATTGGTATGTTTGGGACTTCCAGGTACAGATCCAAAATGGCAGAGTAGAGGAAGCACACAGTCAAACTCTCTCTACATTCCTTTCCAAAAAATAAATTAAAATAACTCCACAAATAAAATTTTGGAGTGGTAAGGCCAACCAAAGGTCATTCTTCCAGCCTAAGACAACTTTGAATATTGAAGGAGAGATCTGTGATCAGAGCACAGTGGGATAGAAATGCTGGCATAGAATCAAAGTGGATGTCAAGAAACAATAAAGCAAAGTCAAAAGAATTAAAAAATAAAAGAAAATGTGAAATATCTCATTAGAAAAAGAACTAACCTGAGAAACAGCTTATGGAGAAATAATTTAAGAATTATTGTTCTAACTGAAAGCCATAAACAAAGAACATAGACATCCTATTTCAAGAAATTATAAAAGAAAACTACCCTGAAATCTTTAAGCCAAAGTATAAAATAAAAATTGAAAGTATCCACTGATCATCTCCAATTAATTTCCCTAATGAATATTGATGAAAAATTTAAATTAAATACTAGAAAAGAAATTTCAGAAATATATCACACACACACACACACACACACACACACACACACACACACACACAAAATCATATACTCTTACCAGGACTGGTTCAAATTTTGGAAAACTGTAGGTATAAATGGCTACATCAATAGCAAAAACAACAAAAATCTATGACTTTATAAATAAATTTCAAAAAGTATTTTGACAAAATCTTTTCTTATTCGAATACTAGAAAGCATGGGAAGTAATACAACTTTTCTTGAAATGGTAATATCTATCTAAAACCAAAAGCAAACATTATCTGTAAAATGGGTGATTTTCAGTATGTAAAATTACAATATTTTTGTACAAACATAACTAGTGAAAAAATTAGAAGAAAAATAGGAAACGTGTATCAGTAGGTCAAGATTCATAATATTGATGGTGACCATGAATAGTTCAGAATCACAAAGTATAAGAGACTCTCTTTATAGAAGGCAGAAGAAGTAAAACATTTGTTCAGACACCAGAGGATCAAATGCCAGAACCAATAACCCCAATTTGATGTAGCAGTAATTGTATTCCAAAACCAGTAAGCCTACCTCAATGTAACAGCAGGGAGGTTAAAATACAGTGTCACAGCAAAGAGCCAAGCCATCCTGCAAACTTCCCTTCTGCTAGGGCTTTCTTGCAAACACTCACTCATGAATCCTAACTTTCTGCTTGCCTGTGTCCTCACCTCCAGCAGAAAGCCCTTGCAGTTCTCAGAGACCTTCCAGTTCTCTCTCTGTCTCTCCATCTCTTCCAGTTCTCCATACTCTCTCTCACAGTTCTCTCTTCTTTGTCTTCTTCTTCAAACAGCTCTCTGGTCTCTGCATCTCTCTAATCTCTGCTTAATGGCTACCTACAGGATATATATGTGTGTGTATATATACCATATATATATATATGTATATATACATATACACATACATATGTATATATATATACACACATATATATATATGTAGAGAGAGACAGACAGACAGAGACAGATATATATATATATATATATTATATAGACAGATAGATCAATATAGATATCTATCTATATCGATCTCCCTGTCTGTCTGTCTGTCTGTCTGTCTGTCTATCTATGTCTTGTTTTGGGACCATGGGGCTTAGCATTTACTTAGTGAATGGGCTTTCCTACAAACAAGCCTCTCCTAATCAAACTTCCCTTAACTAGCTCCACCTGAGGCCTATTAAATGGGAAGGGAAGATCTTTGATCACATTAGCACCACAACTTGTCAAAACACATTTTATCAAGGTTCTCTAATAAAGCTTAATTTTCTCAACTATATAGAGCACTGAGCCAAATTTATAAAAACAGTTCTTCACCAATTGTTAAGTGGTGGACATAAATGGACAATACTCAGAGGAAAAAATCAAAATAATCAATAGTCAGATTTAAAATGCTCTGAATCACCAATAATTAGAGAAATGTAAATCGAAACAACTCTGAGGTATTATCTCATATCCATCAGATTGGCTAAAGTGACGGAAATGCATAACAACTAATCCTGGAAGGGTTGTGGGAAAATGGGTCAGAGGTGTGAGCTAGTCCATCCATTCTTTAGGACAATTTGGAATTATGGCCAAAAAGGTAGAAAACTTGTGCAAATCCTTTGACCCAATAATACTTCTTCTCAGTCTATACCCCAAGAAGGTTAAAGAAGAAAAAGGACTCATTACTACCAAAAAAAGGCTTATAGAAGTCCTTTTGGTGGTGGCAGACTTGGAAACTGAGGGGAAGGCCCTCAATTGGCAAATGATTGAATATGTTTTTGTATATGAATGTGACAAAATTCTAATGTGCTGTAAGGAATGATGGAGGGGATGGCTTCAGAAAAGCCTGTGAAGATTTATATATACTGTGGCAAAGGGAAGTGAGGAGAACCAAGAGAAAAATCTATAACATAAAAGTAATATTATAAAAAAATTGACTTTGGGGAGCCAAGATGGCGGACTAAGCAGTAAGTCACTCTCACTCTCCCTTACTCACCTTGGAAAAACTCAGAAAATACTGCCCCAGGAAAAATCCTGGAACAGTGGAGCCTGCATAAAGATGAAGTACAAGAATTTTTTAGCTTGTGATGCTAGATAGGTTAACAAGAAAGGGCCCTATTGCTGTGGCTGAAGGGAACCAGTACAGATAGGAGGCATACAGGCAAGCCAGCAGCATTCCTCACCTCAGCAAACCAGAAGGAGATTCTGAGCCCCAAGGTAGGGGAGCCAGAAAACCCCAACATCAGGATCCATGTGTATCTTCACTCAGCAGGGGAATTGGCAGACACCAGTGCAGAGAACCAGCACTTACACCTTGGACAGACAGCCCTTGGGGGAGAAGGAAACCTCCAGTGGCCAGACTACCCCTCCCCCACACTTCACCCCTTGAGCTTCAGTGTAACCCTGGGAAAACGCAGAAAGACCTCACATGGCCTCAGCACACACCAGTCCACCATCAGCTTCAACTCAGCTCCAGATAAGCTCCACCATTATACAGCTTCCAGCTGCCAGAACCTGAGACTCCAGCACAGAAAGGCAGTAACCAGGGCCCTAGTCCCCAGCACAACAAGCATGAGACAGAACCTACTGTGCCCTAGAAGTAGAGATCAACTTTAAAAGTCAGGAAAAAAGGAAACACAATGAGCAAAAAGCAACTTATAAAAGACCATGGATTCCTGCTATGGGGACAGGGAAGATGAAAAAACAAATTCAGAAGAGGACAAAATTGTCCCTATACTCATATCTTAAACCTCAAAGGGGAATATGAACTGGTCTCAAGCCCAAAAAGCCTTCTTAGAAGACCTCAAGAAAGTCAAATTAGAGAGGTAGAAGAAAAATTGAACAATTTCTTTAAAAGTACAATTGACAAAATGGAAAAAAAATTCACCGAAGAAAACAATTCCTTAAAAAGTAAAATTGGCCAAATGGAAAAGGAGGTACAAAAGCTAAATGAAGAAAACAATTGATTAAAAATTAGAATTGGGCAAGTAGAAGCTAATGACTATGAGGCATCAAGAATCAGTCAAACCAAATAAAAAGAATGGAAAAAAGAAGAAAACATACAATGCCTCATTGGAAAAACATTTGACATGGAAAATCAATCCAAGAGAGAGAATGTAAGAATTATTGGTCTACCAGAAAGTCATGTTGAAAAAAAGAGCCTGGACAGCATCTTCCAAGAAATCAAGGAAAACTGTTCTGAGGCCCTATAACCAGAGGGTAAAATAGTCATGAAAAAAAATCCACTGATCATCTTCTGAAAGAGATCCCAAATTGGAAACACCAAGGAATATTGTAGCCAAATTCCAGAATTATCAGGTCAAGGACAAAATACTGCAACCAGCCAGGAAGAGAAAATTCAAATATTGTGGAACTATAGTCAGGATCACATAGGTTCTTGCAGCTTCTACATTAAAAGAGCAGAAGGATTGGAATATGATATTCCATAAATCAAAGAAGCTTAGACTACAACCAAGGATTAAGTGCCCAGCAAAGTTGAATATTATCTTTCAGGCAAGGAGAAGGACATTCAGTAAGGGACTTCCAGACATTCATGATGAAAAGGCCAGACCTCAAATGATCTGCAGATACTAGACTCAAGAGAGGCATACAAAGGTAAACAAGAAAGAAAGAAAAAACACATGTTATTCAATAAGGGCAAACTCTTTACATCCCTACATGGGAAGATGATAATTGTACATCCTGAGAATTATATCTTTATTATGACATTTAAAGGAGCTATACATAGACAGAGGGTGTGGGTACAAATTAA
Source organism: Phalanger gymnotis (assembly GCA_028646595.1). Taxonomy (NCBI): domain Eukaryota; kingdom Metazoa; phylum Chordata; class Mammalia; order Diprotodontia; family Phalangeridae; genus Phalanger; species Phalanger gymnotis. Next base: position 215,272,197 of record CM053622.1, on the reverse strand, counting down.
CTGATGTGACAATAAAAAACCTAATTAGGGGTGCAAAGGAATTGTACTCAGAGAAGAGGAAAGGAGGAAGTAGACGAAGGTAAATTACATCACATGAAAAGGCACAAAACATATTACAGTAGAGGGAAAGAAGGGAGATGAACATTGTCTGAATTTTACTCTCATCAGATTTGATTCAAGGAGAGAATAACATACTCAGTTAGGTATTGAAATCTAACTTGCCCTACAGGCAGTTGGAGGGGAAAAGGGAAAAAAAGGAGGGGGTGGTTAGAAGGGAGGGAAGATTGAGAGAGGTGCTGGTCAAAAACAAAACTCTTTTGAGGAGGGAAAGAGAGAAGGGTCAAATAGAAGTATAAACAGGGGGATAGGGAAATAGGATGGAGAGAAAGACACAGAGAGTAATCATAACTGTGAATGTGAATGGGATGAACTCTCCCTTAAAACAGAAGTGGATAGCAGAATGGATTAAAAAACATAATCCTACAATATGTTGTTTACAAGAAACACATTTGAAATAGAGGAATACACACAGGGTAAAGACAAAAGGCTACAGTAGAATATATTATGCTTCAGCTAAAGTAAAAAAAGCAAAACAGAACAAAACAGGGGTGGCAATCCTAATCTCAGAAAAAGCAAAACAAAAATAGATCTAATTAGAAGAGATAAAGTAGGAAACTATATCCTGCTAAAAGGCACCTTAGACAATGAAGTAATGTCATTGTTAAACATATGCATCAAGTGGTATAGCCCCTGAATTCTTGGAGGAGAAGTTAAGGTAGTTATAGGAAGAAATAAGCAGCAAAACTATACTAGTGGGGGACCCCAAACTCTTCTTCTCTGAACTTGATAAATCCAGCCTCGAAATAAACAAGAAAGAAGTTAAGGAGGTAAATAGAATTTTAGAAAGGTAGATATGGTAGACCTCTGGAGAAAACTGAATGGAGATGGAAAGGAATATACCTTTATCTTAACAATACATGGCACATACACAAAAATCGACCATGTATGAGGGCATAAAAACCTCACAATCTGCAGAAAGGCATAAATAGTCAATTTATCCTTTTCAGATCATGATGCAATTAAACTTATTTGTGATAAAGGACCATGGGAAGATAAACTAAAAATTAATTGGAAACTAAATAATCTAACCCTAAGAACGAGTGGGTCAAACAACGAATCATAGAAACAATCAGTAACTTCATTCAAGAGGATGATAATAATGAGACAGCACACCAAAACTTATGGGATGCAGCAAAAGCAGTTCTTAGGGGAAGTTTTATATCTCTGAATACTTATATGAAGAAAATAGAGAAAAAGGAGATCAATGAATTGGGCATGTAACTTAAGTGAGAAAAAGAACAAATTGAAAATGCCCAATACCAAACTGGAAATACTGAAAACCAAAGGAGAGATTAATAAAATTGAAATCAAGAAAACTTGAGCTAACAAATAAAACTAAGAGCTGGTTTTATTAAAAAACACAATAAAATAGTTAAACCATTGGTAAATTTGATTAAAAAAAAGAAAGAAGAAAACCAAATTACTATTATTGAAAATGAAAGGAGGAATTCGCCATCAATGAAGAAGAAATTAAAACAATAATTAGAAAGTATTTTGCTGAACTGTATACCAATAAATTTGGCAATCTTAGTGAAATGGATGAATATTTACAAAAATATAAATTGCCCAGATTAACAGAAGAGGAAGTAAAACACTTGAATAACCTCATCTCAGGAAAAAAAATTCAACAAGCCATCAATGAACTCCCTAGGTAAAAATCTCCAGGGCCAGATGGTTTTACATGTGAATTCTATCAAACATTTAAAGAATAATGAATTACAATATTATATAGACTATTGGGGAAAATAGGTGAAGGAATCCTACCAAATTTTTTTTGTGATATAAATATCATACTGATACCTAAACCAGGAAGCATCAAAATAGAGAAAGAAAATTATAGACCAATTTTCCTAATGAATATAGATGCAACAATTTTAAATAAAATGTTAGCAAAAAGATTACAGCAACTTATCACAAAAATAATATACTTTGATCGGGTAGGATTTATACCAGGAGTGCAAGGCTGGCTCAATATTAGGAAAACTATTAGCATAATTGATCAGATCAACAACAAAACTAGCAGAAACCATGTGGTAATCTCGATAGATGGAGAAAAAGCTTTTGACAACATAAAACACCCATTCCTATCAAAAACATTGGAGAGCATAAGAATACATGCTATCTTCCTTAAAATAAGTAGCAACTGCCTAAAACCATCAGCAAGCATTATATGTAATGGGGATAAGTTAGAAGCATTTACAATAATGTTAGGGACCCATTATCACCTCTTTTATTCAATATGGTGCAAGGAATGTTAGCTTTAGCAATAAGAGAAGAAAAAGAAATTGTAGGAATTAGAATAGGCAGAGAAGAAACTAAGTTATCACTCTTTGCAGCTGATATGATGATATACTTAGAGAATCCTAGAGAATCAAGTAAAAAAAAACTTGAAATAATAAACAACTTCAGCAGAGTTGCAGGATACAAAATAAACTCACATAAATCCTCAGCATTTCTGTATATTACTAACAAAGCCAAACAGCAAAAGATAGAAAGGCAACTTCCATTTAAAGTTACCATAGACATTATAAAATATTTAGGAGTCTACCTGACAAAACAAACCCAGGAATTATATGAACACAATTACAAAACACTTTTCATAAAAAGTCAGATCTAAATAATTGGGAAAATATCAGTTGCAATTTGGTAGTCTGAGCTAATATAATAAAAAATGACAATTCTATCTAAATTAATTTACTTAGTGCCATACCAATCAAAGTACCAAAAATTATTTTATAGAGCTAGAAAAAAAATAACAAAATTTATCTGGAAGAATGAAAGGTCCAGAATATCAAGGGGATTGATAAAAAGAAATGCTGGGGAATTTGCCTTAGCTATATCAGATCTTAAATCGTATTATAAAGCAGCAATCATCAAAACTACTTGCTATTGGTTAAGAAATAAAGTGGTGGATCAGTGGAATAGGCTAGGTACACAAGACACAGTAGACAATGACTACAGCAATCTATTATTTAATAAACCCAAAAACTCCAGCTTCTGGGATAAGAACTCACTATTTGACAAAAACTGCCGGGAAAACTGGAAAGTAGTATGGCAGAATCTGGGCTTAGACCAATATCTTACTCTGTATACCAAAATAAAGTCAAAATGGGTACACAATTTAGATATATAGGCTGATATTATAATCAACTAAATTTTTCTGCTTAGGAAAAGAATCTCCCAAAATGGAGGTTTTATTGTGGGTTCAGGATTCTGTAAGTGATAAATAGGCTTGTTTAATCATTTATCTTCACATTTACAGGTGAGACTGTAAATTAACAATTCATACAAAAGCACCTCAAAACATGGTGGGTCACAAGAGTTAAACACAACACTAGTTAATGAAAAGGCCACTCCTAATAACAAAAGGGACACATTCAATACCTGATCATATAAAATACAGCACAGGTATTCATATAAAAGTAATTCATTAATAAGGTCATAGGATATGTAGGTAAGTAGAAGTGGCCTTGTAGTCATCTTAACATCTTCATTTTAATGATGAGTCTCAGAGAAATTAAGTGACTTGCCCAAGGTCACATAAGTGTTTAGTGGCAGAGTTGTCAGTCACTCAAATGTTTGGTTTGCATATTAGAAACCTCCTTATGTTTTGACTTTGTATATACCAGGCCGTAGTACTCACAAAGATGCACAGACCTATATTCAATCAGGCTCTGTATCCAGTATAGCTATCTAAAATGTGGCAAAACTAATCAGAAATTCTGAAGCATGCTCTCCTAAGAAGAAATAAAAGAATTGTTAAAATGCAACTGGGTGATAACCTATGACTATTGTACTCAAGAAGTCAAATTATGGAGTCATATTGTCTTTTAGATGCAATGCTGAAGCAAAATGCCAAAATTCCCAATTATAATTGTGTTTTAAAAGTCCATGTGGCAGCATGGATAAAGGGCTGTCATTGTACTATCTTCATCTTTGGCATATTCCAGCTGTATGATCCTAGGGAAGTCACTTGGCCTCTCAATATTCTGTATAACTTTCTAAGAGTACACTTTACCATTGAGTTGCTGATTTATATTCATGTAGTTTCCATGCAAAGTATCAAATCATAGTTTCTGCCACACACACACACACACACACACACACACGTGTCTCTCTGTGTGTCTACATATCAATGTATATGTGTGTATGTATACATATATATTTATCACAAACCAAGTTGTGATACGTGAATATAACTTCGTATCACTAACATATAAGTGCTTAATGTTTTCCCATGCTTTAGAAGATTGTGTGGATCAAAAATTAGTATGTGACTAGCTACTTTTAAAACATATAAACATAATTATCTCTAATGCATTTTTCCTTTCTAGACTCTTCCAGTTGTCATTCAGGGCATTGTCTTAATAGTATGATAATAGCATTACCCTTGGTGCAATCAACATGATGGTTTGTGTGCTCTTTTTTAATCAAAGATATCACAAATGAGAAAATTAGAGATCAAATAATGAAATAGATTGTTTTCATTACAAAGCTAGCACCAGCCTGTAATTAGAATGTGTACTCACAACTCTGTATCAAAGAATAGCAGCAATGCACATCATAAAACTTGATAGTAATTAGTTGACCTTTTCAGGACTTTTTTCACTTGGAGAACTCTGACCTTTCTAGATTACATTCTTGAACTTCCAGCATGCCACTGATTGCCAAATCAGTATCTGTAATGAAGGCAACTGCTTTGGATGGCACAGACTCATTCAGCAGACTGAAATGACAGTCTTAAATGCATTGGAAACTCTAATGGAAATGATTTAGCTTAGTTGCTTGATGCTAGCCTTTTTGCTTGAAGAGACTAATCAATTCTTCCCTTTGATGGGAATTTTAATTGAAGACAACAGCCAGAGGTGAAAATATTGTTCATCTATCTGACTTTCTTGCCATTCTGTCATTTTAATTGGGACTGTCCTAATATTTTCATTGTTGAATTCACTTGGCAGAATGAGAAAATTACATTAGGGCTATTTAAGCATGGATTTTGTGAAAGTCTGTTTAACTTTGAGAAGCATGTAGGAAATGTTCAAACAGACATATTAAGGGAATGGTTTCACAATCCATTACAATAGTGTATAATATCTATGCCTGTTCTGCACAAAAGTGCAGAATTTACCTTTTATTTACAGAAGTCTAATAAATGTGTAGTAATGAAATTTTTATATAAGTTTGAACTGGCTTGCCAACTATATGTTTCCCATTAGTATGTTACTACATTTGCTAACCACCTATTATATTTGTTAATTTATTAAAATCAAAGTAAAGCATGTAGTGGGTTCTTAATGTATACTTGTTGAATAAATAATGAATCAATGAATTAAATTAATGATGAGCTCATTGGAATAAATGCTTATAAACTATAAGCTTTTTTTATTTGGCTGTACAATGGGCACTACATTGGGTATTTTAAACTACTTCTTTGATATATTCTGAATAAATTGTCATGCCACTGAAAGCTTGAATAAAGACAGAAAAATAATACTATATTCTGATAGGATTCTATCTTGTGAATATTTAAAAGTGAATCCAGCATCATTACCCAAACCCTGAATCCTCCCCTTCTCTATTTCTGTTATTTGCATGATTATCCCACTTACCTATGCTCTTGATAATTGGCAATGACTTTCTCCTTTCCTTCATCCCTCATAACTATGGAGCCACAGAATTTTCCAAATTGTTATGATTTTAGTGGCTATATAGTCAACCCACACCCATAAACAAAACTTCAATATATAATGCCTGACAAGTGTTCACTCAACATTTTGACTTGAAAGCCTCTTGTAATGGAGAATCCGCTAGCAATTGAATAGTTCAAATTAGTTACTAAGTCATATGATTCTACCATATTGATATTTCTCATCTCTCCTTTTATCTTAACATTGATATTGTCTTCTACACAGAACTTACTTCTCAGATAATTACAATGACCTTCAAACAGGCTACTTTAAAAATTTTCGTCCAAAAACTATGGTATTTTTTAAAAATTAGAACTTTATTTTTTCTGATAGCAAGCATTATTTTTCTCACCCTTGAATTTCTTTCAAAGGGGGAAAGGGAAGCTTCTAATGGACATAGACAAAAAGGGCATGTAATAAAAAATTAGAGGATGAAATAAGAGATTACTTTTCAGATCTATTTAGAAGGGAAATATTCATGAACAAACAAGGGAGAAAGCAGATTACAGAAGATAGAGAAGATAAAGTAAGTTATTTTGATTGCATACAATTAAAAAGTTTTTAAAACAAAATCAATGCAGTTAAGATTAGAAGAGTAACAGTTACCTGGGTGAAAAAAAAGTTTGCAGCAGACTTCTTCAACATATTTTCAAGATATATAAGGAATGAATTCAAATTTATACAAATGAAAGACATTCTCCAACTGATAAGTACTATAGTGAAACACCATAGTACTATTGGGGTGAGACACCATAGTACTGTGGGGGTGAGACACCATAGTACTGTGGGAGTGAGACACCATAGTACCGTGGGGGTGAAACAACATAGTACTGTGGGAGTGAGACACCATAGTATGGCTTTCTCATCTGTATAACAACTTTATGAGTGTGTTATAAGAATTTTTCCCATTCATAGTATCCTTAGTGAGAATATGAAATGGAAACTATTGACAATTATATATAGACTACATATTTGCAATCACATAACTGAAAGTTGTAATGAATAATAGATACCAGTATTTATTATTCATTTATTACAAAAATATTAACTCATTGGAGTAGAATATTACCTTAAAATCTGTCCCAAAATAAAATGTTTTGAATGTGTACATCAAATTCATATGTTTCATTGATAGTCAGAAAGACATTTATATTCAACAATCTAATGATGTTGGTGGCATCAAGTGAGATATAAATATCACTGATGTTTGTGAGATATCAAGTGAGATATGAAAAAGCAGAATACGTTTGTCAGTACCAGGGAAGATACTCAACGCTAAGTCCACTATTAATAAACAAGAATTTCTTAAAATACCTATTAAGCTCCATGTACTCTGCTAGGTATAGAAATTAGAAATGTTACCCTTGTTGTCATGGGGCTTATATTCTCCTGGAGGAATATAACATAGTCAAAGAAAATACAGGATAGATGAAAGAATGCTTAGTGTTATGGAGGGGCAAACTAACAACTGAGAGAGACAGGAGAGGTGTCAAGAACTAGAAGATACTTTTACTGAACCTGGAGGGAACTAAGGGTTTTAAGAATCAAATGGAAGAGAGATTCTTTATTGATGATGAGTTTTCCTGGAACTTTTACATTCTACTTGTTGCACTGAATCTGGAAGACTATCAAGTTTTTTTCAATAAAATCTCTATCTACTCAAAAGTGAAATATTATTTTTTTACATAGGAATATGCATTTTACATAGGAAAAAATAAGCAGATAAAGAAAGCATTTGTGATTATAGCATTCATTTCCTTTAAAATACCAGAATTAATTCAACAGGATGTATAAACACACAGACATATATGTATATACATCCACACATACATGTATATTGTGGATGCATTCATATGTATACATATTACATGTGTATGTATGCATTATGTATAAACAGATATATTTATATTTCTGGCTTGTGACCCTGGGCAAATCACTTAAATTTTCAGTTCTTTAGGTGACCCTCAAAAACTCCACTCAGGAGTTCCCTTTACCAATGGAATCATAGTCCTTATTCCTGTCTCTACCACAGATAGATAGAGTTGTCACAAGGACTGAATAAAAAGAAGAGGGTAGATTATTTAGCTTCTGGGAAAATTAAGAAAACTTTCAATAATCCAAAGATGCTCACACCATCAAAGTATATTTTTAAACATTCTTCTTCTTTTTTCTCTATTCTCCTTATTGCTAAAGACTTGCCTCTAAGTTTAACTCTGATTTATCTTGTCTATATCTTATTTGCATATAGTTATTTGGGTATTTTCTCTGCAATTAGAATATGAGCTCTTTGAGGGTATGGGAGGGTTCTTTCATTTTACCTTTCTATATATCCCCAGCAAGTAGCACAGTGCCTGGCATATAGTAAGTCCTTGATAAATGCTTGTCTACTTGACTTATGATACTGTATGACTTAAATTCATGGAATACCACAATCTCAGATGGATCTGAATTGTAGGTACTCCCCAATATAAATACATTTGGTGAATCTAATCAGGCTGCAACTTCTTATGAATGATGAATTATATATAATAAATGGCATAAAATATTATACAAAAATGCTTGACTAAAAATGATATGGGTATGCCATGTAGTGAGAATGAAGGGAATGCGTGTATATAGATTGGTAACTAGTGGAATGGTCACACCCAAAGAAGATTCATCAATGGTTTCATGTCAACTTGGAAGGACTTTCCATGAAAGGATTCCAGAGTCCAAAGCTGTATTTAATCCTGTGTTTTTAAGCATTTGTATTAATGAATTTGATAAAGGTATAGTTGTCAAACTTATCAAGATTCCAGGTGAAAAATTGGGAGGAATAATGAAAGATTCAGATAACAAAATAATTATATATATATATATATATTCAGGCTAAATTCAAGAAGGTGAAATTAAATAGAAGTAAGTATAAAGTCATATTTTTATTCAAAGATACAACTTCATAAATATAAGATGAGGAAGGTATAACTTCCTCCTGAGGAAGTTCACTTGAAAAGAATATTGATTTTATTTAACTATAAAGTTGAATATGTCAACACTGATATGATTGCCAAAAATGTAAATTCTATTTTCAGCTACATTGAAGGTATGGCATCCAAGATTAGGGATTATTTAGGATTATTTAGACAAAATAATACTACTACTAACTAATATTTGCATTACACTTTTAGGTTTGTAAAACACTTTCTATAACTTATTTAAATTGGTCCTCTGTAGTAGGAAGGCCGAATTTATGATCTCAAATATAATCATGTATATGTTTGAATGGTCCGAAATCGCAAGGTATGAGAGATTCTCTAAGGAGAAAACAACAAGAAATTTATTTAGGCCCCACCGCAGCAAAAACTTGAAC
>CM053622.1:215242676-215262541 GCA_028646595.1 Phalanger gymnotis | reverse complement strand
TCAAGGCCTTAGACTTGGCCTCTGTCTTCGGGGGGACAACGGCTTCCTTCTTCGCCTTCGGTGCCATCTTGGGGGAAAGGGTCTTCCGCAGTGCTTCTCACGAGCTTATAGAGCTAACTCTCGCTCAAACCTCACGAGGCTTCAAGGCCTCCGAAGAGGACTCCATAACAGCTTTTTATGGTCAGGTTCTTTGTTGTTGTTGTTTGCTCATTTTCCAACCTATTTCTTGACTTTTACCTTTTAACATTTGGTTCTGCTACCTTTGTGAAGGGGATATTGTTCCAAAACTCAGGTTGTTTACTAAGCTGTTTTCAGAATTAGTTCTGGAATGTCTATAATTTTTGGGTTCTTTCAAGGCATTATGATCTAAGGAGAGGTGTGGCTACTGCTTCACCAGTTTGTACTCTGTTCTTTACCAAGGAAGGGACCTTGTTCTCCTATATCCACAAGGGCTAGTATTGCTTTTGTCCCTGTAACTGTGACCAGGTTGTCTGTTCTCCTGCATCCATAATCATTAATGCTCCTGTCTGCCTTAGAACTGAGACCAGGGCCCTGGATACTTTGAGAGCAACTATAAGCACTCTTTTCTACCCTGGAACTGTGACCAGAGCCATGGTTTCCCTGTCTCTGCAAGCACTTGTGGTACTTTTTGCCCTGGGACTGTGATCCAGGGACTGTTTGTACGGACAATGGAACAGCATCCTGAACCCAATGCCAGCAGATGGTCCCCTGTAATCTTTTTGATCAGTTGTCTGATCCCCTTACTGTCTGTGGATTTTGAGCTCCCAAAGCTGTTGCTATCAATGACGCAGTTACTTCCAAGGCCTGCTCTTGGCATTGAAGCACAACCTGACCTGTGTTTCAAATTAACACTATCATGGTGAGGAAGATCTTTCTTGCAGAAATCCTATATTATCTTAGGCCAGAAAATTGTTTCACTCAACCTTTTATTGGTTCTGCCTTTCCAAAATTTGGTTCGAGGTATTATTTTAAAGTTGTTTTGAGGAGAATCTGAGAGAGTTCAGGTGAGTTTATGCTCCTACTCTGCCATCTTGGACTATTTACATTTTTAAAAAATAAATGTGTAATTTAAAAATTGCCAGTATGTAGAAGAGGTGGGGATTGGACCTGCCCTTAATTGTGACTCTAAGGCAGGTTCTTCAAATTTATCACCTTTACCTATTTTTTGTAAAATTACATATGTAATCATTGTTTCTCCCATCAAAATATAAGCTACTTAAGAGAAAAGTATTTATATCTCCCATTCATAGCACAGTACTTGGCCAACAGAGTGGCAGCTAGGTGGCACGATGAATAGAATACTGCGCCTGGAGTAGGGAAGATATCTTCCCAAATTCAAATCTGGCTTCAGACACTTACTAGCTGTGTGAGCCTGGGCAAGTCACCTAGCTTTGTTTGCCTCAGTTTTTACTTCTGTAAAATGAGCTGGACAAAGTAATGGGAAAGCACTCCATTATTTTGCCAAGAAAACCCCAATTGGGGCCGTGAAAACTCAGACCTGACTGAAATGATTGAACAACAACTGACAGAGAGTAGATGCGCAATAGATATTAGTTAGTTGAATGTTTAATAATCTCTAATCATTTCACATTCCAAAACTTCCTCAGGTTCTCAAGGTAACAGCAGAGGATCCAGGTTGTACATATATTATCACTCACATTTGCATATCAGTCTGTCTTTTATTTTTCAGCCATACATGTGCTTTCTGTTGCACCACTTCTTCCATACAAGTTATCAGAAATTACATATGATAGGCCACCCTGCACTTTCCTCTTGTCTTTTAGACTACTAGTCATTTTTATTCATCTGATAACATAATATTTTGTGCTTTATAGTCATGCAGTATCTCTAGGAAAAATGTGTAAAAAAAACTCCATGAACTTTGGAGCCTGTAAATAGTTTGGGATCATTAAAAACACGGTATAACTGCATACAAACTAACCTCTTTCTATTACTCAATTTCTCTTAATCATTTTCCTTCTGCAACGCCTTTCCAATGTGCAGTGACAGAATAATGTGACAAGATATCCATTCAGATGAATGTCAAAGTATGGGCAATATAGATTTTTTAATCCACTGTATTTCTCTCATGTACACAGATCAATCTGTCACATTGTGGTGGAGTTCAGAGGGCTTAAAGCACTGAGAGTCTCAATGTAATTCATATAAAATGTGAATACAAGTATTTAGAGAGCCTCCTCTACAAGCAACTATTCAAAATCTTTTTTCTTTACTTCACACAGATTACTAAATGACAATGGTGAAAAACATATATATATATATACCTATATATGCACACACAAATATATATATATACATACATACATATATATGCATATATATATGCTTGTCTTACACCTCACTTTCTGTTAGTTTTCAACATATTCATATAGTTATCTCCATCATTGTCTTCATTGAGTCTTCATAGGATCATAGATTTGGAGCTTGAAGGAAATTTAAAAGACATCAAGTCCAAGCCCCTTCATTTTACAGAGAAATAAACTGAGGCACATATAAGCTAAATGACTTGACAAGGTTCACAAATCTAGTGCCTGAGACAAGATTTGAACACAATTATTTGTGACTCCATGAATAGTAATCTATCTAGCACATCATGCTGGCAGGTTTAGTATATACAGTAGTGAGTCTCCTTATTGATCTTTCAACAAATATCACACATGAAGAGTATTAATAAATTCAGATTCCTAGATGTTCTAAAAATTGTGCTTCTTAGAACTGTCTCACTCTTTGCTTTACTTTCTACAACTGTAATTGAAGAAGTATTTGTGACAATTAAGGTCCATAGCACACTGTACTGAAGATGGTAGTTATGATAATACTGTTATTATTGTTGATGAAGAATAGAATGTTGATTAGTTTCTTAAGTCTCCATAGTAAAAAGTACCATTTATCTTTGGCTAACCTTATGCTAATAATTTTCTCTATACTTACTTATGCTTATTAAGCATGACACAAGACTGAAGATATCTCCATGACCTACTTCAATGTTTCTCCAGTTTTGTAGAATATGGCAGATACTGCATTCTCCATCTGACCTTCTATGGATCATGGTTATGCAGTATCGCCTTTTATGGGGCCATCCAAATGAAAATACCTCAAAAGAGCTCAAACAGTGGAATATTAACACAATGTATTTCCCACAGTTTTAGTTGACAGTTTTAATTCTGAAGAAAGGTGGAATGCACTTAACACAATATCTGTAACAATTCCATAGTACAAAGGTTGCTCTCCAAAGCTGTATTAATGTAAAATGAAGACAAAATGAATGAAATCTTGGCACAGAGATTAAAATTACATGAAAAAGCCAAATTGTGGTGGGGGGAGGAAACTGATATATATATATATATATATATATATATATATATATACATATATATGTATATATATATGTATACATATGTATACATACATATATATACATACATTAAATAGATAGATATATGTGTGTGCATATACATACACATATATACATACATATAAATAGATGATAGATAAATAGAAAGATAGATAGATAAATAGACAGACAGATAGATAGATAGATAGATAGATAGACAGATAGATAGATAGTTGATGATCGGTCATTTTCAGTTATGTCCAACTCTTTGTGACTCCATTTGTTTTTGTTTTTTTGGGGGGGAGGGGTTGGCAAAGAGGCTGGAGTAGTTTGCCATTTCCTTCTCTAGCTCATTTTATAGATGAAGAAATTAAGACAAACAGAGCTAAATGACTTGCCCAGAGTCCCACAGCTAGTAAGTGTCTGAGGCCAGATTTGAACTCAGAAAGATGAGTTTCCCTTACTCCAGATACAGTTCTCTACCCACTGTACTGCCTAGCTGCACTATAAAATACACACACATACACACACACATTTACATTGTATAAAATGTATTTTCTATCATGTGGTTTTCAATGGACTCATCAATTGTGACATATTTTTAGATCAGCATGTTATACCAAAATGGTTTTAAGTTAACTAGAACTTCAAATGTTTGGAAGTTTCCTGCTTTTTTGCATGTTTTATTTTAGGAATATTTCATTTAAAAAGAAAATATGAGCAAAAAACCCAGCATTCTATTTTATTCTTTCTATCTAAAACTTCTTTCGTATTAAAACCCTATTTACCCTTTCTTGTAACAAAGGTTCAAGTGTGTAATTGAAAAGTTGCCACTAGTATGTGGTTGAGAAATGGCTTGAATTGTCTATTGCATAATAAAAAAAACATGCATTTTATATTTTTATTCTACAGAGAAATCTTTGTAAAAGGTGTGTAATGATCCTCCAGCCTAAATCATTTTCTCCACATGAATGCCGAATTCCATTAGAAACTGAGAGGGGTGTGTGTGAGTGTGTTTATATCTATATATGTGATATGTTTGAAGCAGACCAGTCATAATAAGAAATCAGAGAACTAATTATAATCATTTATTAAAACCCTGTCAATCATAAGAAGTGATTTTTGTGCCTGTGGGGATTTCTAATTTTGCCACAAGTGCCTCAATAATGAACATGAAGTAAACAAACATTCCAAACCACATACATACATTATTAAACCTATTTTTAAAAATGTGTAAAGGTTTCTAATGAGTATGTAAGTTGTCAAAATCGCTGATATTACATATACCTAGTAATGTAGAAAATATAATATGTATGTATAATATCTAGGAAGAAAAAAAGATCATGATTATTTTTACCGTCCCTCCCCTGAACAAAATAAGAGAAATTAAGCAGTTAGAGCAGACTCTAGATAGAGTTCAAGCAAAGAAAAGAAAGAGTCAAGAAGAAGAAGGGGGGATAAAAAAGGAAGATCAAGAGGAGTTCTGGCCTCAGGATATTTGATATGTTGATGGTTGTTTTTATTTAATAACTAATTAAAGAAAAAAAAACTAGGTCTATTTTCTCTTCTAGGCTCAAAGTGCAGGAACTACTCATGGGCTCCACTGTATTCTTGAATAACAGAGGCTCTTTAACCTGTTCTGTTTTGGACCTGGGCCAGTCTTTCCTCATGCAACTTTTGACCCCCAGTTTCGAGGGCCTCGTCATATTTTTTAAAAAATATTTATTTTTTTCATTTACACATAAAAATAATTTTAACATTTTTTAAAAAATTGAGTTCTAAGTGCTCTCCATTCTTTCAATTTCTATTTTGCCCTCTGGTTCTAGGCTATCAGGGCAGTTTTCCATGACAATTTTTTGAAACATGATGTCTAGACTCTATTTTTTAACATGACTTTCAGGTAGTCCAATAATTCTGACATTATCTCTCCTCAATCTATTTGCCAGGTCACATTTTTAAAAATTTTTCTTTATTATTTTATTATGTTTTGAGTTCCAAGCTTATATCAGTCAAGCAATGTATATGATAATTGTCAAAATGCCTATGTGGTTCTGTATTGCAAAGTATACAAGACTCTCCATATAGAAGGTAGAAGAAATAAACCATCTATTCAGTCACCAGAGAACCATATCCCATAAGCCATGTACCCAATCTATCAGAGAAGTAAAGCATTCAATACATAATATTACAACATGGAGCCTTCCAGGTCACTTTTTAATGACATATTTCACATTTTCTTCTACTTTTTCATTTTTATTTTGTTTCCTCGTATCTTGATGTCTCATATAGTCTTTAGCTATCACTTGCCCAATTCTAATTTTTAAGGAATTATATTCTTTGGCAAACTTTTTTTTTGCATTTGGCCAATTCTACTTTATATGGAACTATTCTGTTAAGTGATTTTTTGTATACCTTTTTCAATTTGGCCAATTTTGCCTTTTCAAAAGGTCTTCTGTTCAATGGGTTTTTGTGCCTGTTTTGCCAGTTGGCCTATTCTGGTTTTTGAAGTGTTATTTGATTAGTATTTTTTTTGTCTCCTTTCAGTTATTGACTCTTTTTTCATGATTTTTTTGGTATCACTGTCATTTATTTCCCCAAATTTTCCTCTACCTCTCCTATTTGATTTTTAAAATCCTTTTTAAGTTCTTCCAGAAATTCATTTCATGACTGAGCCCAATTCACATTTTTCTTTAAGGCTTGAATATAGCCATTTTGACTTTGTTGTCTTCTTTCGAGTTTGTGTTTTGATGTTCCCAGTCACCATATAAATTTTCTGTGGTTGGATTCCATTTGGTTGTTTGTTCATTTTTCCAGGCTATTTCTTGACTCTTATTTTTATGTTAAATTTTGGTTTTGCTCCTGGAGGGGTACTGTCCTAAGCTTCAGGTTTTTCCATGCTGCTGTTTTCAGAGCTAGTTCCAGATATCTGGAAATTTTCAGTTCTTTCAAGTTGATATGATCTAAGGAGAGGTGTGATCCTTGATGTCATGACTTGTGCACTGGCCTCTGAGTGATTACAAGAATCCTTTTGCACCCTGGATCTATGACGAAGGCCCCTGCTCCCTTGCTCCTGTACACTCTAGTGTGCTAGTACTCTTCCTCACCCTGGAAATGTGAAACATAACTGCATATAGGCAATGCAACAAAGTCTTGCATTCAGTTCCAGTGAATGGTCCCCTGTAATATCCTTCTGACCAATTTTCTGATCCCCTTATAGTGTGTAAAATGAGAGTTCTGAAAGCTGCTGCTGATTCAGTCACTCCCTAGGCCTGCTGCTGGCTTACTGAGGCTTGGCCTCTGCTGCATTCCTCTCTACTCTTATGCAAGAGAGAGAGAACTTTCCTGTTGATTTTTTAAGTTATCTTGGGCTAGAAAATTGTTTCTCATTGTCCTTTCTTTGGTTCTGCCACTTCACAATTAATTTTGAGGCATTATTTAGAAGTGGTTTGGAGGGGAATTTGGGAGAACTGAGTCAGGTACCTGCCTTTACTCCTCCATCTTGGTTCTTCCTCTTGGGATTCATTATATTAATGCTGAATATAGTGCAGGCACTCAATATCCAATATAGCTCAGAAGTCCTGAGATCCATCATTCTCAAGTTCCTAGAAGCAGGCATCACAGACATACAACACTACTACCTACTGATCATTCTTCTTTCACAGAAATTTTTAGATATTTGAAATTTAATTACTTTTCAAATTCATTCTGTAAAAAAGTACAAACTTTAGGGGGAAAACAAAATCATCAGACCACCTCCAGACCAAAGGATAACTTAACCAAGTGACCAAAGAACAGACATGGAATTTCTCACTTCATGTCCCAGATCTGTGGCTTGTTTGTTTCACTTAGGAAGAACAATTCTCTAAATAAGCCCTAATTTTCATACATAAAATGGGTTTAATAAAATTCACCCTCATCCTCAGAAAGTCTAAAAAAGCTTAGTGGTGCGTTAACCATTACTGGAAAAAAGTTCTATACATTCAACTGTTTAGGTGGAAACTTAATTTATTGGAATTTTTCTGTTTACTATTAGAATTCTATATTATTGATACTATTTAGCTTAAGAATTATATGCTGAAGTACAAACAACCTGCTGTTAATGTTGAAGAACCACTGTCTTATTACCCATAATAGCCTAGGAACCCCACAACCTCCCCTAGGGTAAGCTAAAGCAAATAAGATAAGGGTTGCTGAATATAAAATGGTGAGAATCCCACCCAGAGCCTTTTTCTTCTGAGGTTACACTTTTCTTACTGTTGTTGCTTTTCTGTAATTTCAGTCAGGTCTGACTCTTCATGACCTTGTTGGTTTTCTTGGCAAAGATACTGGACTGGTTTGCCTTTTCCTTCCCCAGTTCATTTTATATATGAGGAAACTGAGGCAAATAAGGTTAAGTGACTTACCCAGGATCAAATTGCTAGTAAGTGTATGAGGCCAGATTTGAAACAAGGAAAATGAATCTTCCTGACTCCAGGCCCAATACTCTATCCATTATGACACTTAGCTGCCCTTAGTTTCCCTAGGAAAGAGGAAACAAAACCCTTGCTCACCTCCTCTCTGAAATCCTAGAGTAGTTGTAAAGGTTGCTAGTGGTTCACTGCTGATTTCTACTGCTACGTGAGTACAGAATGTAAAGCACTTTTTATAAACCTCAAAGTGCTATATAAATATTGGCTATTATATCAGACATTTATATAGAACTTTAAAGGTGTTTTATGTGTCTTCCTTACAACAATTATTTAAAATGAGTAGAACAAGTATAATTATCTCTAATTTTACAGATAATGAAATTGAAGTTCAAGGACTTGTCCCATTGTCACATAGCTCATAAGCAAGGACCAGAAAACTTACATCCTTTGACTCCTATTCTATTACCATACCCCCCAGATTTCTCTCCTGAAGACTTATTTAATGAGAAGACTATAGGGGAAAAGGAACAGTGGTAAGTGGGAAAAGAACCATCCACCTCCACTTCTGCCCCCAATTTGACATATCCTATTTTTATTTACCCAGGCACCTTTCCTCCGTTTGTAGGATTTCTCAGAATGCAAAAGGTAGAGGAAGGTTTGCTTTGTAACTGGCAAAGTCTTTCTCTGCAGTCTTGGTGTTGTTTTATGTAGCTGAAACAAATAGTGGGGCAACAATGAGATATATAGGTCCAAAAGTCTAAATTTACATCTTTTTTCACCATGTGCCTTTACTAATGAGTTTAAAAAATACAGAAAAAAGTTGGGTATACTGTGTTGTTTACACTAAAAACAAGACCGTATATAAGATGGTCATCTGTTAATATTTACCAGAGTTTGTCCAAATTATACCTGAATGGTTGAATTTATTGAGCATATTATTTGGGCAATTCAAGGAAAGGAAAGGAAGATTACTTTCCAAAATTATTGGTCATTTCCTCTGCTTAGTCATTAAAGACCTGGCTATAGTATTGATACCATTAAGCACACATTAAAAGCTTAGTCTTTTTCTTCTAGGATCTTAAAAGCTAATTAAATAAGGTGAACCACATATTGGTGTCCTGACGAGATCTAGCTTATTACTGGCACAGAAAGCACAGATGAATCCTAAAGGCTTAGGGATACATTATTTTAAAAACTTGGTGAATTATGAAAGTCTTTTCCTTAGTATATGTCAGACCCAAATTCAAGTATCTTGAGTAATCAGTATTGTCACCTATAACTGAGAAGGAATAGCCAATGTGATGTTTCCAAGGGCTAAGTGTGAACGGGGAAAATACCATGTAAGTAACAACTATCATTCGTTATTTCATTGATTTAACTCTTGCTATATTACTAAGAACTCTGAAAAGCTTTGTGTTTAAAATGCAAGAACTCTTGGCTGCTCTGGCTAAATTTTGATTTTTATTCATTTCTTAATTAATTTTATTAATTTCTTAAAAGTTATCTACTGACTTCCAAGGATGAAGTATCTGGTTTGTATGGGGCTAATCTCTGTGTTTTAGGCAGAAACCGATATTTATTGTATTCAATCTTTCAGGATTCTGATCTACTTTTGGGGCTGTACTTACAGCTTCTGAGAGAATATCATCCTCAGACCCTCCAGGGTCTTTGGTAACTGGGTTAGAGGTGGAAGGTTTTGAGTGTCAAATCCTCTCATTTTGAACATGAGGAACTGAGGCTGAGAAAGTGTTAATGAGTTAGCTAGTCATGGAGTTGGTAAATAAAAGAACAAGGAACCCACGTCTCCTGATTCCAAATTCATTTCTCTTTTCATTGTACCATGATGCTTCATCTGTAGTAATTTTATGTTTAGATTTGAACGACACCCATTCAGGAACAACAACAATGACAGCTTCTAGGCAGCAGGTACCCCCTGAATATGTTAGGGGATGAAACCATTCAAGGTTTTGGGATAATAGAAAGAGTATCAGACCTGTAATCAGAGGCTGTGGGTTTGAACCCCACCTTGGTGACTTACTAGGAAAAGTAATCTTAACTTTTTGGTTTCCTCCTATTAAATTGAGGGACTAAATGAAATTATCTATAAGAGTCTCTCTAGCTGTAAATTTTATGATCCTAAAAATATTCTTATATTTGCATCTCATAACATATGCATCTTCCCCTCTATGTGCTTAACATGATATAGTTCATATTATTGTATCTTATCTATGTCTTTACATTTTTCATGAGTAAAAGTCGAATTACATATCCAACTAAGGTCCCTTCTAGCACTCAGTTCTATAATTCAGTGTCTTCTTCAACTCTATTTCTAGCTCCTGAGGGGAGGAATTCTGTTTTTTACTTCTCTTTGTAGTCACCACTCTGACATGCCCAGGATCAGTGTTGGTGTAGGGATTCCTACTCATCTTCACCTTCCTAATGAGCTTCCTGAGGCTCAGAAAGGTTCAATGCATTGTCCATGATGACAGAGCTAAGAAGTGTCAGAAGAGGGATTTAATTCCAAGCCATCTTGCTTACAAGTCCAGCATTCTATTTGCTATACCTTGCTGTTTTCCACAAAGGAGATGCTTAGTAAAAGCTGACTGAAAGTCAATAAAACTAATTACAAATTCTAGGTCTCATTCTAGAATAGAAAAATTGTAAAATTGAAGAGGACTTCATAGGACCAGTAGTCAAACATGTATCTGGACAAGAATTCACTCTGTAATCATCCTGGCTAATGGCCATTTGGTCTCTGCTTAAAGGCTTCCAGAGATAGGTCAAACATTTATTAAATGATTCCTATGTATCTGGCATGGTGCTAATCTCTGGGGATACAAAGAATGGCAAAAACCAAAGCAAAACTCAAATGAAAACAAACAGATAAACATTCCCTGCCCTCAAAAAGCTCATTGTCTAATGTAGGGCTGTCTAAAAAGTGGCCTGCGGTGCAAATTATGTGGCCTGCCTACAAGCATAGAAGAGCTCTCACTAAAATGGCAAATCAAAATATATTGTCTATTGTTTCAATAAAAACCCAAGGTCGGACAGCCCTGGTCTAATGGGAGAGACAACAGTAATAATTATAATGATAATAATAACTCATATTTGTATAGTGCCTCCTATATACTAGGTACCGTGCCACATACTTTACAAATATTATCTTTTTGGATCTTTGGAGCCTCACAAAAGTCCTGGAAGTAGATTTCATGATGATCCCCATTTACAATTGAGGAAACCGAAATAAATAGAAGTTAAGTGACTTACTAAGAGTCACACAGCCAGTATGTGAGATTGGATTTGAATTCAGGAACTTAGTGACTCCAGATCCAGTGCTCTTTCTACTGTGCCAATTAGAAAACATGCAAATATCTAGGTACAAAGAAGATATGTACAGGATAAATTGGAGGTAACCTTGGAGGGAACACATTTATCACCTACTCTAGGTAGCCCAATTGATATTTAGACAGTTCAGATTATTAGGATTTTTTCCCCACTATATTGACCCAAAATGTGGTTCTAGGCAACATTTCTCTTAATTTTGATCTCTGGGGCTAAAAAGAATAAGTTTAATCCCTCTTCCACAAGACAACCTTGAATATACTTGAAGATAGCTATCATATATATTCTCTCTGAATCTTTGCTAGGGTAAATATTCCTATTTTTTTCAAAAGTTCTTAGTATAACATGGTCTTGAAGGTCCTCACCTTTTTAGTTGCCTTCCTTTGAATATGCATCCAGATGTTCGTCAATGTTGTTCCTGAAATGTGTTGTTCAGAACTAAACAAAAAACTACTCCAAATGAAGCATCATGGTACAATGAAAAGGGAAATGAATTTGTAATCAGGAGGCCTGGGTTCCTTGCTCTTTTATTTACTAGCTCCATGACCTTGGGAAACTCATTAACCCTTTCTCAGACTCAGTTCCTTATGTTTAAAATGAGGGGATTTGACACCTAGAACCTTTCAGCTTCAACTCACTTATCAAAGACTCTGGGAGTCTGACTGGGTTGAGTACAGAAAGACTATCACCTCTCTTATTCTGGAAATTAATCATCCATTAATGAAGCAAAAGATCACCTTTGAATTTATATCAATAACTACTATCCTATGTGCCTACTTTCTTATCTCTGAAGAAACTTGAGAATGGTCTACCCAAGTATCAAGAATATCATTGTTAAACATGAGAATGGAACAGGTTGACTTCAGCAAAGAATTATCTATAGTTGATCATATTTAATAACCCAAATGACACAAAAGTGACAAGAACAGAAGACATCAACAATGGATATACTTTTGCTCAACAATTCACTGATCACAAATATTTAAGGAAGGCCTTTCATCTTGCCATCGTTTTTGCTAGTATATTGTGAGAGACTATATCAAATGCTTTAATGAAATCTACATATCCTATGTTCATGATATTGCTATGATCTCTAAGTCCTGTTATCTTGTCAAAACCAAAAGAAAATTAATTCAAGATGACGAATTCTTATTCTCTAATTTCATGTCTGAAGTTACTCAAAGACTAGACTAATTTTAAACAATAAAAAACCTTTCTATTTCAAAAGGAATTGTTGTTTTGATCGCTTAGAATCTGCTTAACTGTGCTAAACTCAAACGGATATATTACTTAGAATTTTTTTAGATATGTGTGATTTTTGAGTTTTGTTTAATGTAAGTCTACGTGTTCTATTTAGTTAGATATTTAAAAACACTTTTACGGAGAAGAAAATTATAGGTTATATTTTCCCCACATATAGGAACAACTCCTTCCGTCACTTTTGTGAAATGATAAAAACCACTGTGGTAAGTGAAGTCCCAAAATCACACTTTTTCCTCATTAAGTCTTGTCACTGAAATGAAGCAGCTGCCAGGTTCATTGTCTAAATTATACCCAAAGCTTCATGCAGAGCTGTTTAGAGCACAGTCACAATGAATTCAAATCAAAATCACACCACATCCTACAAATGTTGGTTTGACCCCTAATTAGGTGATGCATGTCCATGAGCCATCCATAGATGCTATAGGATGGCAGTGTTTCATTATCTTTTGTTAGCCAGCCTCATAGCTACCTTCTAAACAGACGGA
The DNA here is from genome assembly GCA_028646595.1 of Phalanger gymnotis. Classification (NCBI taxonomy): domain Eukaryota; kingdom Metazoa; phylum Chordata; class Mammalia; order Diprotodontia; family Phalangeridae; genus Phalanger; species Phalanger gymnotis. The sequence continues at coordinate 215,249,666 of CM053622.1, read as the reverse complement.
TGAGCCTCTTATCTGAACTAGCAGATGGTAGTGGCAGTCTGTTTGAATTTTCAGACATGCACTTGGAGAACATTCCCCAGAATTTTATTAAAGTACATCGCATTAGGGTAAAATTGGCGCTGTGAACCCCAGAAGAGCATTGAAGATTCTGCTCAAGAATGTGTCTCTGGACTTGCCCCCAGAGCCTAGAGGTGGAGCTGATATTCATGACTCTCATAAGCTCTTTCCATCTAGGGATTTGTAATACCAAGAGAGGATTTAGTATTTAATAATGTCTAGTCTTAAAGTCACTGTCTCAGAAGAATTTCTTAAGAAAAATATCTATAAACAACCTGGTGCATATATTACAATCCAATCAGACAACTATTTTTTAAATATCTATCACACGTAAGAGAGGCAAAATCACACAGAAGATAGAGAGCTGGCCTCAAAGGCAGGAAAGCCTGAATTTGAGACTTTCTCCTCCCAGACACTTATTGTCTATATGACCTGGGTCTCTTAATTAACTTCTCAGAGGTCTAAGCAACTCTCTAATATTAAGAACTTGAAGAAAAGGTACCCACATATGTTGGTAGACATAATTATCTTTACCCATAAGCAAGTACTATGTTAGGTACTCAGTATATGAAGATAAAATGAAAAATAGCACCTCTACCCTCTAGAAGCTTATATTCTCTCTAAGATATAAAAACAAACAAATAAATTTCAATGTATTCACAACCATTTTTAATGATCAGTCATGGAAAATATACTGAAAGTGTAATCACAGGAGCTAAGCTGGAATCCTAGCTTGGCCCATTCTATCTGTGTGATCTGGGGCAAGTCACTGATCATCTTTAGGCATGGTTATCCTCTTTTGTAAAATGAGGGGATATGATTACAAGAAGAAGGTGTGATTAGATGACCTCTAGGGATCCTAATAATTCTAGATCTATGATCATAATGAATTGCCAATATTTGATGAACCTTATCTAGGGCAAAAGTACACATTGAAAGAGATTAATGTGAATGGGTCTAGTTGAGTTCATATGTGACTGTCATGGCTCCTTTATTATTATATCTGAAAGGTACAAATTATACACAGAAAAGATAGGTAAAAGCAATGGATCATCTAGGTGATTGTAAATATCTGGATGACTTTTATCATATGCAACAATTATGAATATGAGTAACTGACAATTTTCTAGGTCTCAATGCAACTCCATGGAGATATCATCTTTAGTTGTAGTTTACTACTATAAAACTGAAATTATCAATCAGACTATTGCTTAGAGACTACTTAATTAAGAGGAATTACTATTTAGGAAATCCTATAGATTCAAATTCAGAATTGGAAGTTTGGGTGTGTACTCTTACAATTGCCCCTAGGTTCAATTAACTATTACTCACTGTCGGTCTCAGTTTAGCCCCCTTCCTCAAACTTTTCTTACTCTTCTCTTCAAAGGATAGTGTGTTGAGTCCTCATCCACAGCTATTTTGATTTTTACATATTTTTTTCCTTGTCAATAACCTTGGTTTTCTGCTTTCCCCTCCCAGAATTTATTAGAAGTACTAGAAAAGAAGGTAGTAGGGATTGCTAAAGTCAATTCACTAAATGCAGAACAAAATAACATAAGAAAGTCTAACAGTAAAGAGGAGAGGAAAAAAAAGCTTATCCTTTTCTGCTTCCTATTTCCTTCTCTTCTTTCTTCTCCCCTTTTCTTTCCCTTCTTTCTATACTTTCCCCCTTTCCTTCTTTCTAATAACTACTTACTTTGAACTGGTTATATGCAGAGCACTGTGTTCAGCAATGAAGAAATCATAAAGATCATTGAAACATGGTCCCTGACTTCAGGGATCTTCCACTCTAGTGAGAGGCATAAAAACCAGAAAAAATATGATAATATGTAACAATTATAATGCGGAACAGAAAATGACAATCCAAGATGAGTTCAAAGTACAGTTTTATGACTTGGTAAGACCAAGAAAGGACTGAATAGACTTGGCATTTGAGGAGGTCTTCGAAGGATAAATATTATTCTCAAAGGCAGAGAAGGCAAAATGAACACTCTAGGAAAAGGAAAAGGAATGAAGAAGGAAAGAAGGAAACAATCATTTATTAAGGGCCTATTATGTGCTAGGAACTGTGCCAAGCACTTTGTCATTTTATCCTCATAACACTCTAGGGAGAGTGTTATCATTATCCTCTTTTATAGTTAAAGAAACTGAGGCAGATAGAAATTGTTACATTTCCTTAGTCACACAGCTAATAAGTATCTGAAGCCAGATTTGAACTCTGTTGTTTTTTAACTTCAGTCCTAGAGCTCTATCCCTGGTGTCATCTAACTTCCTTGAGTGAGTAAAGGTCACAATGCCTAAAAAACTAGAAATAATGAAATTATGCCATAGAAACGAGACATAGACTCACAGGAATTGGAGGCATTTTAAAGTCTGGGCAAACAACACTTCATATAGCTACTACTAATGCTGCTATTGCTCCAGTCTTCTGATACACCTAGCTCCATTATCATTAGGAAAAAATGGAAGAATAGATATCCTCCCGAAAAGTCAAGAAGTATTAAAGATGGATAAGAACTTTATTAAGGTTTTCTACCTAACATGATCAGAAAACTTAAAAGTTAAAAGAAAAAGACAAAGAATCACTTTAGAATTAAATGTAGCTAGCTGTGGAAAAATGCATTTTGTGTCAGAAAAAGCCAATTTTCCTATTTATGTGAAGCTGAAGAATCTCTCCTGTCTTATTCTTCACAAGGAAAAAAAACTTTGAAAGGCTTCATGATTTATAAAAAAAGTATGTTGCCAACAATAACATTTTAGAATTTACAAAATACAATACCATTTACTTGTTAAACTTTTGTATAAGATATAGCTTTCAAATTCAAGTAGAAGTAGAAGCTATGTGGTTAGAGGGCAGAATATTGTAATTTTTCTTAAAACTTACTCTCTGTGGTGAATAATGAGCCCCATGCTCTTCATAAAGATAGTGGAACTTATTTTATTTCATTGGCTTACTTCTCAAGTCAAGAGGATTATAAAACAATTGGTTTATATTGGAAAAAATGCATTGGGTACATAATAAGGCAGAAGACCTTTTGTTTGAAAAGAAGTAATACATAATTTTTGTAAGAAGGACTTTATAAAACTATATTTGCAAAATGATTTTCTCATGTTTATATAATTGCATTAGAATTGACTCACTTTAGGAGCCCTCACTATCAGATTCCACTTTCCCTTGTATATTTTACACTTGGCACATGGAAGATGGCGGTAATGTCCATTTTTGTAAATCGATAACTGTCATAAATCCATGTAACTACTAGATCCTATCAGGGCTATTGGCAGACAAACCTTTTCACATTATCTCAGTTCACTCTATAGGGTTTCTTCTTGTCTAAATGGTTGAGTCCACATGAATTTTCATATATTACACTGAGGAGAAAGATAGCTAAGGATGTAAACTTGCAGGTAGGTGAAAAGGAAAATAACAGAAAATCATGACTAAATTGATTATCCTAAAGTGCAGGTCTGATCATGTCATTCCTCCTCCTTCCTCCCCCCAAAAAATCCAGTGGCTCTCTTGTCTCTAGGATCAAATACAAAATTTTTGGTTCAGCATTCAAAGCCTTTCATAACCTAGCCCCTTCCTACCTGTCCAGTATTCTTAATTCCCTGCCATATACTCTTCAATTCAGTGACACTGGCTTTCTTGCTGTTCCGGGAACAAGATATTCCATCTCTTGGCTCCAGGCATTTTCTGTGGCTGTCCCCTCTACTGTGACTACTGGCCTCCCGGGCTTCCTTTAAAACTAAACCTTCCAAAAGACACCTTCTCCAGACTCTCCTATTTTCAATGCCTTCCATTTCTTAATTATTTCCTATTTATCTCATGTATCGCTCATTTTGTACATATTTGTTTACATGTTGCCTCTCCTATTAAATTGTAATTTTTTGAGGACAGGATCTATCATTTGCCTCTCTTTTATATCCCCAGTGCTTATGGGAATGGAACGTTTTTGTTATTCAGTTGTTTTTTCAGTTGTATTAAACTCTGTGACCCCACTGGGATTTTCTTGGCAAAGATAGTGAAGTAATTTGCCATTTCCTTCTCCAGCATTTTACAGAGGGGCAAACTGAGGCAAACAGGATTAAGTGATGTGCCCAAGGCCATATAGGTAGTGAGTGTCTGAGGCCAGATTAGAATGAAGGAAGATGAGTCTTCTTGACTCCAGACCTGGCATTCTATCCACTGTACCACCTAGTTACCCCCACCTGAAATATAGTAGACACTTAATAAATTTTATTGATTTACTGTCAGGCTTAGTCTATAAGTGAAAAATATAACAATTTGTCCAGTAATATGTGCCAGAAAAGTTCCTTACTGTTCTTAAAGTAACAAACAACAAATCCTTTTTTCTTTTTACTGTAAATTTCCATCCTCCATCCTCCTTCCCTAGTTATTTTGAAAGATCAAGAAATAAATTGTACTGAAGCTGGAGTACCTGGAGGAGCAACTATCCATAATCATCTAGATATAACATTGAATTGTAACAACTTAAGTACATTATTTTTAAGAGCTATTACCATAGGAATAGATACATCCTCTAAAGTGGAATGAAAAGTTCTCAACATATAGAGACTTGGGAGAAGAATTCAAAACCAAATGAGAAAAGGATTAAATATATATTACTCCCATTGTTCTATCTCCTACTTGAATAGTGAAGTTGCCCCTACTTCATGATAATGGTATTAGTAAAGTTGCAGAAGATGAGCTTACATCTCATTACTTTTCTTCTCTTAAAAGTCATTATTTTTGGCCCTTATTATTACCCACTTAGCACTAAAAATAAAAGAACAATAGTAGGAAAACAAGCTCTCCCTTTTCATTTTCTGAAATCCATCAGATATAAGATGAGTAGAACAAGAAAAGTAATGAGTAAGAACTAACACATATCCAGTTCACTAACATTTGTTGATTATGTATCATATCTCATTTGAGCCTCACAAAAATCCTTTGAAGAAAAATACTGTAGGTATTGACTATGATTCGACATATCAAGGAAAATTAAATTCATAGAGTAGCAATGAAATTATCGCATAGCCCATCAGCATCAGAGGCTGAAATTTAAGTTGGTTCTTTCAGCCTCCAACTCCTCAACTCAATTGCTTCAGGGAGATGCATGACTAGATACATGGCTTCTAAACATCTTTCCAAATTTGAGAGTCTAGACTTCCAAAATGTTTTTAAGCCATGTTAAACATTAACTTTGGGAAGGCAGTTAACCTCCTTTGGCCCATTTCCTCATCTGTAAAATGAGGTTTATAATAACTATAGAACTCACCTTATAAAACTGTGAGGATCAAATTAGCTAGTGTATAAAAAGTACCTTATAAACCTTAAAGCATTATACACATGAACTATTATCATTATTACTTGAATTTTCTGATTTTAAGGGCTGCTTTGATACATTTATATGAAATGTTATATTTCAAGAAAAATAGCAAATGACTGTTACATATGCCATGTTATCATGCCTGAGAATATTCTCATCCTTTTATTCTTTTTTAAAAATATATTTTATTTTTAATTATGGAATAAAACAAGAATTTCTATAACATAGTAAAATTAAGATAAAAGATGATTGCATATGAAACTGCAAATCTATTATATACAACTTGCTATTAATTTTAAATATATAAGGTTGTCATGTTAATTTCCTATCTTTTCTTTTTTTCTCCCTCTCTCATCCTAGAGATGGCTACCATTAGAAACAAATAGATATAAATGTAAAAATATTCTATACATACTTCTATTTATCAGTTCTTTCTCTGGATGAAGATACTGTCTTTCTTCACATGTCCTTTATTTTTTATTTGTTTATAATAGTCAAAATGACTTATTTGCCCAAAGTCATTCTAAAAACAATATTGCTCTTACTGAATACAATGTTCCCTTGATTCTGCTCATTTCACTCTGCATTATTTTGTGAAAGTCTTTCCATGTTTTATTAAGATCATTAAGCTCATAATTTTTAAAACATAGTATTATTCTATCACAATCATGTACAACTTGTTCACCCATTCCCCAATTGATGGGCATCCCTGCAATTTCCAGTTCTTTGCCACCACAAAGAGAGCTGCTATAAACATCCCATTCACATTTAAAGTTGTAATTAGTATTTGTGAATCCCCCCCCCATCTTATTTTTACTCACTGTTTACCTTCTCAACCTCTCCTTTTACCCTAACCCTCTTACCTTATTTTCTCCCCTTACCTTCCTATTCCTTATTTTACCCACCCTTCTAAGAACCCATCCTTTATCTTCTGTCTCCCACCCTCCTAAATCTTAATCTGTACACCCAACTAAAAGTCCCTCCCTCTCCTGTCCCCAGTTTCCTCACCTCTCTACAAGTTGAAAAGAATGCTACACCTTTCCAGAGGTACACTTTGTTTCCTTTACAACCCAAATGAGAGTAGTGTTCCGACATTACAAGCCTTCCACTTCCACCTGCTTCCGTAGTATTCTTTCTTTCACACCTGATTTTTATGATATAATTGTTCCTTTTACCTTTTCCTAGCCAATTTTATTTCTAAGAATCACCCCATCATACACAACTCAGCCCCAATATTTCTTTCAAATTACCTTGGTAATTATGACAGTTTTAAGAAAACCAATAACATTTTCATATGTATACATATATGTATATATACATATATATGTATATATAATAAGTAAACAGTTTGACCTTAATGAGTGCTTTCTAATTAGTCTTTAATGTTTTCCTTATATTGCTTCTGGATCTTTTATATTAAATTTTCCATTGAGTTCTGGTCTTTTTGTTACAAATACCTGAAGGTCTTTCAGTTCCTCTGTATATGAACCTGGATTTTCTTTTACTCCAAAGTAGCTATCCATGGTTCGGTTCTTTTTCCTTTGCTTATTCATTTTTATTTTTATTTTGTTCTATTTTAATTTTTAGCAGCTTATTATTA
>CM053622.1:215221570-215242176 GCA_028646595.1 Phalanger gymnotis | reverse complement strand
GGTTTTCTCTCATCCTTCTCATTTCTCTTCCCAATTTTTCCTCCACTTCTCTAACTTGCTTTTCCAAATCCTTTTTGAGCTCTTCCTTGGCCTGAGAGCAGTTCATGTTTTTCTTGGAGGCTTTTGTTGTAGGCTCTTTCACTTTGTTGACTTCTTCTGGCTGTATGTTTTGGTCTTCTTTGTTACCAAAGAAGGATTCCAGAGTCTGAGACTGAATCTGGGTGTGTTTTTACTGCCTGGCCATGTTCCCAGCCAACTCAGTTGACCCTTGATTTTTTCAGCAGGATATGACTGCTTGTAGAGTAATGAGTTCTATGTTCCAAGCCTGGGGGGGATGCACCAGCTCTGTCACACCAGCACTCCTCCTTCCCTAAGAACCCCCAACCAGGACTGGACTTAGATCTCCAGAAGGCTCTTCACTCCTGCTCTGATCTACCACTTAATTCCTCCCACCAAGTGGGCCTGAGGCAGGAAGCAACTGCAGCTGTAGTTCTAAAGCTGCCCCACCTCTGCTGGGGTGGTGTCCAAACTGCAAACTCTATCCCAGTTCCCAGCAGCTCCTCCCACTAACCTGCTCTGTTGTCCTTGGTGTTTGTGGGTTGAGAAGTCTGGTAACTGCCGCAGTTCACTGATTCAGGGCACTAGGGCATGCCCTGCCAGGCTCCTGGTCTGGTTGGTCCATGCTGCCCATGCTGGGCTCCACTCCACTCAGCTCTGCTCCCCTCTGCTCCCAGCTCCATGCAGGATAGACCTTACCCAGAGACCATCCCAGCTGTCCTGGGGTAGAGCCTTGCTTCCCTCTGCTATTTTGTGGGTTCTGCAGTTCTAGAATTGCTTCAGAGCCATTTTTTATATGTTGTTGGAGGGACTTGGCGGGGAGCTCATGCTAGTCCCTGCTTTCCAGCCACCATCTTGGCTCTGCTCCCGCATGTATATTTCTATATACATATACATGTTTATGCATATATGTATAAGCTTACATACAAAGTAGTTATATACATGGTAGTTTGGGAAGTAGAGTAGTAGAAGAACTAGATCAGGAAAGTTTTTATAGGAAAAGATTACAGTGAAATGCACAGACAAATGTCAAGATAAAGGAAGAAAAAGAAGGCTAGTTTTATTAGAATACTTTATATTTGTATCCTCAGTGCCTGTGATGGTACCTGCCTCATAGTAGATGCTTAATAAATACTTCTTAATTAATTGAGAGTAATTTAATTCAGTGTTGTGCAATGTCTAGAATCAGAAAGACTATGTAAATTATTGAAAAAAAGAACTAAGCTAAGAAAAAACTCTCAATTTTTCTTTTGTGCTTCTCAGAATGTCTCTATGATTATTTGGTACTGAGGAAGGAAGTCATAAAATCTCTTTGTATGTCAGTTTCTCAGTCTTTAATCCAAGAAGGATAATTGCCTTACTTTCACCAGCATAATGTGAAAATAAATGAGGCAATGCATATGAAAATACTTCAGAGTCTATAATAGAAAAGTCCCTGTGGGATTTTGTAAATCCAAGTTATTGTTGATATAGCTAATCTAAATATTACTTGAAATTTTGGTTGCTTTCCTCCTAGTAAGTTCCCAATGGTTATTGAAAGACTTGTTTTACCTTCTTTTATACACTAAAAAATGATTATGTCTGAAATCAAGAGATCTATGTTTAAGTGTCCATTATCACATTTAATAGTTTTGTAATCATTGGCAATTTTTTTCACCATTAAACCTTTCTATTTTACCTGTAAAATGGGGATAATGATATTTATACTATCTTACAGAATCATTTCAAGGAAAGTCCCTTGTAAATCATAATGTGAGATATAACCATGGGTTACTTACAACAGAGGTGTCAAAAACTAAGCCTACTGCTTCATTTTGGTCGAACACTCCTGAGTGCAAATTGGTCCAGATTAAAATGTAATTGGATTAAAATTGAACAAAATTAACAAAAATATAATAGAATATAAGTAACATGAACATATGGTTTTCTAGTCAGTAAGTGGTAGGCAGGAATCCTTACGTAACCTTGAATACAGTTTATTGGCACTGTTTCTAGTTTAGCTTTGTCACCCCTGAATTATGATACTTGTGACTCTCCACATGAAGCATTAATGCCATGATATTGCCTTCCTTAACACTTGAAGAAGACAGTGGCAGGTATGCTGGCTCTGGACTCTGTTTTTGGGTTCAGATTCTACTTACATTTACTATTTGTGCAAACTTAGGCAAATCCCTTAATGTTCTTCAATTTCCTCATTTTAAAAAAATAAAAGTTTGGTCTAGACAGATGCTGAAAGCCCTGGTAGCTCTAGAGTTATGACCCTGCAGTTGTGATACTAATCTAGGAAGGAAATATATCTGAGTTGTTTACAATTTAAGTGTCATCCTTGAATCCTCAATCTCTCATGCCCCACATTCAATCTGTTGCCAAATCCTATTTATTCAACCTTTGCAACATCTCTCATCTATATCTCCTTCTCTACTATGACACTGCCACTACTCTGGTGCTGAATCTCTTAATCTCATACTTGGCTTCTTGCAATAACCTGATAGCTGGTCTCTTTACCTTAAGAATTTCCTTATTCCAGTGCATCCTATACTCAGGTATCAAAGTGATCATTTTAAAAATGAGGCCTGATGATGTTGTCCTCCTCTTCTATAGACACCAATTTCTCCTTATCAACCCTTGGATCAAATAGAAATCACGTGTTTGGTTTTTAAAGCTTTATTTTACCTGGTCCCTTTGTATCTTTCCATTCTTCATAAATTTCCCTCCCTTCCATTTATTCTACAGTCAACTGAGTCTGGCCTTCTTATTATTCCTCACACAAAACACTCCACATTCAGAATCTTGGCATTTTCTCTGGCTGTCGCATATGACTGGAATTCTCTTCCTCTTCATCTCTCCCTCCTGGTATCCCTGGCTTCTTTAAAGGCTCAGCTATAAACATAGGTTCCTTAAAGAAGCTTTTTTACTTCTAGTACCCTTCCAAGGTTATCTCCAATTTCAACAATTTATATCCCTTTTGCGTATTGTTACTCCAATGTTCTTTTCCTAATTAGACTGTGAGCTCCTTGAAAGCGGGAATTGATCATTCTTCATTGGCTGTGTTTTTCCCTTCCTCTGTTTCTCACCACTTAGCTCAAATTATGAGTCTTTGAACTGGCCCCCAAACTTTCAAATAATGATTCTGGAACCCACTGACACTAGAAAGTAGTATTCTTATTTACATTCTCAGCTTTTGTTCAACTGGTTCTAAAATTCTATGGTTCTGGTTTATTACTGTTTCAAAGAAAAAAATGGCTTTGATTTCTGTAGTTATGAAAGCTGAGAAGATGACATATCTAAAAAAAGAAGTCAGAGAAAACTCATATAATGAACACTTATAGGGGCTTTGACTGTGGACTGTTTTGTTGGATGACTTTATTAGCTTCTTTGAAGGGCTTCATTTAATGGGGAATGAGGTGAAGTGAAGGTACAAGGAGAATTTCTGAGCACTAAAAATAAGTAGATTTTTTAAAAGCTCAAAATAGTAGTTGCTCTGAAGGTAGTTCTTGTCTCAGAACATTTGGATGCTTTTTCTCTGTAGGTGAAGATGGTGACACACAGATAAAACTTGTTACCTGCCGAGCAACACACAGGCTTAAGAAAAAGCTTAATGAGGGTAAGAAAAGTTGTTTGGACTTTTACCATTGTTTTCCATTATTAGTCATCAAGACGGTACTCTATGTGCTAGATATGTGATAGCTAGGTATGTGATAGATAGATAGCATAGACACTTTGAGCACATTTAAAGATGCAAATTACAGGACAGTTTGCAAATGAGACAGAGTAAGCCGAATTAGTCTGGAATGTCATAAATCATATTAAGTAAAGGCTCCAGCCACACTAAGAACCCCTGAGCTTAGCATGCCTTTGATACATCAGGCATCTGACAGATTTTCTTCTTGGAGTTGGTAATGGGGTGAGGTGAAGCTCATTTGTAAAAAATATAAAATGGCATTTAAAATGATAGACTGATTGAGTGACTTGCTGAGGGTCACACAACTAGTGTGTGCTAGAGGCAACTTGAACCCATTCATTGCTAGAGTTTGACTTTGAAGCCTGCCCTCTAGGCACTATTCCATGCTGCCATTCGATGTGTTTATTAATGCAGTTTGGTCAACATGTTTGATGAATATAAAGAAATCCAGAAGGATCATTATGAAATTATGTAAAGTGGGGAAAATGGAGAGCTAGAAAAATGGATTACATACTATCTACCACAATGTAAATAAAAGATGAATGTAAAAATGATGGATAGAGTCATAATGCGGACAGAGAATTAAAGAAAAATAATATTATGAAACTTTATGCATTGAAATTAAATGTAAATACTTGCTAAATAAATTTAATTCACTTTAGCAATTCTCAATGTTAAGCTTCCATGCAAAATTAATTTTAAGTAAATAAGTATTATCAGGGAAAAACAAAATGAATAATTTTTGACACATAGACACCTATCTTATCTAAAAGGAAACTGTAGATCGTACTTACAAGGCAATAATAAACTTAGGAAGTGATAGTAGAAGAAAAATGATTCCACATGGCTTCTGGTCTGAGCATCAGGTAATATTTAAACCACAGCAAATATTTGTCAGGACTACATAATGCTGACATAAAATAGCTCTGATGCTCCAAAGTTGAACATTTCAAACACAGTCTTTCTTCTATTTGGCTGGTATTTTTGTGAAGGACCAGAAAGAGGTGCCCCTCGATACATTTTCTCTGATGACTTATGCTTGTGAAGTTGCTTAAAATACCTTATGAAATGCATGTGCTGCCTTAATACTGATAATAAATGGACATGCCAAATGTGTCACTAAGACCCACATAGAATCAAGAAAATTAGAAGCAAGTTTCTAGTGTGTCTGCTATACCCTCAACAGGGGATTTATTATATACTGAAGACAAGATTAGTTAATTGCTAACTAATTTATGAAATTATTAAAAAAAATGCAGCACACTGGGCTCTTTGAGCACTCACAGGGAAAGACCATGATGGCAATGGGAAGTGAGGTTGCAATCACACTTTATTAAGGCATAGAGGGTGTAGGGGCAAATGGCACAGGAAGTACAGAAACAAATGGAGCAACAAATGGCAAAAGGAGCACAGAGGGCAACGGTGGGGAGACAGGGATAAGGTGGTGAAAAGAGGTAGGCAGCATAGGAGGAGGATGGGGAAAGTCCCAGTGATTAAGTCACATAACCATAATTTGAAGTTGGAATCAGCATGGACCAGATGGAGATTGAAGAGTGTTCAGGGGCAAGAGTTTAAGGTCTCATTTTTATAGGGATTTTCAGAGGAAACAGAATGACTATTATCTGTGCCACTTTTGGGTTTGTTAATTAACATATCCAAATCATCTCAAAGTTCTCACTACAACTTTAAATTTAACATGTCCTTATCATAAAATTATCAACACCATTTGGAGTTCTGATGGTCTTACTGCCAATGACTAGAACATATCATAGAATGAAAAGGCTCTGACAGCACAGCCTAGATGGAGTCTGATTTAGTACATATTATTAGGATGTGATTTTGATTAATCTATGATTCAGTTTATAAATTATGTTCCTTTAATTTTGGTGGACAGTTTGTACATGACTTCTAGGCTCTCCTTTGCAATCTTACTTCTGCTATTGCTACTTTTTTCTAGCTACTTATAAATTTCTTTACTATACTGACTAGAAGAGGGTTTAGTCCAGAAGAGGGAGACCAGAAAAATATAATTTTAAGATAATTAGTGTAGGATAAGGAGGGATGCATGAAAAGATTGAGATCTGTACCAGACGTCTGTATTTAATTTAATCCTTGATTTTAAAGATTAAAAAAAAATTGTGGTAGAGACAAATGAATGACTCATCAAAGATGACACATGCAGTGAATAGCAAATAGGAGCATAGATCTAGAGCTGGAAAGAAAATTGTAAGTCCTGTAGCCCAAATCCTTACTTTTATAGGTGAGGAAACTGAGGCCAAGAGAGGATAAGTGATTTGGCTAAGGTCGAGAAGGTGATAAAGTTAGGATTTGAATTTGGGTCTTCTACTCTAATCCCAGTATTCCAACCATAGTGCCATGCAGCCACTCTAGTATAGGAGGAAAACATGGCAAAGTGGTGTGAGTGCAGATGACACAAGGTTGGCAGGAGGTAGGAAGGCTAACCTGTTGGATGATACAGTCAGAATCCAAAGAGATTTCAGTTGGCTAGAATGATGGGTTGCATCTAACAAATTGTAATTTAAAAGAAATAAATATAAAGTCACTTGTGTTGAAAAAGTAAATTTCATAGTATAAGTGTAATTCTTTCCTAGATTATACTGAGTCATATTCAGTTTGTCTGGCTGCAAAAAAGTGCTTTTCTGTAGTTTTTGACCAAGTACTCCATTGTTTCCTTGGCTTGTATCAGTGCACATGCCTTTCTCTCATCTAGAATATTTACATACTAAAGAGCTGTCTTCAGTCATTTAGGGCTTTTTAGTCATTCTCAAACCATGCCATATAAGCAGTTGTCTATTTTGGCTTCCAATCACAGACTCTCTTAGGTTGGGGACTTGGCAAAGTGTGAACATCACTATCTTGGGCTTATTTATTCAAGATCACTATTCCATTTCTTCTGAACACATGCAATATTTTCCCGTCTTTTTTTCTTGTATTTCCTTGGGCCTAAAATGAATGACTATTGCTATCTTACCATTCGTTAAGATTTCAGAATTTCAATGGAGATTTCTCTAACTGGAGCATTCAGAAGAGTTCTCCCCCACCTTCAAACTAATATAACTATCTTGTATGTGTGTCTCATTTTGTATTTTGTGTCATTCCTGTGGTATATCAGCATTTGAACTCCCCTACAACAATTTTAAGTTTACCAGTGTTCGGCACATAATACGTCTTTTTTCATTCATTCAGCACCAAAAGATATTGGGATACCATATCTTATTCATTTTTTAAAATTTTCCCACTGCCTACTAATTTTTTTTTAAGATTAGACCTTTAATTTAATTGTCACAGGAAACTTCCCATTAGGAAATTCCTCCTATTAATGCAGATCAGCACTTACCGTAACATATAATTTTAGAGGGTTGCTTGTGGGAGTAAGAGATTAAGTGACTTGTCTAAGGTCACACAACTAGTATCTGTCAGAGGCAGGATTGAGCCTAGGTCTTCCCAACTGGAAGTCTGCCCACACTGTGCATGTCCTCAAATATATGGAAGGTTACCAGATGTCTGCTGTTTAAATAGCATGAGCAGTTTTTGTAGGATGGGAAGGTGAAGCCCATTTCATCGCAACTCATTTAACACCGTTCTGCTACTTATATTCTGATACAAATAAAGGGACTAGGAAACAAAGTCTCTGAGGAGATTGTGTGTTTTTGTGTGTGTGTGTTTGTGTGTGTGTGTGTGTGGGTGGGTGGGAGAGAGAGAGAGAAAGGAAGGAAGGAAGGAAAGAAGGAAGAAAAAGGAAGAAAGAAAGAAAGAAAGAAAGAAAGAAAGAAAGAAAGAAAGAAAGAAAGGAAGGAAGGAAGGAAGGAAGGAAGGAAGGAAGGAAGGAAGGAAGGAAGGAAGGAAGGAAGGAAGGAAGGAAGGAAGAAAGAGCAAGCTTTCTGACTGGACATCAAAGATTGGTCAAGAAGATGTATTAAGTAAAATGAAAAGCTTCAAATCACTAAGGACCAAATTGTTCTTGGTGACTTTGAGTTTTGTGCCCTATGGGCTTAAACAGGTTTTGAAGCATCACTTGACTTGGTGCCCTGGAGGCACATTTCTCTTCTGCAGTTGAGGTTTTTCCTCTAGATATTGGGGAGCTCAAAAAGCAAACAGCCAAGGAAGAGTTCCAAACACACTCTCTGGACTGTAGCAATGCACCTACATAGCACTGAGTTTCTTCTTTCAATTTAAAGAAAGTTTATATGAAGCAAACAAACAGAAACCCTCTAAGATCTTTTCTACTTCAAAAATATTACACTTTTAGCAAGTAATGTCAGTCATATTAACAAATCTATACCTTTATTAACAATATTAACTTTGAATATAGGTAACTATTGTTATGCTTTAGAATGCCAAACAGTGAGAGGGCATAAGAGAAAAATAGCACCTACATATATATGTATCTGTGTGCAAACATAGGTTTACATATTTGGGGAGGGGGAAGAGTCACTCAGACTTCTGACAGCAACGTGGAGGCTTCCCTATTTGAAAGCTCTCTTTTCTAACAAAAAAATTGGCAAAATTGCTTGGGGTTCTGATACATTATACAACTTGCTTTTGGTCAAAAGGCTAGTGTGTGACATAGTCAGAAATTGAAGTGAGATCTCCCTGACTCTGATGATGGTTGTTTATCCACTCCTCCTTGCTGCCTCTGAAGGATGCATAACTCTATGATTGTTTACATGCATGGACACTGACATCTATGTAGAGACAGAGGTGCATGGATCAATAAATCCTCCAGAAACTAACTTCCTTTATAATGAAGTCACTTAAGTAAATTTAAAAAAAATCACACAAATCATACTGGACAAGAGGAGCTTGGGTGCAGAGAAAATTGAATGGGTCAAGCAAGGCAGTGATATTCCAACAGTAGATTGGCGTCTGAGTGTCTGTGGTGCTGCTTGCCTGATTAGTCATGACAGAACACAGTTCAGTACAATTTCTTGATCCCTAAGAGAAATGAGAATTTCAGCGCAGTTTGCTAGGACTGCTGCAGCTTGCCTCCCTCAAAGGAGAAAGGTGGAAATGACTAACTTGAAGTCTCCATTTCAAAAGTTCCTGACTATCAAAACTCCTATTCCTCTTTTTTTCTTCTCCAACTCAGGTTTCTCCATCTCTATTTTTTTTCCCTTTCCTCATTCTCTCTCCGTCTTTCTTTTCACCTCTGTCATTCCCTTTCTTTCTCCGTTCACTCTCCCTTAGCTAACTTCTCTAACACTCTCCCCCTCTCCCCTTCTCCTCCCCTATCCCTTTTCCATACTTTTCATTTTCCCCTTCTCTCTCCCTCTCCCTCTCCTCCTCTGCTTTTCAAGCCTCTCACACCTCACCTCTCTTTCCTCATTTTTCTCCTCTTTCCCCCCTTTTTGTCCCTCCCCCTCTCCCTCGCCTATTCCTCTTCTCTCTCTCTCTCTTTCCCCTCCCTCTCTTCCTATATTCTCCTTCCTCTCCCCTTTTCTTCCTATATATTCTTTTCCCCCCTCCCTCCTACTTTCACTACCCTCCCTCTC
The DNA here is from genome assembly GCA_028646595.1 of Phalanger gymnotis. Lineage (NCBI taxonomy): Eukaryota > Metazoa > Chordata > Mammalia > Diprotodontia > Phalangeridae > Phalanger > Phalanger gymnotis. The sequence goes on along the minus strand of CM053622.1, from coordinate 215,232,924 downwards.
TCCTCTCTCTTCCCCTCTTCTTGTTTTCCTCTCTCTAATTTGAGAAGCACCAAAAAAATAACACAAAATGGAATTCAATGTATCTATCTTAGCAGAAGGAAATGGCAAGTTGGCAATAGTCATGTCAGAATTGTGTGTATAAATAGACTCACTGTGGTCATCAATTAGTGAGAACAAAGGTCAAAACTAATTCCAAGTCAGAAGAGAGGCTAAAAACGAGAGGACACAAATTTACTTACAACAACCTCAATTTGACCTTTTAAAACCATACTCGGCTTGTTAAAATTAGAAATTGACTAAAGACATGAACCCTGACCACTACCATTTCTTTGTTGTTCAGTCCTTTTCAGTTATGTCTGACTCGTCATGACCCCATTTAGGGTTTTCCTGTCAAAGATGCTGGGATGGTTTGCCATTTTCTTCTCTAGCTCATTTTACAGATGAGGTAACTGAGGTAAACAGGATTAAGTGACTTGTCCAGGGTCACACAGCTAACAAGTGTCTGAGGCCAGATTTAAACTCGGATTTATTTTTCTAACTCCATGTACAACACTCACTGTGCTAAATATCTGCTCCTACCATTTCATAAAGAATTGCAAGCCAGTGGCCATAGTGAAGGGATTCCAAGTAGCTTGCACCAATTTGGAGTACAAGCTGATTTTAAAAACATTTGATCAGTCAACAACATTTATTAAGTTCCTACTATGTGCCAGACACTGCACTAAGCACTGGAGTTATAAAAAAAAGAGGCAAAAGTCAATCCCTGCTCTGAAGAACTTACAATCTAATGAGGAAGATAGCTTGTGAACCTATATATATATATATATATATATATGTATATATACACACACATATATGTAAAACAAGCTAGAAAATAAATAGAAAATCATTAATAGAGGGAAAACACTAGAAATAAGAAAGCTTGGGGAAGGCTTCCCATAGAAGGAAAGATTTTAGCTGACAGTTAAAGGAAGCCAAAGGAGGTCAGTATTGATCAAAAGTGTCAAGGGCCGTAGAAACTTGGAAGAGAGATAGAGAAAAGGCTGTTGGATTTAACAAATAAGAGAACAGGAATAACTTTGGACAGAACAGTTTCAGTGGGATGATAAGGTTAGAAGACAGATTGTGAGGGTTAAGAAGAGAATGAGAGGAGAAAAAGCAGAGGCACCTATTGTAGACAGCATTGCTGAGGGGCTTAGCTATAAAGAGCAGAAGAGATATAGGGTAGTTGTGGGAATGAAAGGATCAAATGAGTTTTTTTTTTTCATAATAGAGGAGACATGGACATGTTCCTTCATAGTGGGAAATTAGCCAGCAGGCAGAGAGAAATTGAAAATAAGTGAAAGAGTGAAAAACACAGAGGAATATGATAGAAGACAGTCAACATTATTACCCCCTTTTGAAGGACCATGGTTCAGTTGAAAATACTGGATTCTGCATTAGTTTGTATCCAAGGTCAGTTCTTTACTGCCTTTGTGACTTTGAGTAAGCCAGTTTCCTTGTGAGAACATGGTAAAAGCAGCACAGATAATGGATAAAACCCTGAAAACATAAGGATGTGGGTTTGGACTTTAACTTTGATAGTTACTAGCTATGCAAACCAGGGCAAGGCACTTAATCTCTTGGAGTCTTAGTTTTCTTAAGTATAACGAGGAGAGTTTCAGATAATTCCGAAGCTCAGTTAAGATCATGAATGCACAGTGCTTGCCAAATGTGTTTGAACCTTGAAAAATATCTGGTGAATCTGCCATCCTTGCAATCTCCTTAAAACACATCCCTACCCCATGAAATTCAACCACAGAGGAAATGGACAAAATGAAGCAAAGAAGACTGGATTTCTTTGAGGTCAAAGATACCTGATTTTTATGATGTATATCAATTTTATGGAGAGTTCTAAACATAAACACTCTTGATAGACAGGTTATAAGTGTGAAGGGTTTGAACATTTGCAGTTCACAGTATTAATTCATAGTCTCAGTCTAAATAACACTGTCAACATCCTGCACACAGGGGCACCACTCGGTTTCATATGTTCTAATTTCAATCCTGTTAAATTCATATTAAGATTAATGGGTTATGTGATATTTATTAATATCTTCTATGGTTTGTTTTCTACTTGATCTCTTCTATTAACTTGCTTTTTATGGCTTTCCTAAAGAGGAGACCTGAAATACCTGTGAAAATTCAAATATACCCAAATAGGAGCATCATTTCCCCTTTTATAAAGACTACTCAAAGAGTGTTATCATTCTGTACAGGCTCTAGAAAAAGTTTGGATGATTATTGCTATCTTGTAGATAAGGCAAATGGTCCTGATTGAGATAAAATTACATGTGTAAGTATGTGAAAGACATTGGATGAGAATCCCAGCTCACGAGTGTGTGTTTTTATTTTAAACCTTTTGCACCTTTTGCTAAGCTCCTAAAGAGATGCTTCCCTGTTTTCATACTTAGAGAATCTTCTATCGCTATGATAAAGCTAGAACTATCTCAACTTTTATCTCATCCTACCCTCTGATATGTCTGTGTCTTTGTGCATACCTTCCCTAATTCCTGGAATGGACTCCTCCCTCCCCTGCCACCCCTGCCACCATATTCTTGTCTAAATGCCAACCTTCTATTAAGAACCAAATTGGCTGCTACTTCGCCCGAGAAAGCTTTCCTAATCTTTTGCCAGCTGGTAGGGGCATACCCTCCACCCAAAACCTCTTCTACTACTTTCTTGTCTCTTTTCTGTAGCTACTAATTTTTATTGTCATTTGTATTCAATAGATATGAAGGCATAGCACAGAGATAATTAGACTTGGATTCAGGAAGATCTGGGTTCAGACTCACCTCTGAAACAGATTTAGAACTGGAATGACAATGTGAGGTCAACTAGCCCAACCCCCTTATTTTACTGATAAGAAAACTGAGACCTAGAGAAATTAAAAGACTTGCCCAAAGTTACAGTTAGAGCTTGGATTCAAACGTAAATCATCTGATTTCAAATCCAGCAGTCTTGACGCTATAAAAACCCTGGGTAAACAAAATGGTCTTATGAGCCATTTATTAAGTCAGTTAAGAGTTATTTCTGTTTGCATTTATATAAGTTTATATGCCAAGAGTTACCCATATCCATGAAACTGCAGTTCATTCTTCTATTCATATATTTGCAAAACTGTCTTCTCTTCTACTAAATGTTAAGATCCTTGATGGCAAAAATGGTGTAGGCTTTCGTTTTTGCTCTGAGAACATAACAAAAGGCCTTGTATGTGGCAGGTACATTAGCGAATGTTTGTTGAATTAAATTAATTTAATTAAATTTAGAGTCAAAAGTTTTAAGGACTTGTTATTAATTTAAATGTTAAGTTGAACCTTTTATATAAATTTTTGACCTCTTGAAAGGAATGTTTGTGTAAATGTTTGTTATGCTTAAAGTTCACCACCTTTCACAATGTCCTCTAAGTGTTTTGATTTATTTCTTCCTTAAACAAATACTGAACATATCTCTCAGCATTCAGGAAATCTGCTTAAAGTTTACTGTAGTCCCACATTTAGCATGAAATCTTTGCTTCCTCTCACATTGACTTCCAGATTTGAAGACTAAAATTTCTGTTTTGTTCTTAATGCTTCTTCTCCTCCTCCTCCTCTTTCTTCTTCTTCTTCTTCTTCTTCTTCTTCTTCTTCTTCTTCCTCATCCTCTTCCTCCACTTTCTTTATCTTCTTCATTTTCATCATCTTCTCCTTGTTCTCTTTTCCCCATTAAAATAAGAGGGGCCCATAATTGCCATGTGGCAGAGGTAAGGAACCAAAAATCTCTTTTTTATGGCGAGTGGAACTATCATTCAGGTTAATATTAAAGAAAAAAATCAAGCTTTTCTATTTTCAAGGTTTTAGTTTTCTATCAGAAACACTAATGAAATTCCATCACATTACATATGTTCACGTCTTAAGATGATCATTACTGTCTAAATATTGCTTCTCAGTCATGTTTGTTTGTAGTAATTAATCTGCTTTACTGAAAAGCAATGTGGTATGATCAAATCAACACTTAAACAGCTGCACAAAAGTGGAAGTCTGCAGGGAACTGGATTAAAAAAAAAAGGTTTTAATCACATATCATAATGACACGATTTTTGCCAGACCTTTATAAAACTCCAAGTAGAGGCTTTGCACATAAGTGCTTAATGAATGAAGATAATTTACAAATTTAGGCTTCATATCAGGAGAAACATTATCTCATTTAGAGCAAACCCAAGGTGGAATGGGCCACCCAAAAGGCAATATGTTCCCACTATGGCCAGTGCCAAAGGTCTTTAAACAAAGACTGGATATTTGTCAAGTATTTGTGTGGATTCTTTCTGAATTAGAGTTTAGCCAATACGTAGGAGTATTCTGAGGCTCAAACAAAATAATGGATATAAAACTCTTTACAAACTTTGAAATGTTACATTAAATTCACATTATTATTATTATTATTATTATTAGCCTACAGATACCAGACCTCTAATCTGATGATGGCTGCATTCTCTTAGTCTTCTATTTAATATTTGTTGAGCTCAGATAATGTTTAAAGAGCAATACAAAAGTGTCCTCGTAAAAGTTTAACTGGGCTATCTAAAAAAAAACTATGTATATAGAATTTCATGTTTAATCAGCCTTATTAATACTTTGTCTGGATATAAGCAAAACAATAAAATAAGCTGTGATTTGTAAAAATCGTGAATTTCTGAAGCATAAATGTTTACACTGAAAATTTAATAACCGGTTCCCACACATATATATCACTAATGTGATACCTATAGCAGCTGTTATGAATATGCTGGCATATTCCCAGGTTTGAGACAGACTCTCTTCATTGAAGACAAAACCAAAACATTTATTCAAACACCAGAAAGCCAAATCCACCATAGCAACAAAGAAATTTATGCACATTATCAATGGATGGGGCACCACCACCCTCAAACCTTCCCTCCATCAGACCTCCCCACAAATGAACTCCCTTAAGCAAAATCCTTCCCTCTCTCACTCATGCTGGCTTGCTCTGCTCTCTCTGCCTCCTCTCTCTCTCTCCAAGCTCCAAATCACTCCAACTTCCTGCTTCACCCCTTCCTGCTCCACTGTTAGGCAAGCTCCTTCCACCACAGGCTCATGTGACTCAGGCTTCAGTGTGACTCAAGCAGGTCACATGGGCCTATTAATGGATGGGAAAGATCTACCCATTACATTAACATTACAGGAGCTCAGAGCTGATTCCAGTCCATCCCTTTCTATATGGCCACTGAGGTACCATCCAACTCTAAAATTCTGTGATTCTATTAATTTTCTAGTTTATTATCTATTCCTTACTTGTCTCATAAACTTCTCAAATGTGTCTGTTCTATTGACTTCAATATCCTTTTCCTTTGCGTCCCTGTACCATCATGGACCCTTCTACTAGTTCCAACCATGAAGGGCTTATGATTGTCGTTCTTCTTTCCTCCTTTCTCTCCAAATGCTGTCTGTTCTCTGGCTTATCAGAAAGCCTAACAAGCTACTTTGAGAAATGAATCTCTACCAATAAGAGTCTATTTCCTAACGAGATCTTCTGTAGACATTAACATAAATCTTCCATCTTTGTTTCTAACCTATTAATGACTCCAGAGGTGAGGATTTTATTACTGATATGAATTGCTAAGAGTCGAGGGTATAAATATTTTGGGGAAAGCAAAAATTTGGACAAACCCTTAAATCAAACTATAAGAACAGTTACTTGTACAAGGAGCCAGTGCTATAAATCATGAATATAAATCAAGATCATAATAACTGATTTGAAAAGGTACTTACAAAATTAAAGAATGAATGACTGAAAAAATCAAATGATGACTATGAGTCAAGTACTCTGCTTAGTTCTGTGGATACAATAACTAAAACAAAAATAATCCCTCCCTGCAAGCAATGTACATTCTGAAAGTGAGACAACACAGATCTTGGCCAAGGAGAGGTACTTTGGTCCAGGCCATTATAAGAATGGTGAGTTGTGTCATAGGGTAGCAGATTGATATGCCTCTTTCATGTACAATGAAGAATTTAATTTGATCATGGTTCCAGATAAACTCACTTTGGCAAAGATGCTGATGAGGCTGGAAAGAACAAGGCTAGTAAAAATGTAGTAAAGAGGAATAGAACAAGTATTTATCAAGTGCTTGCTATGACAAGAACTGAGCTGAACACTCTACAAATAGGATCTCAACAGTAAGAAGAATTTGTAAGTTATAACAGTGTCATTAGAAACAAAATTTGAATCTCTGTAACTGACAAGAATTACACAAATTAACAAATATAACTTGTTCTTATTACTTTGATATATGACATAATCACAGTTTCTCTCTACATGTAAAAATCATTAGAATTTCAAAAATCAGTGTTACAGACTGGGAAAAAAATTAAAAATCTATTGTACAAAATCTGAGAGAACAAAATATATTTAAAAATGCAAAATCAATATTGCTTGACTACAATAGTCATAGTTATAGGTGAGGCTATTGCAACAGGAAAGATTCAGTCTTATCCTTTTCCAAATATTGTTTGAAATTTGCTTCTGACATTCCTCACATTTTGTTTCTATATCTGGGAACTTTATATTTCTATCATCCCCTAATCCTTTCCAATATTCAATCTCTATCCAGTAGTTCCTTTCCTTCTACGTACAAACATACTGATATCCATCACTTTTATCCTAAAACAAAAACAAAAAATAAGCACTTTACCCTGTCATCTCCTCAAGATCTCTTTCTACATGTCTTTCTCTCTTTTACTGCTAAAGTCTGGGGAAAAAATATGCTGTCACTGCCTCGATTGCCTCATAACCTATTAACTTTTCAATCTGTTCTTCACTAGCTTCTAGCCTCACAACTTGACTGAAATAGCTTTCTCCAAGATCACTAATAATATCCTTCTTACTTAGTGCAATGACCTTTTCTCAGGCTAAGCTTGAAATCAGAAAGATACAAGTTGAAATCCCATCTCTGATATTTGTCAGTTGTGTGATCATAGACAAATAATTTAACCTCTCTAGGCCTTACTTTTCTTTATCTGTAAAATGATAATGCCTATAGTGCCTATCTTAAAATCCAGGAAGGTTACAAATGAGAGGTTATATGTAATGGTAGCCCTCTCTAGGGAATGGGAGGAAGGAAAGAAAAAAAAAGAAATTTACAAGATAGTTTTGTTGTGTATTTGATAGGAATAACAAGTTGTACATAGTAGAATTTGCAGTTTCTTGTACAGTCATCTTTTTTATTGTACTGTTATGGAAACGCCTATTTTATTCCACATGCTAAAAATAAAATTTTAAAAATGGTTTTACAAATGCCAGATATCATTCTTGACCTCTTTCCTCTAATTCAGTACTGTACACAATCACTTCCATAGGGTTGCCTTATATTACACTCACATGCTATTCCTTCTATGCATCTTAGTTGTCTTTACTACTTCATGACAGGTCTCTTAACTGTGGACATAGCCCTACTATGACCTAGATGCTCTACTCCCTCTACTGTCTTTCTCTAAGTAACCTCATCAGTTCCTCTAGATTTAATTATTATCACTGTTAGGATGACTCCAAATTCTAAATATCCAGTTATTATTTCTTTACAGAGCTCTACTGTTATATCACAATTGTCTGCTGGACATATTTACCTGGATGTCCAATAGGTACCTCAAAACCTCAATTTATTAAAAAAAAATAATTCATTTGTTTTTTCTTCTTAATCTCACTTTTCATCTCAATTTATTCACTATTTTCATGGCCTTGATCTTTATCATTTCTTTTCACTTGATGTTATAACTAGGAATCATCCTTGACTCTTCACTTTCCATCACTCCCTCATATCCAATCAGTTATGATTCTTTTCAGTCCCCATACCCCCACCACCATCTCTCACATTCATTCCCTTCTCTATAGTCAGATGGTCCTCTTGTTGTCTAGGCTTATTTCACATATTGCTTGAATAATTGTGATAGATGCCAAATGTCTTCATTCTTCTTTTCCATTCTTCATATGCAGGCTTTCCAAATTGATAATTTTAAAGCACAATTTTGACTGTTCCACTCCATTGCTCAACAAGCTTTAGTGGATCCCTGTTGCTTCTAAGGTGAAATATAAACTCCTCTGTTTGACTCTTAAAGATATTAATAATATAGATCCAAATTGTCATTGTAAAAAGATTTTCATTCTGCCCTCCTCATCTGCTCTTTCTTCCAGCCAAACTGGCCTCCTTACTGATCTCTAAACATGATATTCTATCTTCACCTTGGTGCCTTTACAGAAGATACCCCCATGGTTGGAGTGCTTTTCTTCATCATCTTTCTTTTGGACTCTAGGTTGCTCCACAGGTCACCAAATGGCTTATTCTAATTGGCTTAGTGCCTCCTCAAAATCACTTTGTTTTTTTTATTGTGTGTATGTCTAGTATTTACATTTGGTGAAAAAATATCTTCACAACCCAAAACCCCTCAGTAAAATGTAACTTCTTTAAAGATTGTCTTTTCTTTTTTTTTCTCTTCATGTATCCAGCACTCAACACAATACTGGGCACAAATGAGACACTCAATAAATGCCTTGTGTGTGAATTTTCTCTTCAGATAGTCATTTTTAAAAGCATCCTCTACAGAGTGAAGGAATAAATAGTTATTTAATGAATTTTTACTAAGCTACAAAATTTATGAAGCTTGCCTGAGGCAACTTCCACATCATTTTGTGTATTATGAATTGTGAGATTTTTACTATAGTGGAACATTTCACTTTGATAATCTTTTTGCTGTTAAGTATTTTTAAAATGATTTAAAAATAATAATATTTTCAATGGACATTTCAATCTGGATGTCTTTTAGGCCTCTCTAACTAAATATGTGGAAAAATAGCTTATCACTTTCCACCAAAAGTCCACCTTTCTTCTGAACTCCCTTATTTCTGTCAAAGTTATAACTAATTTTGTAACATCTGTTTCATGTGCCCTCACCCCCATGTGCAATCATTGGTCAAATCTTGTCATTCCTACCTCTACAACATCTATCAAATCTATCTCTTTCCCCTAAAGTCACCATTCTAGGTCAGGACCTCATCATGGGATACGCAGAGTATTGAAACAGCTTCCTAACAGGACCTCCTACCTCTAGTCTCTCTCTACTCCAATCTACTCAAACTCTTTTGCTAAAGTAATTTCTTTAAGTGCAGGTCTGACTTTGTCTGTCACCTGTTTGATAAATTCCAAAAATTTCTTTGCTCTCAGGATCAAATATAAAGTCCTTAAAACCTGGACCCAATCTGCTTTCTAGCCCTGACGTATTACTCTCTTTTCCTACTTGGTTGTCCAGCCAAACTGGCCTTGCTGTTCCTTACACAAAACACTTTATTGCCCCTTCTCAGTGTTGTTCCACTGGCCATCATCTATTCCTAAAAATGGTCTCTATATTTACCTCTTACTCTTAGAATCCCTTATTTCCTTCCATGCTCAGTGCTACAACTAATATCTGCAAGAAACCTTTCTTGATTCCTCCCAATATCTGGTGCCTTCACCTTACCCCCAATTACCTTGTATTTATTTTGTATATTCTTAATTAAATATGTCATCTCTCCACAGAGAATGCAATCTCCTCAAAGGCAGGGATGGTATTATTTTTCTTTTCGTATCTCAAGCACCCACTGACATGTCTAGCACATAGTAGGTGTTTAATACTTAAGTACTTGGTTGACAATAAGTAAAATGTTTCTACTAATTTTAAAAGCTTATATGTTCAGAACAATTTCATTACAAATGTGATGATATCTTTAAATGCTTACATTGTGAAAGGAATTTATTTTTTTGAAATCTATAACTGTTTTATAGCTATGAAAAAATATTGAATGCATTAGCTCTCCATATATGATATCTAGCAATAATTTTCATTCGTCCTTTAAGCAAGTGGGGATGGGATCTTTTTGATTCATTATATTTTCATTTTTGTAATCAAGAGTTTAGTTTTCAAATTTTCTATGTTGTTTATAAATTCCTTTTTTCCATTGTGCCAGAATTATTGAAAATAGATATGTGTGAGGTTTGGCCTTGACTTTCCCAGTAAAGTTAGAGGCCAGGCTGTCTGCTTAGAATCAGAGACTTGGGGGTGGGAGTGGGGGAGAAGAAATAAGAATAAAATTTGTAATACTGGCTCTGCGGCATGTGACAGAATTATTTTCAAGGAAAAATTAAAGGACAGATATGCAGCAATGAGGTCCCAGCTGAACTTTGCTGACTTGAATTTTAAATGGACTCAGTTGACACAGTTTCAGAAAACATATCCTTAAGGCTGAGAACAGGCATTTGATGAACAATGGAAGGACACAAATCAAAGGATTCAAAGGTGGGGAACAGAGCTTAATCAATTAAACTTAATTAACTGAAGTGTCAAATATGAAAAAGGAGGAGAAGGGAAGCTAATCAGATAGCAACAAATTGGAAAAAAATGGATGGAATTAAATGATGATAAAGAATAGCTTTGGGAGGAGTGAAATGGAGAGATAGGTAGAGCATTATGATTTAAAATACAATTTCAAATTTGCAAATTGTTATTAGAAGGAAACTCAACTCATAGCTATCAACATTGATTTTTTTCTGTACCTTTAATAGAAACTAAATACTGTGCAATGTACATGGGATACAAATACAAACAAGAAAGATATTATCTTCAAAAGCTTACATTCTAATGATAGAAGATAATAGAAAGGAGATGGAAAGGGCTGGAGAGAAAGTAATTGTTTGGGGCCATGAAAATGTATATGGAGAGTCAGAAGTGCAACTAGGAGGAGAATAAAGTATGGTTGGCTTGCCACCCCCCTAAAAAAAATGGAGGCCCTAGAAGGAACTCGCCATTGGAAGAAAGAGGCCAAAATGGAGGAAAATTCCAAAGTGAAAAGGCTGTGGATGTATGATAGTAAAGTATAAAGAGTCAGAAGCACAAGCAGGAGAGTTTGTCCTCAAACTAGGCTGATGGATACTTATTTCACCGTCAATCTGTTATTAATACACTTGTCATCATTTCAAATTTTTTAAAAATTTGCCAACTATTCATAAATAGGCCAATATTAAGAATATAATTGGATACTAATGATTTTACGTGCATTCAGCCGAAACAGAACAAGAAGCATGAGTGCTTTATAAATTATGTTCATTGACTCATTTAATCCAAACCAACAGGATAGAAACTTTGAGTAACATGAGCATTTTCACCAATTTCTAAAGGGTTTATGTATCAGTTTAATGTACATGTGGGTGAATCAGCAAAAATAGCAAAGTAGCCAAGTTTGATTAGCGTTATTATGTTCCTCTGAATGTCGACAGACAGTGGCCCCCATTC
>CM053622.1:215192295-215221070 GCA_028646595.1 Phalanger gymnotis | reverse complement strand
TGGGAAGGGAAGAGGGGAGAGAATTTGGAACTCAAAATTTTAAAAACAGATGTTCAAAAACAGCAAACAAAAAATTTTTGCATGCAACTAGAAAATAAGATACACAGGCAATGGGTTGTAGAAATTTATCTTGCCCTACAAGAAAGGAAGGGAAAAGGGGATGGGAGGAGAGTGGGGTGACAGAAGGGAGGGCTGACTGGGGAATGGGGCAGCCAGAATATTTGCCATCTTGGAGTGGGAGAGGGTAGAAATGGGGAGAAAATTTGTAATTCAAACTCTTGTGAAAATCAATGCTGAAAACTAAATAAATTAAATAAATTAAATTTAAAAAAAATAAATGGTTTTCTGGGAATTATCTGCATAGAGATGGTCATTTAAACCATGGTAAGTGATGAGATCATCAAGGCAGATGTTATAAAACAAAAAGAGAATACTAAGGACAGAACACTGAATACAATTACAATTAGTAGTAGTGAAAGGCAATAAGACTTGGCAACAGAGAGGAAGGGAGTTAGTAAACAGTAATACCTGGAAGGCAAAACCGAGAGTAGTAATGATAGTGCAGGTCATCAGTTGGAGCACCTGGGATTGTATAATATCAAAGGTACCTGTAGTAGTGTTAGCTTGGCAAAAAAAGATGGGCTACCCATATATAAGATAGAGGAGTGAAGGAGCAAATATTGGGAGAAGGTGCTTAATTGATATAAGAAGTGAAGGGGAAAAAGGGGAGCTTATCACATTACTTTAATTATTTTTCTGCAAAGTATAAAATTCTAGCTAAATATAGGCTGAAGTCCTCATCCGAGAGGGTTAAGTGGAGGAGGAGGTAATAAGAGAGACTTGAGGAGAGACAGAAAGGTTCAAAATGGCTGCTGTAAAGACTTTAATAGTGAATCTTTTAAGGAAGGGTAGAATTAATGACTTGCTGTGCTGAGGGCTGATTTGAGATTAGGTAGCAAAAATATGCAGTGGACCTAGTCAGCACAAGTTTCTGGATTTCCTCTACCAGTATTCAATACCATATGGATAGAAGGGAAGGAGACAGGTGATGGCAATAACCCAAGGTTGGGATTTCGCAAGGCATCATTGGTGTTAGGACAAGGATACAAGATATTCAAGAACATAGAGTATAGTGCAGAGTTGATTCATCAAGGGGACATAATAGGGAAGAGAGGAGCCTGTTTAAGGTTAAGAATATGTCTATTTAATTCTTTAATAAGGAATTAAATAGTGGAGGGAGTGGTGGTCATGACTATCTCCCATATCTGGAATGCTCCCCTTCCTCATCTCTGATTATTGAATTCACTTAATACTTTTAAATGCCAATGAAAATCTCATCTTCTACAGGAACCCTCTCCCAACTCCTCTGAATTCTAAGGCCTTCCCTCTCATGTATTTCCCATTATCCTGCATATAGCTTGTTTGTGCATGTTTGTTTGTTTTTTATTGTCTCCTCTATTAGATTGTGAGCTTGTCGAGGACAGGGACCATCTTTTACTATTTTTGTATCTGTAGCACTTATGCTGAATAAATGTTTATTGAGTGACTAGTGAAGATGAAGAGAAGACCTAGGGGTCACAAGACAGGGAAAGATCTAATAATAAAATATTTTGGTCAGATAAATTTCAGAATTTGTTTACACAGAAGTGAAATACTTGTGGCATGATCTAGGGTATGAATATCTTTTTCTAAAAGAGATATAGTAGAAGAGTAGGTTGTAGTATTTGACTTGATCGAGTTCCTGGGAAGTTAGGGTGTTTCAGGATACATCAATATGCATATTAGAATCTCCTAGTATGAGAGCAGGAGTTGGAAAGGAGAGAAAGATGGGCAGCTGAAGATGAGGGTAGGTTTTGTGTGCCTCTAAGGGGTTCAAAATCATTGGGATATAAAAGTCCAAGGGGATGAGTGTGCTCTAACCATTTAGGAATGAGTCTATCCAGAGAATCAGTGGTTGGAGAAAGGCTCTTGTAGGCAGATGTGATTAGACTGTTCAAGTTCTAATTTCATGGAAGATGGGGATGTTCCTTTCTTGAGGCCTTAGAATGCCTGTCATAGAAATAAGAAGCAGGAGGAAGTACCAAGCCCAGTTAGGACACCATCATGTTTTGCCTACTCGGAAGTCCTTTGAGAATGGGAAATGGATGGCCCTGCCTGGGCTTACAGTGGAGATGGAGCAAAGCAGATCTCTATAGGAAGTAAAGAGGCAAGTAATAGTAACAAAAGTTGTTTTTCTTGTGGGGATGGGAAAACAGAAGCCCAGACTAGGGACATATTGGGACATCCAATTGATAATCGAGTCAGGAATCTAGTCGTAAGGGAACAATATGTGAACAAAGGAGCCGGAACCCAGATATAAAGTCAAAGTAGGCATAGGAATGTTACTAAACCACTTGAGTATTAGATTATTAATTCTTATATTACCACTGTTAAGTGGTTAGATCGGTCTTAGAGTCAGTGGTGGAGGCAGGCAAGCCCAAATAAATAGGTGTGTGTATGTGTATGCACACACACATGCATATATACATACCTATATCTATATGTGTGTATGTATATGTATATGCATTCATGCATGTATATGAAGAATGTGGGGGCAGGAATCCAGGCTGATCATTAAAGCTATATTCATTGACTCATATCTAAGGGCTCACATTCATATTTCAGTTTAGAGTTCACGAAATGTCTTGTGTTAGAATAACTCTGTAAGCTTGATAGTTCGCATGGGTTGTATGACAGGGATGGGAAACCTGCAGCCTCAAAGCTACGTGTGACCTTGTTCTGTGAAGTTTTGATTCCTTCGAAGGGCCACACTTGAGGGCCACAAGTGGCCTTGAGGCCACAGGTTCCCCACCCCTGGTGTATGGGGTGTTCTAGGAAGACTAGCACTTCTGGTGTGAAAGCTTACTTAACCCTTCTCAGGGTTGCTCATCTACCTACACTTTTCACCCAACTCTCACCTGTGTCTCCAAGAAGCTTTAGCATGCATAGCAGCCGCACTCTGGTAAATCACAGTGACCATACCTGGGTAAACTGTCTTGGCAGATGGGCTAACCCAGAGTGAGGGTAACCAATGGATTCCAAATATATCTATGAGTTAAGAGGATGTCTACCACAAGCATGTGAAGACTTCCCCAGTGGAATGGGAGGATGACAACAATTTATTCCAATGTCCATAAAGATGGCTAAAGCAGATTCTGTGGTATGCTTAGATCTTGGTAAGATATTGATGACCTCAAGGTCAACCAATACATCTGGGAACATTGCCAGGCATCCTGACTTTTGTCGCTGGACTTTGAAAGCTCTGTAAGGGAGTGAAGCTGATTTTGTGTAATTTTGCCTCACTTAAATCCAATTCACCCATGAGTCAAGATATCACCTGTGATGTCATTGGTCCTCTTTTAAGATGAAGGACAAACAGCAATTATCCCCATTTTATAGATGAAGAAATGGAGATTACATTTAAGAGAATGGCTCAATATCACATAGCACAGTTTGTGCCAGAGCCAAATCTGCAACCTGGACTCTATGACCCTAACTAGTGCTGTGTACGCTTTCTCTGGGCCAGACCCCAGCTTAGATTGGCCCTTATGGTGCTCTGCCCAAATATAGAGGCAAGATATTATGAGTCCAGGGATGGTAATGAAGGATTAAATCCCCATCTCCGCAGGTAAAAGTGAATGTATTACAGCATTTTTATACGAGCAAAGTCTTTATGACAAGAGGATTAGAATAGGTACATTGTAAGATTTGACAGAGACTTGGCAAACTATCTCTTAAGGGTCTGGAACTGGAAAACTGTCAGGCCTGGAAGAATAAAAATCTTATTAATATAAAGCAGTGTGGTATTTGTTGTTGTTGTAAGGAGGGAAAGGGCCTTTATATTGTCATATCTTTCTTCTTCCAAATATAAAATAAATTAGCCTTTCAGCACTGGATCCAGAAGGGGTTTTTAATATTAAATAATCCTTGCAATATCTGCTTAAAGTAGATATAATTTCCCCATGAGGTGGGGACAATGAATCACAGTACTGTTGTATTCAGTTTAAGAATATAAATAAAGTTCAAGGGGAAAGGAAAAATAGAACTTGTGAAACTATACTCTCTTCATGAGATTGTCCTTGTGCTCTCTGTGATGGCATAACGAAGCATCAAGTCTGACTTGTTCAGCATGTAAAATAGACAGGTTAAAACAATAGTAACAACAGCTCTGTCTGTGACTATGTGTCAAAGTTGGTGAAGAAAGGTTAAAGGTTCATGCAAAATCCTAGGAAAAACACTCATCCAGTGCCAAAGCAAGAAACATCATGCTTTCTGAAACTTCATAGTGGGTAAATGCCTCCTCCCTAAGACAGAGTCTCCAACATAGCTGAGTTCATGCCCAGTCACATCTGGACAACTGTTTGTCTAGGTGCTCAGTTGCACTAGTAATAATGAAATTATAGATTCACAAAATATCAGAGAAAGACGGGACTTCAGAGGTCAACTCATCTAGCCTCTGCTCAGATCACAAATCCTGTCCTGAATATCCTTAACAATTGGTCAGTCAGCCATTTTCATTCCCAGTGAGGGTTATATACTCTCTCCTTAGGAAATCAATTCCACTTTCAGGCAATTCTACTTCTTAGGGAGTTTTTCCTTGTAGTGAGCCCAAATTTACCTTTCTGTCACTGCTTTTCACTGTTCCTAATTCTGACTTCTAGGAGGAAAACACAAAAAATTTTCTCTTCTACTATCTCTTGATATGGAGCAGCCAGAAGTGTTAGAATTATGGATTATAAGATCTGTAAGTAACATAATCAAAGACATCCTAAATCCCTCATATTTGCACATTTAAAAACTGAGGACCAGAGATAATAAGTCACATACTTAGAGTCATACAGGTAATTAATTACAGGCTCAAAAGTAGAGCCCAGGTCTCTTAATTCAAAAATTTTTTAAAGTACATATTATTTTATTTATTGAATTTATAGCCCCAGCACCTAGCACAGCATTTGGTACATATCGACTGATTAATAAATGGTTACTGATTGCTTGATCATACAAGGTATTTTTAAATTCACTATAGATTAGGGGACCTTGAGGATATGCTAGTAAATTTTTAATAGGAAGTTTTCCAGAAAATTATACATGTTGCACCTTTAAATATAACCTTAGTCATTTTTTGCCATCATATTCTTAAGTCTGGACATTCAACAACAAAATAAATCAAGCTTTTACTTGTAACATTTGCCAATTTCCTGAGGCAAAACACACTGAAAAATTAACCATTGTCCCTCCCAAGCTGGCTTCAGCATACTCCTAATGTGTATGAGTGTTTGTGTGTGTGTGTGTGTGTGTGTGTATTGGACCCCTTTGGCAATTTGGTACTACTTCTAGGCCCTTCTCTGAATAATATTATTAGATGCATAAAACAAAATACATAAGATTACAGAGGAAACTAATTATATTGAAATAGTTAGGAAAATATTGTTAAAGCATTGTGCTCCCCAAGTTAATAATCCCTGCTTTATATTAATTTGGGAGAAAGCTAGTTTTATTGGAAGGAGAGCAGGATGTGTTTTTTTTGTTTAAATGGGTTTTTTAAAGCAGAAAAAGAGAACACATAGTTTAATGATGATGATAATAACAGATACAAGCAATTCACATTCACAGAGGAGTTTAATGTTGAGAAAGTACATTTCTCAAAACAACCCTCTGTAGTAGGTAGTGCAAGTACAACTTCTTCCTTCTCTTCCATCCCTTCAGCTGTCTCCTTCACTTCTCTTTTCTCTCTCATTTCTCCTTTCCCCTCCTCCCTCCTAACTTCAGCCTTTTACAGATGAAGAAACACACTCAGAAGGGCTGTGTCACTGGGGAAGTCCCTCTATTCAAATGGGGATTCCATGCACAATGTAACTCTAAAGTTTTTCATTTCCTTTTCCCCCTGGTAAAATGCAAAATTTTCAAAAGCTGGAATTGTTTCTTCCAAAATGTCTACTTTCAGGTATTATTGCTTGTAATCTGTAATAAAAAAATAAATGGAGTTGAAACAAATATTCTTTATTACAATATTCTAACATTACCTTCTATGCTATATGGATACTATCTCCATTTCACTGTTTTGTTTATTCTCGGTGGCATCCTGAATTATGTTACACATAGTGATAGAATTGCGAGTTATTTAGCAATAAACATATCTAGCATTATCCTTTATAGGGAAAAAAATGAATGCAGGTAAGCAGAAAATGATGTTTTAAACAGTTAAACTGTAAATTATCTATATATCAAGTGATTTGTATTGAGCCAGTAAAAGAAATATTTCGGTGACCTGTAATGGAACTGCTTTTGAATTACCATTTTGAAGGTATTTTTAAATCAAATATATGTATGATAACATATATTTGTGTGTGTGTGTGTGTGTGTGTGTGTGGACTCATAGATGCTAGATGTTTCTCTACATCTTTTGAGCTCCCCCTAAATTCTCTTTGAAACACCAAGAACATCTGCAAATGGTCCTATTACTGCAAAGAACTTTTCTCTCAGATAGTTTAATGGCTCCATACTTAGACGATTCTTGGGAATTAAGCAGAGTTAATGACTCAAGTTTTCTTCCCAAAAGAGTAGTAAGATCAATACCCTCCCAACCAATCTCCACTTTTATAGCTTACAAGAACTACCAAAGTACATTTCCATGTATCCATGAATAACCTATATTTACATGAGATTATTAACATTTTCCATTGGTATCAAATGATCAGATCTCCTCTATCATGCAAATCTTCCACCTAGCTTTAACCTAGCCTGAAGAATACAGCAGGTGGAAACCCACATTCAAGACATACTTGACAATGCAAACACTTTCTAAGCCTAATTTTAGTGAAAAAATGGTAACATTGAATCTTCTCATACGGACTTTGGGGATGGGGTATGATAGATGATACTCAACTGGATCTATGAGGGATGTTTCCTCTAATTGCAATGCAACTCAATCTACCCATCCTGTAAGATTTTTGACCATAATCTTCATTAAGTTTGGCACAGGGAATCAACCCATAGGCAAGACGGCTTCTCTCATTTTCTTGTAATATGAAGCAGATATCAATGGAATAATCATGCTCTGCACCTGTTACCTTTACCCTTGCCACTTGACAAGCACACATTTTTTTATCTTACATTTTTTGATGGTCATAGAATAGAACATACTTGTATGAAACTACTAATCTCCACTTTATAATTATGTGGCTCTAGAATACAAATGAAAATGGCTTCATGAGTATTCTTTGACTGCTTAACAGTCCCAGTTGACCTCTCTTATTGTGAAAGTAAAGCCTTTCTTGTCCTACTCTCCAATAAATAAAGAAAAAAATTACAGTGACGATCAAGACCTAATTATAATTACAAAGCTCCTTTGTACCTCCATAGGAATAGAATACCTGAAACACATCTGGCTAAGATTAAATAATCATGCTTTTGCTATCCTTTGAATATGGGGACCCAGGTGAAGTGGAACCATATATGTGAAATCATTTCATTGACTGAGAAATTAGGGGAGGATTCGAAAAATTGTCAAAGATACAATTACAGATGGCCTGATGACACAGTGTCACCACTTCTCAGTTGTGAGGTATTGACATTCTCTGAATGGAAGATCTTGGGCAGCTTAGAACTCAGCAAAGAACACAATGTTCCAACTGTGAGACACCCAACAGAGGAGAACATAGATACCAAAAGATAGTCACCTAGAAGCACCTGGACCAATTGTCTCACTACCTTGAGATCTCAGGAAAAAAAAGTCTCGCTTTTTCTTTTGTTAACTATTTCCTCAAGACATAGAGTTTGTACCTTCGTAAATGAACAAGCAACATCACCCCAAAGATTAAACCTTTCTTTCTTTTTATGTTTTGACTTAGAGAAAAAACCTCTTGTTCCTGATAAGCCTATTGTTATTAGCTGATACCTTTCTGTTCCATAGATCAACTACCCTACCATTATGATTGCAGTAATTTAAGTAACAAGCAGGATAATATTTTGGATAAATATGAAATGCTTCTTGGGAAAGAAACGGTTACCAACACATATACTGTTATAGACACTATTACTGATTACCAGAGGGTTTTAACAAGAAAGACAAATGCAGGAAGTGGTTGGTTGAGATGTTATCTGAGAACAGGCATTGTATATATGGATTCTAGCCTAAACTACAGAATGAATTGCTCCTAGCAATGTCTATAATTCACCCAACAAGGGCTGGTAACATATATGCCTAGAGCTCTAACACATCTGAAAAGTTTTTGTTTAGTAATTTTAATTGTATCTGACTCTTTGTGACCCCATTTATGGTTTTCTTGGAAAAGATATTGGAATGATTTGGCATTTCCTTTTCTAGCTCATTTTAGAGATGATACAACTGAGGCAAACATGATGAAGTAATTTCTCTAGAGTTATACAGCTAGTAAGTCTATCAGGCCAAATTTGAACTCAGGAAGATGTCTTCCTGACTCCAGACCTGAACACTCTATCTACTGCCTCACTTAGCTGCCCGACATATCTGAAGCTACCTTTTAAAAATTATCTTTATTCATTTTGTTAAATATTTCTCAATTACATATTAAAATTTTATTATTTTTTTTTAGAATTTTAAGTTCCAAATGCCCCTTACTCCTCCTTGAGAGGGCAGGGAATTAGATTTTGATTACATATGTAAGGTGATATAGAACATGTCCATATTGATCATATTATAAAACAAAAAAAAACAATAAAAATAAAGAAAGATTAAACAGTATTTTTCAATTTATATTCAGAATTCATCAGTTGTCTCTCTGGAAGTATATAAGATTTTTTGTGATGAGTCCTCTGGAATTGTTTTGAGCAGAGTAGCAAAGTCTTTCATAGTTGGTCATCATTAAAATATTTCTGTCACTGTGCAAAATGTTCTCTTGGTTCTGCTCTCTTTACTTTGCATGAGTTCACATAGGTCTTCCAAGTTTTTTTTTTCTTGAAGCCATTCTACTCATCATTTCTTATAGCACAATAGTATTCCATTATAATCATAACATATGATTGTTCAGCCATTCCTCAGTTGATGGCCATTCCCTTAATTTCCAATTCTTTACCACCACAAAAAGAACTGCTATAAATATATTGATACACACCTTGTGGTGGTATTGGAGGGTTGAAATTTCTACAGCCTTTTTGGCTTAGTTTCAAATTGTTCTCCAGAATGGTTGGACTAGTTCACAACTCCACCAATGACACATTAGTATTCCAAATTTTCCATATTCCTTCCAGCATTTATCATTTTCCTTTTCCATCATTTTAGCCAATCTGAGAGGTATGAAGTGATATATCAGAATTGCTTTAATTTCTCTTTTTTTCCCTAAAAATGAAGTGATTGAGACCATTTTTTGTGTGATTATTGATAGCTTTGTTTTCTTATTCTGAAAATTGCCTCTTTATATCCTTTGACCGTTTATCAACTGGGGAATGTTTTATTTTTATAAGTTTGGCTAAATGTGCTACATCTTTGAGAAATGAGGTCTTCATCAGAGAAACCTAAGCCAGACATTTTCCTATTTTTCTTCTGAATTTGACTGTATTAGTTTTGTTTGTGCAAAACCTTTTTAAATTTCATATAATCAAACTTATCTATTGTACTTTTTTTAATCCCCTTTTTCTCTTGTCTGGTTATAAACTCTTCCTTTATCTATACATCTGTCAGGCACATTTTTCCATCCTCCCCTAATTGACTTATAATATCACCTTTTCTGGCTAAATCATGTATCTATTTAAATCTTATTTTGATATGTACTGTGAAATCTTGGCCAAATTGTGCTTGTGCCAAATTCTTTCCTAGTTTTCCCAGAAAATTTTGTCAAATGTTGACCTCTTACAGCAAAAGTTAGATCCTTGGATTGCTATGGTCATTTGTTAATATGTATTGTGTACCTAACCTATTCCACTCATACACTACTTTTTTTTTCTTAGCAAGTTCCAAATAGTTTTGATGATTACTTCTTTGTAATATAGCTTGAAATCTTGAACTGTTATGTTGCCTTCCTTAAGATTTTTTTTGTTAATTCCTCTGATATGCTTGACCTTTTGTTCTTTCAGATCTATAAAAATAATTATTTGGGAGCTTTTTATGGCACTAAGTAAATCAACTTAGTTAAAATTCTCATTTTTTTATGTTGGTTTGGTTTACCAATAAGGAACCCATATTTCCAATTCTTTAGCTCTGTCTTTATTTGTGTAAAAAAGTGTTTTGTAATTGTGTTCATATAATTGCTGGATTTGTCTTGGCAGGCTCCCCAGTATTTTACATTTTTAATAGTTATCTTAAATGGAATTTTTCTTTTTATCTCTTGCTTCTGGGTTCTGTTGATAGTATATTGAAATGTTGATTATTTACATGGGTTCATTTTATATCTTGTCACTTTGTTAATTGTTTCAACTAGTTTTTAGTTGATTCTGAAGTCTTCTTCGTATACCATCATATCATCTGCAAAGAGGAAAAGATTCATTTTCTTATAGCCTATTTTTATTCCTCCAATTTCTTTTTCTTGTTTTATTGCTATAGCTAGCTTTTCAAGTAAAATCTTGATCTTATTGGGAAGGCTTCAAGCTTATCCCCATTACAGATAATGCTTGACGATTGTTTTAGAAAGATAATACTTATCATTCAAGTTCTATTGATTCCTATGCTTTCTAGTCCTAGTATTTTTTTAGAATGAGAACTAATTTTGTATTTTGTCAGACTTTCTGAATCTATTGATTTAATCATATGATTTTGTTGTTGTTGTTATGATAAATGACCTGATAATTTTCCTAATGTCAAACTAGCCCCAAATTCCTGGTAAAAATTACACCTGTTTATAGTGTATGATCTTTGTGATATATTACTGTAATCTCCTTGCTAATATTTTTTAAATAGCATTAATATTCATTAAAGAAATTGGTCTGCGGTTTTCTTCCTCTGTTTTTGCTATCCCTGGTTTAGGTATCAGCACCATATTTGAGTCAAATTGTTCATAAATATTGGAATTAATTTTCCTTAAATTTTTTCATAGAATTCACTTGTAAATCCATCTGGTCCTGGGCATTTTTTCTTAGTAAACTGATTGATCACTTGGCCAATTTTATTTTCTAAGATGCTGTTGTGGTAGTTGTTCGGTCATGTCCAACACTTCATTACCCTATTTTGGGGTTTCCTTCGTGAAGATACTGGAATGATTTGCCATTTCATTATCTAGATCATTTTACAAATGAGGAACAGAAGCTAACAGGGTTAAGTGACATGCCCAGGATCATACAGCTAGTAAGTGTCTGAGGTTAGATTTGAACCCATGAAGATGAGTCTTCCTGTTTCCAAGCCCTATACTGTTTCAATTGTGCCACTTAGCTCCCCTTTTCAAAGACAGTTATTTCCTCTTCTGTTAATCTGGGCAGTTTATATTTTTGTAAATATTTATCCATTTTACTTAGATTTACTTAGATTGTTGGTTTTCTTAGTTTATGTGTCCATGGATGAAAAATATAATTGACAATATAATTAGGCAAAATAATAATTGTTTTAATTTCATCTTCATTGGAGGCACATTCACCCTTTTCATTTTTTGAGAGTAATACTTTAGTTTAATTCTTTCTTTTTTAAATTAAATTTATGAATGGCTTACCTATTTTATTGTTGTTGTTTTCATAAAATCAGCTCCTGGTATTATTTACTAGTTTAATGTTTTTTTTCCTTTCAATTTTACTAATGTTGCCTTTGACTGTCAGGATTTCCAGTTGGTGTTTAATTGAGGATTGTCAATTTGGTTGTTTTTTGTTTGCTTTTAAATGGCTTGCCCAATTTATTGATCTTCTTTTTCCTATTTATTTTTGGTGTATGCATTTGAATATGTAAAATTTCCCCTAAGCATTATTTTTGTGGATTCCCACTCATTTTGGAATGTTGTCTCATTGTTGTTATTACTTTTAATGAATTTATTGTATGTTTCTATGATTTGTTCTCTTACCCACTCATTCTTTAGGATTAGATTATTTAATTTCCAATTAGCTTTTCATTTGTGCTTTCCCAGCTTTTTATTAAATATAATTTTATTACATTATCATCTGTAAAAGGTACATTTAATATTTCTACTTTTCTGTATTTACTTGTGTTTTTTTGTGCTCAGGTGCATGGTCAGCTTTTTTTTTTTTTTTTTGTGAAACTCCCAAGTACATCTGAGAAAAATATACACATCTTTCTATTCTCAATCAGTTTTCTCCAGAAGTCTATCATATGTGACTCTTTGAAGATTCTGTTCATCTCCTTGAATTTATTTTTATTTTATGGCTAGATTATTCTAGCTCTGAGAGGGGAAGATGAGGTCCTTCATTGGTGTAATTTTATTTCTGTTTTTAACTGTAATATACTTAACTTTTCCTTTGAGAATTTGGATGCTTTTCCATTCGGTGTATATATGTTTAGTATAGATACTACTTCATTGTCTATGGTATCTTTTTAGCAGATGTAGTTTCCCTGATAATTCCTTTTACTTAGGTCTACTTTTGCTTTTGCTTTGTTTGGAATCAATATTGTTACACCTGGCTTTTTCACTTCAGCTATACCATAATAGATTCTGCTCTAATTCCTTATTTTAACTCTATTTGGGTCTCTCTGCTTCAAGTATGTTTCTTTTAAACAGCATATTATTAAATTCTGGTTTCTAATCCATTCTGCTATGTGCTTCCATTTTATGGATGAGTTCATCCCATTCACATTCACAACAATAAATACCACCAGTGCATTTCCTTCCATCCTATTTTCTTCTGTTTTTGCTTTTCTCTCTCCTTTACTCTTTCCCTCTTATAAAGTTGGTTTTATTTCTGAACACTGCTTCTTTTGCTGTGCTCTCTTTAATAACCCTTCCCTTTCTCTTGTGACCTTCCTGTTGAGTAAGATTGGTTTCTATCACTACTTGATATGTACTTGATATGTACTACGTGTACATATATTTTCCCTCTTTGAATTGATTTCTATCACTACTTGATATGTACTACATATACATATATTTTCCCTCTTTGAACCAATTTAGATATGAGTGAGGTTCAAGCATTACCTGCCCTTCCCTAACATTTCCCTTTCTATTGTAAAAGCTCTTCCATGCATGCATCTTTTATGTAAGATAATTTTCCTAATTCTTTCTCTTCCTTCCAGGTCTCCAAGGGCATCCCTCTTTCTTACTTATCCAGTATTTTATATCATCCCAACTTGATCAACTTACTTCCATTCTTTCTTTTTATATAGAATCTATCTAATTTTCCTAACAATGATAAAATTCTTTGAATCATATATCATTTTCAAATATAGAAAGGTAAACAGTCTAACCTTCTTGATTTCTCTTTCATATTTATGGTTTGATGTTTTTCTCAAGTCTTGTATTTATTTAGAAATCATATTTTCTATTCAGCTCTGATCTTTCCACCAGGAATACTTGAAAATGCTTTATTTCATTAAATTCTCATTTTTCCTTGAAGTATTATACTCAGTTTTTCTGAATAGGTTATTTTTGGTTGTAATCCTAACTCTCATTTTTATAGTGGTAACTGGTAAATCTTGAGTGATCCTTTCTGTGGCCTCATGGAATTTAAATTGTTTCTTTATTTCTTCAGGTATTTTTGATTTGGGAGATAGGGAATTTGGCTATAACATTCCTAAGAGTATTCGTTTTGGGATCCCTTTCAGGTGTTGATTTATATTTTCCTCTCTAGTTCTAGGATATTAGGACAGTTTTCCCTGACCATTTCTTGAAATATGATGTGTAATATATTTCTTTGATCAAAGCTTTGACATAGTTCATCAATTCTTAATAATCTCTCCTTGATCTTTTTTCCCCTATCTGTTTTTTTCCCATTAGATATTTCACATTTTCTTCTGGTTTTTTTTTTGTTCTATCGACTTTGGTTTATTGTTTCTTAATGCAAACAATAAAACATGGAGTCATTAACTTGCTCTTTCCCAATTCAAATGTTTATGGAATTATTTTCTTCAGTAACTTGAGTACCCATTTTTTCTATTTCGCCAAATATGTTTTTTAGGGAGTTATTTTCACCAATTTTTGTACCTTTTCTGTTTAACCAGTTTTTAAGGTTTTCTTTTCTCATTATTTTTTGACCTCTTTTCCCAAACTGTTAATTGTCTTCATTATTTTTTTCCTTTGCTTTCATTTCTGCACCTACTTTTCCCTCTTCCATTCTTATTCAATATTAAAAATCATTTTTATCTCTTCAAGCAATTCCTGTTAGTTAGGCTTGTGTCTCATTACTTTTTTTTTTCTTTTAGGCTTTCCTTATAACTGTTTTGACTTCATTGTTTTCTTCTTAGTTTATGTGTCCATGGATGAAAAACCAGTGGTGTTTTGAGGTGGTGGCAATAGAAGCTTCAGGAGCCCTCAAGGCAGAAACAGTAAAGGAATCTGGCAACTGGTCAGAAAGAGATTACAGGGTACCATTGTACTAGCACCACGCTCAGGACAAGATGTTGTTTGGTAACTCTATTGTCTATACTCAGTTCTGGGTCATAGTTCAAAGACAGAGAGAAACTCTTTCAGCCAGGATCGAGTAATAGCCCTATAATGGTAATCGGGAGTGGGACATTTTTTTAAACTGTTTTCTCCTTTGGAATGCTGAGGTAATCAACTATCTTTGATGAGTCTTGCCTTTCAAATGTAATGGAAAGCAAAGTAGGACTCTTTGCTGTTTTGTGTTTGAGTGCTTTTCAGCACTGAGGCAATCAAGTGCCTTTGTTTCAATCAGGAGTCTTTGATTGAATCAAAACTCTTTGACCTGCTTAAGAAACAAGAAAGCACCAGGCCCCAGGCCTCATACGGTTTTGCTAAGTAGGTTCTGAGCTCTCAGAGCCCTGAAGCAGGTATAAGAACTCTGAATTTAGAGTTTTGCCTTGGGGGCACACCTGTTGGAAGAGTGTTGGTGATTTGGCCAAAAGATGCTATGTGTGGAGCTCCACCTCCCCTGAGCTTTGAAAAACCCAGATGTTGCTTCTCTCTCTGGTAACTATGTATGTATTGCTATGGATAGACTGGTTTGTGTTATTTGCTTTATTTATATAATGTATGCTTGTAATTTCTGTTTGTATACTATCTGAAGCTCAGGGTGCTGGCTTTCCCCTTTGAACTAAGTGAATCATATATGTATGTTTAATCAAAGTGAGATTGTTAACCCCTTAAAGTTGCTTTCCTTAGAAAAGCAGATCTGGGAACCCATGCTAGCAGCCCTCCTGTGTACTCTTGTTTTTGGTCTTTCACTTCCACAGCAGCTGCTAGAAACATTGCTGTTACAAGCCCTGAAGATCAATGGTTGCTTTTTATCATCAAGTTATTATTTTTTTTTGGCTATTTCTGTTTGCTCATTTTTCCACCCTATTTCTTGTTTTCAAACTACATGTTAAAGATGTAGTTTATTCCAAGTGTGAGAGATTTAGAAAGAGCTCTCTCTCTCAAGCTTCAGGCTTTTTTGAACTACTCTTTTCAGGACTAGTTCTGGGGATTTGCATATGCTCAGTGCTTCTGAAGTAATGTCATCTGGAGAGAAGTGTAGTCACTGCTCTCTTGATCTTTACTGTAGTCCTTGCCCAGGAAAAGCCCCTGATCGCTTAGGATTGCATAAAATATTGTTCGTCAGGGCTTCTGCCTCCTTGGGGCCAAAAATGACAATGTTCCCTAGACTTTCCATTCCTTCTTGATCAAAAATAGTTCTCTCTGCCTGAACTATGACCTAGAAGTAGATATAGTCAATGGAGTTACCTAACAGTTGCTCCTCAGGGATCTTACTCCCTCTTAACTGAAAATACTCCTCTCTACCCTTGAACTCTGACTCAGAAGTGAGTATAGACAATTGAGCTGACAAATAGTATCTTGTTCTGAATCCAGTGCTAGCACAATGGTGCCCTGTAATCTCTTTCTGGCCAGTTGCCAAGTCTTTTTACTGCCTCTGCCTTGAGAGCTTCCAAAGTTTCTGTTGCCACCACCTAATCCCACCACTGGTATTTCATTAATGTAGGCTCTGGGCCAGCCACTCTTCCATGTCCCAGGTCTCTATTTCCTACCTCTTATGTGGTTTTGGGCTGGAAGAATGTCTGTCTTGACCTTCTTGTTGTCTCTGCCATTCCAGAATCAATTTGAGTTATTATTTTACATTTGTTTGGAGGAGAATGTTAGTATAGCTCAGCTGAGTGCTTTTTCTACTCCACCATCTTGGTTTTTTTGTGGATATTTTTGTTGAATGTTCCAAACTTTGGTTAATCAGTGAACTCATAAAAATGGACACTCACTACCATGATGAAAAATTCTAGGTCTATGATGCTGATCCTTTGTTATATGGGTATTTATGTTACTGAAATGGCATAGAAAGAGTATTTGTGTGAGGGATGATGATAAAATTACTTTTCAAACAACATAGACCACGAGGAAAAATGCTTTAGTAAAATAAGTGTTCTGAATCAAATCAAAAGAGAACAGTCATTCTTAGTATTACATATGTTACTTGAAGACAGAGATGGTTTCAAGGCACTGTTGACAGATAATTTACATATGACTACCTCGAGGTTTTTGAAGGTCATAAATGAATAAATATAAATCAAAGAAATGAGGAATGATTATAGGCCATACCTGCTAAAAAGTGTTTGGTTTGTTTTTGGTTTCATATCTTAAGGTAGAGATTGGTTACTAAATACATGGAGCCTGTGGCATGAGGCATTAGTAGTTATAGAAGATAGAAAAAGAAGCTATGTAAAACAGGAGTTAGAAAGAATCAGGAACAGAAGACACAGAAGGCCACGAGAGAACCTGCTTGTAGATGAACAAATACAGAATCTGACAGGAGCTAAGCATTGCTGACAGGTATGTTTTGCAACTGAGGCAGAAAGCTTTTTAATTTTATAAGACTGTTGTAGCTGATAGAAACAGATTGGAGCAAAGCAGAATCATCTGCCATTTGAATAGTTGTCTGAATTAATTCTATTTTCATGTTATCTAAATGCTTAGAGGATGGACAAAATCCCATGGGGCCTATGTTTCCTTTCACTGCCTTCTACACTTAATAAAGCACAAAAGTCAAAGGGAATGACAGATTTTGCACCTGTTGTCATAAGAGTTATACTGATATAATTTTGCTAAAAGAGTGTAAAACTTTCACAGAACCCTGAAAAGGGTGGAGACATGTTAAAAGAGTAAAGTTTAGCTTTAGTAGCCTGAGAATAGAAGCAGTTGATGAATAATGAAGGCCATTTTCTATGGAGATCAAGGATATTAAGTCTTATAGAACAGAGCTATACATTGTCCTGGCACAGGGGTTTTCTTAGTCATCTACATCTCTGTTAGGTTTCTATATGTCTATACCTACTTTTCCTCAAAGATAGTGCTTGACTTGTTGGAAGAATGTCAACAACAATTCTTGGTGAGCTGCTTTATTTTTATTAATGCTGATTTTATCTTCTATTTAGTAAATGTTTTGATTATTATTGTTTTTGCTTTATATTATTCAGTGAATGATTCATGTTTAAAAGTTAATGGTATCATAGTGTTGATTTTGTGAAAATGGGAAGCACATCAGTGGGGCATGGAGAGTTAGTGCTATAATTATTAAGTATATGCTTCTTGCCCCCCAACACCAGAGTTACTCTGTGGATCCTGAAAGCTGAATTATAACAGCACACCTATCCCCTCCCAACCTCTAACAAATCTAGCCCTCCCTCCCCACCCCCACACCAATGCCAGACCTAACAACAGGAGTATAGGGATATAGAGAGAGACAAAAACAGTCCCTGCATACTAGGAGCTTAGAGTCTAATGGGTGAAGTCATTTGAATCTTTAAATTGAAAACAATTAAATAGAAGCACTTTATATACAGGATAAATTGTTTGAGAAGAAAGCAACTAAAGAGTCCTGAGAAAGACTTCTTGCTTTAGGTAGGACTTTAGCTGATATATGAAGTGAGCGAAGGAAGCTAGGAGACAGGAATGAATAGGGAGCACTCTAGGCAATATTGGACAGCCACTGAAAACTCTTACAGAAGTATTCTGAGAGGAATAGCAAGGAAGGCAGTGGCACTGGATCTCAGATCACGTAGAGAGGAGTATACAGTGTGAAAATACTGGAAAGGTAGAAAGCATCCAGGTTATAAAGGGCTTTAAAAAGTCAAATGGAAGAATTTTTATTTGATTCTAGATGTGATAGGGAGTCACTGGAGTTTATCGAATGGCAGGATGATATAAACAGACCTGCATTTGAGGAAAATCACTTCAGGAGCTGAGTAGAGGATTACTGGAGTGGGGAAAGACTTAAAGCAGAGACACCAACCAGAAGGTTCTAGTAATGGTCTAGGTATGAGGTGAAAAGGGACTACACCGGAGTAAATGCAGTCAAAGGAGAGAAAGAGATATAAATGAGAGGCATTATGAAAGCATTAATGACATGCTCATGGCCCCATAGCTAGCTTCATAGGCAGGATTCAAATCCCTGTACTCCTAAATATAGCACTTAGCTATAACACCACATTAGAGGACAAAATTTTAGATGGGTAGATAATGTGGGACCATACAATACTTCCATATATCAATTCTTTCTCTGGAATTGGACAGAATTTTCCTCCATAAGTCCTTTGTAGTTGATTTGAATATTCATATCACTCAAAATAGTTTAGTCATTCACAGTTTTTTTCTTTGAACAATATTGCTGTTACTGTATACAATATTCTCTTGGTTCTGCTCACTTCACTTTGCATTTTTTCATGCAAGTCTTTCCATTTTTTTTTCTAAAATCAACCTGTTTATCATTTCTTATAGAACAGTAGTATTCCACTCCAACCATATACCGCAATTTATTCAGCCATTCCTCATTTGATGGGCCTCCCCTCAATTTCCAGTTCTTTGCCCCCACAAAGAGAGGTACTATAAAGATCTTAGAACATAGTGGTCCTTTTTCTTTTTGCTCAGATCACTTTGGGAAACAGAAATAATAGCTATATTGCTGGGTTAAAGAGCTTATACAGTTTTGAAACTCATTGGGCATAATTCCTTATTTCTCTCCAAAATGGTTGGATCGGTTCACAGTTCTACAAATTATGTTTTAGTATCTTAATTTTCAACATCTCTCTAACATTTGACATTTTCCCCTTTCCATTTTTTTAGCTAATCTGATAGGTATGTCAATGTTGTAATTCATATATCTCAAATAATTATTTGGAGCATTTTTTCATATATCTATATATAGCTAAAATTTCTTTTTCTAAAAACTGCTCATTCATATCCTTTAGCCATTTATTAACTGTAGAATGATTCCTATTCTTTTAAATTTGATTCAGTTCTCTATTTATTTGAGATATGAGACCTTTATCTGAGAAACTGTATATAAAAAAAATCCTCAATTTTCTGCTTTCCTTCTAATCTTGGCTACATTTGTTTAATTTGTCTTTAAAAAAAACTTCTACATTTAATATAATTAGAATTATTCATTTTGTAACACAAATGTTCTCTGTCTCTTGTTTATTCAAAAATTCTCCTGTTGACAAATCTGATAGGTAATATGTTCCATGTTCTAGTATACTTATGATTTCTCCCTTTATGTTTAGAATATGTATCCATTTTGAACTTGTCTCATTAAATGATGAAGATATTAGTCTATACCTAATTTCTGGCATACTGCTTTCCAGTTTTCCCAGCACTTTTTTTTCTACCAAATAGTGAGTTCTTATCACAAAAACCTAGATCTTCATGTTTATCAAAAACAAGGTTACTATAATCATTTACTACTGTGCATTGTATACTTAATGTATTCTACTGATCCAACATGCTATTTATTTTTTAAAAATTAATTTATAGAATAAAAAAAAACATTGTATTTCTTAAACCATACCAGATAGGTTTGATAATTACTACCTTATCATGTAATATAAAAACTGGTACATTTAGATCTCCTCCATATACATTTTTTTCACTAATTTCTTTCATACTCTTAACCTTCAGTTCTTCCAAGTGAACTTTGTTATCATTTTTGTAGCTCAATAAAATAATTTTTGTAGATTAATTGGAATGACACTGAATAAACAGATTATTTTAGGTAGAGTTGTCATTTTTATTACATTGACTCATTTTTATTACATTATCTTAGCAATGAGCAGTAAACATTTCTCTAATTATTTTAATTTGACTTTATATAAAATCATTTTATAATTATTTATATTTATAATTATTTGAGTTTTCCTTGGCAAGTATCCTCCTAGGCATTTTATATTGTCTATATTTATTTTAAATGAAATCTATCTTACTATCTCTTCTTATAGGGCTTTGTTGATGATATATAGCAATGCTGATGATTTATGTGGGTTTATTTTATATCTTATGGTAGCTAAATGGCTCAGTGGATAAAATGCTGAGCCTGCAGTCAGGAAGACCTTAGTTCGAATCTGGTCTCAGAAACTTACTAGCTGTGTCACCCTGGGCATGTCACTTAACTTCTATTTGCCTCAATCCATCAGAGAAGGAAACGGTGAAACACTCTAGTCTTTGCCAAGAAAACCCCAAGAAAAGTTTTGTCTTGCTATGATCCATGAGATCACAAAGAGTTTGATACAATTGAATGACAATTTTGTATCCCAACTTTCCTAAATCTGTTAATTGTTTCAGCTATTTTTAGTTGAATATCCAACCTGTGAGCTCCACAAAATGGCTGTATTTTGGGCCCTTCTGCCTTAGAGTGAATGTCAATGGTAACTGCTTCTCTTTGGAACAGCAACCCTGAGGGTCTTCCCCTCTCAGGTTAAATTTTTAAATCTTTTTCCTCTAATTAAAGGAGATGTCCCTTGATTAAGCCATTATGTGGAGCTTGGGTCCTATTGTGGTCCAATCTATGATTGAACCGGGTTTAAGGTTTTGTAAAAGAAAGAAAAGAAAAGGAAGGGAGACAGAGAGAGAGAGAGAGAGAGAGAGAGAGAGCGCACACAATCTAGCCAGTAAACTCCAAGTTTAAGTGGGCAGCTTCTGGCCATCAAAATTTACCTTCCTTTCAAAAGAAGAAGGAGAGGGAGAGGGAGGAGAGGAAGAGGATGAGCTGAGTTGCCCAAGTAGCTGGGTCCCCTTTCAGGCAGTTCTGTCTGCTCACATGTTGTGTTTGTCCTTCATTTTCTAAGAGGACCGTGATATCAGGGAAATGATGACATGACTTGCAGTTGACTTTGATTTGAGTGAGGGAGTACTGTGCAAGGTCATTATCATCACCATTTTGGAGAAGAGGAAATTGAGTTAGACAGACTTGTCCAGCATGACAAAGATAATTATTATCTGAGCTTGGATTTGAACTTAGATCTTCCTCATTTCAGTCCCACTTTAGCACCCATTTTCCTCAATATTGCAACAGACCTTTGATCTCTGACATGTATTTGCAAAACAAAATCCTTTAATTCTCCCCCTCCTGTAACAATCCCATTTATACTCCCTCTAAGTCTTTTGAATATTTTTGAGGTTACCAAACTCCATTTTTTAATTCTGAAAAAATGAAACACACACATATTTGTCTGTATACACACACGCGCACACACACACACACACACACACACACATATATATATATATATGTGATGTTATCATGTGAAAAAATGAAGGAAACTATGAATTTTAATTTCGTGCCTTTTGATTTTTAAAAGCACACCAAAATTCTACACGGTACTTTCTAATTTCTTTTTTTCCTTTTGTCCAATTTATTTCTTATATTCAACATTCTTTAAATATTGAGTTTCAAATTTTCTCCCTCTTTCCCACCCCTACCTTATTCACTGAGAAGGCAAGGAAAAATATTTCAATTATACCTTTGAAATAATATAAAATGTATTAGCCATATTAAAAACAATAATAAATAAGTAAAAGAACAAGAAAAGTTATACTTCAATTTTTATTCAGAGGTCATCAGTTTTCTCTCTAGAGGTTGGTAGCAATTTTTTTTTTCATCATAAGTCCTTTGGAATTGTCCGAAGTCTCTGTACTGATTAAAGTAGCCAGCTTTTTCACAGCTGATGACATTACAAAGTAACTGTTACTGTGCCCAATGGTCTCCCAGTTCTTGTCATCTTAATTTCATCAGTTCATGTAAGTATTGCCATGATTAAAAAAAAAAAACACGATCCCTTATAATTCCTTATAACAAAGTACTACATCACATCATAAATCATATGCCAAAACTTGCTCAGCCATTCCCTAATTGGCGGGTACCCTTTCAGTTTCCATTGCTTTGCCATAAAAAATAGATATTATAAATATTTTTGTACATATTGATTCTTTTCCCTTTTCTTTGTTATCTTTAGAATTTGACATAATAATGGCATTGCTGGGTCAACAAGTATGCACAGTTCTATAGCCCTTGGAGTACAGTTCAAAATTACTCTCCAGAATGTTTGGAGCAGTTCACAACTCCATCAATGGCACATTATTGTCCCTATCTTTCCACATCCCTTCTAACATTTGTCATTTTTGTTTTCTATCATATTAGCAAATCTGATATGTATGAGGTAGTACATCAAAGTTATTTTAATTCATATTTCTCTAATCAATAGTGATTTAAGAGTATTTTTATATAACCATAGATAGATTTGATTACTTCATCTGAAAACTTCCTGTTTACATCCTTTGATCATTTATCAAGTGGGGAATTGCTCTTATTTTTATAAATTTGGCTCAGTCCCATGTATGTTTGAGAAATAAAGCCTTTTTTGCTTTACAATTTTTCCCCAGTTTCCTGTTTTCTTTCTAATCTTGCTACAGTGGTTCTGGTTATGCAAAAACTTAAATTTTATTAAATCAAAATTGGTCTCTACCTCTTGTTTGTTCACAAATTCTTCCTTTGTCTGTAAATATGACAGGTAAACTATTCCATGCCCCTAATTTTCTTATGATATCAACTTTTATGTCTAAATCATATATCCATTTTGATCTTATCTCAGTATATGGTATTAATGTTCTCTATATATTTTTGGCCAAATTGCTTTACAATTTTTCCCAGCAATTTTTATCAAATAATGATCATTTTGTCCTAAAAATTTGATCTTTGGATCTTTGGGTTTATCAAACACTAGATTAGTAGGGTCATTTACTCTTCTATAACTGTGCACCTAATCTGCTTTTCTGATCCATCACTCAATCTCTTAGTACCCAACATCAGGGTCTTTTCCAGTGAGACTTGTCTTCTCATTATATGATCAATAATTTGAAGCTCCAGTTTCAGTATGTATTCTTTCAATGAGTAGTTTGAATTAATTTCCTTAAGTATTGACTGATGTGATCTCCTTGCTGTCCGTGGGATTCCTAAAAGTCTTCTCCAGTATCACATGAAAGTGTTGATTCTGCAGCTCTCAGCTTTTCTTGTATCTCCTCACTCATAGCCATAAATTACTACAAGAAAAACGAACAAACAAACAAACATAAGTTTGACTCCATGGACCTTTTTTTTAAAGGTTATTTCTCTGCTTTTTAGTATGCTGTGCAGTTTCCAAAGCATTCTTTCAGGTCAGCGAATATCTTCTAATTTTATGACTGTAGTAAGAATCCGTAGTGATCTTTCAGATCAAGGATATAAAATCCAAGACTGCTTCCATTCTTTCTTCCTCTATTTGCCAAGAAGTGAAGGGACCAGTCACCAAGATCTTAGCTTTTTGATGGTAAGCTTCAAACCATCTTTTACATTCTCTTCTTTCACTCTTATCAAAAAACCTTTCAGTTCTTCACTTTCTGCCATCTGAATGGTATCATCTGCATGTTTGAGATTGTCGATATTTCTCCTGGCAACCTTAATTCCACCTTATATTTGCAGCCTGGCATTTTACATTATGTATTCTTTACATAGTTTAATAAATAAGGTGACAACATACAGTTTCGTATTTCTTTTCCAATCTTAAAACAATCAGTTGTTCCATGTTCAGTTCTAACTATTGCTTCTTGACCTGCATTCAGGTTCCTCAGGAGACAAGTAAGATGATCTGGTACTGCCACCTCTGAGGACTTGCCACATTTTATTGTGATCCACACAGTAAAATAAATAATTTAATGTAGTCAATAAAGCAGAAGTTGATTTTTTTTCTGGAATTCCTTTGCTTTCTCCATTATAAAGTGAATTTTTGATTTTCTAAGTATTCCATCATATTATCTGCAAAAAGTGATAATTTTGTTTTGCTCATTGCATATTCTAATTCCTTCAATTTATTTTTCTTGTTTTATTTCTATAGCTAGCATTTATAAATAATAGTAGCAATAAGGTCATCCTTTCTTCAACATTGATCTTATTGGATAGGATCCTGGCTTATCTCCATTGCAGATAGTACTTGCTGATGGTTTTAGATAGATACTACTTATTATTAAAAACAACAACCTCCATTTATTTCTATGCTTTCTAGTGTTTTTATAGCAATGAGTATTTTATTTTTTCAAAAACTTGTTCTGCATCCATTGAGATAATCATATTATTTTGCTGTTTTTGTTATTGATATGGTTAATATAGGCTGATGATCTTTGTGACATATTATTGCAATCTCCTTAATATTATTTTATTTAATTCTTTTACACTAACATCCTTAGGGAAAATTGGTCTGTAGTTTTCTTTCTATGTTTTTATTCTTCCTGGTTTAGATATCAGCAACTTATTTGTGTTGGAGAAGAAATTTGGTAGAACTCCTACTTTGCCTATATTTCCAAATAGCTTGCTAGTATTGGGTTTAATTGTTCTTTAAATGTTTGTTAGAAGTCATTTCTGAGTCCGTCTGGTTCTGGGATTTTTTTTCTTTGTTAGCTCATTAATGACTTGTTCAATTTATCTTTCTAAGATAAAGTTATACAATTATTGTATTCTTTTTTGTAATTTAGGGAAATTTATATTTTGGAAAACATTCCTCTACTTCACTTAGATTGCTAGATTTATTGGCATATAATTGGACAAAATAGCTCTTAATAATTACTGGTGGATTCCCCTTTTTCATTTTTGATAGTAATTTGATTTTCTCTTCTTTTTATTCAAATTAACTAATGGTTTGTCTATTTTATTTGTTTTCTTTTTCATGCAAACCACCTCCTAGTTTTATTTATTAGTTCAGTGGTTTTCTTTCAATTTTATTAATTCCTCCTTTGACTTTCAGGATTTCCAATGTCATGCTAAATTGGTGATTTTAATTGTTCTTTTCCCAGTGTTTTTAGTTGCATGACCAATATGTTGATTTTCTCTTTTTCTATTTTATTGACATAAGCATTTAGAAATATAAAATTTCCCTAAGTACTGCTTTGGCCACATACCATAATTTTTTGCTGTGTTGTCATTGTTGCCATTGACTTTAATGAAATTATCTATTGTTCTATGATTCGTTCTTTGATCCACTCATTCTCCAGGATTAGAATATTTAGTTTCCAATTGATTTTATCTATGTTTCCACGACCCTTGAGGTAGTTTAATTTTTATTTTATTGTGTTCTGAAAATTATGCATTTAACATTTCTACTTTTATGCACTTGGTTGTAAGGTTTCTATGCCCTTATACATGGTCAGTTTTTGCTAAGGTGTCATGTATAGTGGAGAAAAAGGTATACTTGTTATTGTTTCTTGATATACGATGAGTCATTAGCTTTCATTTGTTATATTCTAATTTTTAAGAAATTATTTTCTTCAATGAGTTTTGTACCAGTTTTTTTTTTCCATTTGACCACTTGTGCTTTTAAAGGAGTTTTTTTCTTGAATGTATTTTTGTACCTCATTTTCCATCCAGCTTATTCTACTTTATAAGGAATCCTTTTCTTCAGTTAATTTTTGTGCCTCTTTTATAATTAAACCAATTTTTAAAGGTGTCATTTTCTTCAAATTTTTTTTTTGCTTCTTTCACCAAACTTTCAATTTTATTTTCATAATTTTCTTGGATTATTCTTATGTCTTTTCCAATTTTCCTCTATTGCTCATCTCTTTCTTTAACCCTTCCTGGAATTCCTATTGGGCTTGGGTCCAATTAGTATTTTTTACTGCAACTTTGCTTGTAGCCATTTTCATGTTGTCATCTTTTGATTTCATATCTTGGTTTTCCTTGTCAGCAAAGTAGGTTTTTTATGATCAAGTTCTTGTTGTTTTTGCTTGCTCCTTATTCCATCTTATTTTTTCATTTTGAACTCTATATTAAAGTTAATCTCTGCCCACTTGGGGCTAGCCAGGCACTGTCCCAAGCTTCAGGCTTTCAGTTCTTTTGGAGCTAGTTCTGGGGGTATGTGAGTTTTCAGTACTTCCAATGTGGGGTGATCCGAGGAGACATGTGGTCACACCTTTCCTGGTCTTCACTCTGTTCTTTCTCAGAAAAAGTCCCTGTTCCCCTTCAGTAACAAGCACTAGTGCTCCACTCTGCCGTGGAACTGCAATTCAGAACTGCATATGGAAAACAGAGTTGATAAACTGTGCCAGCTCCTGCCTCAAGTGGCAGAAAAAGGACAAACGTAATTTTTTCTGACCAGTTATTTAACCCCCTTGCTGTCTCTGTGCTTAGATCTCCCAATTCTGCTACTGCTGCTGTGATGCTTCTATATGGTCTGTACCCTGGCGTCACAGACCTCTTTGCTGACTTGGAAATATATCTTACTCTTATTTTTTTTCTCTCTACTTTGTAAAAATTTTATTTGTGGAGTCATTTTAAAGTTGTTTGGAGGGGAATGTTGGGGAGTTCATCTGTATGCTCTTATCTTAGCTGTGTTCCTTTACACATTACTTTCAGAACTGTCTTTTGGGTGTGTGTTTCCTCCTGGATTTCTGTTTTGTGCATTTAAGTGAAACTGTTTCGGTGACCCTCTCTTTTAGGAGATAGTTTACCTGACTCTCCCTAATGAACAGTTTACTGCCTTTTCTTCCCACATATCACTTTCATATCTTTTAAACTATTTTTTTCCTCACAATATTTCTTTGATAATATGTGGTACCCTATTTATGTTGACCAGGCATTTTTCCATTGTCCTTTAAATGACTCAGAATTTTGATTTTTTGAAGATTGCGTAACCATGATTCATAACCATATAATATTACTGAAAGCATACTGTTGTTTAAGAAAAGATAGATTTTTTTTTATTTCAGAAAGAAGCTTGGGGTAATTGGAAGTGCTGAGTAAATTCCCAAATGCAATCTAATCTGATCTCTTTCTCCTTTTCCATTCATTCACTCATTTATCCACAAAATGTCAAAGTTATAAGGAACTTTAAACATCATTTAGACTAATTCCTTCATTTTACGGATAAAGACACTGAAGTCAGGAGAAATCAAGCCGCAGACTCAAAAGAACAGGTTAGTATTATAAATCCAAAGCTCAGACTTGAACCCAGGTTTTCAAAATATCAACACATACTTAGCAACACTCTATTTTTCCCACTTATTTATTCATTTATTTATAATATTTAGCAACAACTTGAAACCACCTGCTTTTTGCATTGCACTGGAGGACATTGGAAGTACAGTTGTGAAGTTGTGAGGGGAGTTCTAAATTGAGAATCAGAAGACTTGGTTTCAAATTCTGACTTTGAAGCTGCCTGTCTATGTGAGTCTCAGTAAGTCTTTTCATTGTGTCCTTGGATTTCTTGTCTATAACATGGGTGAAGTTAAAGTGTATAAGCCTCATGGTCTCTTTTAATTCTAAGCCAATAATATAGGATGAAAATACAATTTTAAAATGTCCCCTCTCTTAAAGTGGCATTGCAATTTAATAATACTCATAGAGGGAAATGAGACAGTTGCCCTGTAAGTCTTTGTGTTATTCAGATACTATCATCTTTTCCTCTCTTTAGACTTGACAATACATTGAAGAAAACTTTCTTATAAGTGTGGGGTAATGCAGCACTGATTGGTTATTGTTCATTGTTCTCAAAGAGGTCCAAAATGATATCACTATGCTAGAATCAAGTTTCATTGTGTCCAACTTTGGCTGGTCAGACCGATACAAGCTTGGAATGTTCTACCACAGGTCAAGCACAAATAGTTATTGTGAATATTTAGGATGGATTCTCTAAGTTTGTGCATCTTGTATTTCTCTTGAGCTATTTCAACTCTGCTTTGCTCATAGAGCACAGCATCTTCTCTGATGTGGTCAGCCTATGCTGAGTGGCCCTGTGCTAGTGTCTCCTATCTCACACAATCAATTCCAAAGTTTTTAAGAGAAACCTTGAGAGTGTCCTTGTATTGCTTCTTCTGACCACCTTTTGAATACTTACCCTGTGTGAGTTCTCCATAAAATAGTCTTTTTGACAAGTGTACATTTTGCATTTGAACAACATGGTCACTCCATCGGAATTATGCTCTCTGAAGCAGAGTTTGAATACTTGGCAGTTTAGTTCAAGAAAGGACCTCAATGTCTGGTATCTTATCCTGCCGGGTGATCTTCAGAATCTTCCTAAGACAATTCAAATGGGAGTAATTCACTGATGGTAAATTTTTCAACTTGAAAAGGTTACAAGCCAAGACCAAAGTGGAGGCAGTGTTGGTACATGATCTTCTGTTTGCAGATGATTGTGCACTCAATGCAGCCTCTGAAGCTGAGATGCAACAAAGTATGGATCGATTCTCTGCTGCTTGTGCTAATTTTGGCCTAACAATTAACACCAAGAAAACACAAGTGCTCCATCAGCCACCACAACATCATCCATATGTGGAACCATCAGTTGACAGCAAATAGAGAAGGCTTGAATACTGTGGTTAGGTTCAGGTACCTTGGCAGTATAATTCCCAGGGATGTACACATTTATAATGAGGTTAATG
>CM053622.1:215167926-215191795 GCA_028646595.1 Phalanger gymnotis | reverse complement strand
CTATATTCCCATATAATAATCATTAATTGATGTTTCATTCATGTCAAAAGAGGATTATGTGAATACCAATGATACATAATTATAGACATAAAGATAAAACCAAAATCTGGTAGCCAAACCTCTGATTGATAGAAAGATAAAGCATTTATCAGATAACTACTATTTGCCAGACATTCTGCTAAGTGCTGTGAATACAAGTAGAAACAAGTCAAATGGTTCTTATGGAAGGCAGGGGGAGAGAAATTATACATATAGAGGCTAAGTATACAGATGTCTATGAAGTGATGTGGAAGCTTGGATATCCTTCAATATAAGGCTAAATCTGACCTATCCATGCCCATGGTGATTCTAGGGGTGATACTAAATTTTCTGATGGGAAGTAGAGCAGAGATATCCATGATATATACATGTTCACTGTCAAATCTATAGACTCAGCAGTATGGAAATAAATTTTGTGAGTGTGTGTGTGTGTGTTTGTATGTATATATTAAGACTAGGGTACAGAAATGGCTTATAATTAAGGAGTTGCATTACTTTCTATTTCTTAGAAAAAATCGCTAGCTTTTTCAACATGATATGTATTTGCAATTGACCACATTGGAAAAGGGGAAGAATAGCAACAGCAGTTACTTTGGTTTCTGGTCCACTCATCAGAACTCTGCTGTATATAATGTACAAACACATAAGTGTAACTACTTTGCTTTATGAATGTACCATTCTTGATTCGAAGGACTTGAGTAAATGCTGATTCAATTTATATCCTAATAAATCTATGAATTAAGCAAGGAGTGTTTTTCTTCAGTGAATTTTTATACTTCCTTTTCCATTTAGCCAATTCTTCTTTTTGAGGCATTCTTCTCATTGGTATTTTGTACCTCTTTTGCCATTTGGCCTAGCCTATTTTTGAAGGTATTGTTTTCTTCATTAATTTTTGTGCCTCCTTTACCAAGCTGTTGACTCTTTTTTCAAGTAGACTCTCATGTATTTTATATTTTCTACAATTCTTTTAAATGAAATTTCTCTTTCTATCTCATTGCTGGGCTTTGTTGGTAATATATAGAAATGATGATGATTCTTGTGGGTGTATTTTGTATCATGCAAGTTGGCTAAAGTTGTTAACCATTTCAACTAGTTTTTTGGTGATTCTCTAGGATTCTTCAAGCATACCATTATGTCATCTGCAAGGACTGATCATTCTGTTTCCTCATTGCCTACTTGAATTCCTTAAAATTCTTTTTCTTCTCTTATCACTATAGTTAACATTTCTAGTACAATATTGAATAAAAGTACTAAAGGTGTTCATCCTTGCTTCACCCACAATCTTGTTAGAAAGCCTTAAACTTATCCCCATTACAGCAAGCTTGCTTGCTATACATAATGCTTGCTGATTATTTTACATAGACACCATTAACCATTTTAAGGAAAGTTCCATTTATTCTGTGCTTTCTAGGGTTTTTAATAGGAATGGGTACTATATTTTATTGAAAGCTTTTTTTTCTCCTGTTGAGAGGAATACACACACACACACACACACACACACACACACACATATTGATGTGGTTAATTATTCTTATAGTTACCCTAATATTGAATTAGCTTTGTATTCCCAGTACAAATCCCATCTGGTCATAGTGTATGATACTTGTGATATTTTGCTGTAATCTCCTTGTTAGTATTTTATTAAAGAGTTTTTCATCAATATTCATTAGAGAATTTGGTCTAAAGTTCTCTGTCTCCCTCGCCCTCTCCTTTTCCTGGTTTAGGTATCAGCATCATATTTGCGTTGTAAAAGTAATTTGGCAGGACTTCTTCTTTGACTATTTTTCCAAATAGTTTATGTAGTATTGTAATTAATTGCTTAAATATTTGGTAGAATGCACTTGTGAATCCATATGGTCCTATGGATTTTTTTCTAAGGGAGCTCGTTGAAGGCTTTTTCAGTCATATACATTTATTTGTTTCATATCATATTTTGTTAATCTGACCAATTTATATTTTCACAAATATTAATCCATTTCACTTAGATTGTTTGATTTATTGGCCTGCAACTGGACAAATAGCTCCTAATAATTGCATTGATTTCATCTTCGTTGGTATTGAATTTGCTGTTTTAATTTTTGATATTGCTAATTTGGTTTTCTTCTTTTTTTAATCAAATCATTCAATGATTTTTTTTCATGAAACCGGTCCCTTGTTTTATTTATCATTTCAATGGTTTTCTTAATTTTAATTTTATTCATCTATCCTTTTATTTTCAGGATTTCCTATTTGGTGCTTTATTGGGGATTTTTTTTTCTTTTTCTAGTATTTTGTTAACTGTAAGCCCAATTCATTGAACTGCTCTTTTTCTCTTTTATTAATGTAAACATTTAGACATATAAATTTCTCCCTAATTTCTGGTTTAGCTGGTTTCTGTAAATCTTGGTGTGTTATCTCATTGCTATCATTCTCTTTAAAGAAATTACTGATTATTTCTATGATTTATTCTTTGACCCACTCATTCTTTAAATTGTATTATTTATTTTTCAATTAATTTTAATCTATTTTCCACTGCCCTTTATCAAGTGTAATTTTTATTGCATTGTGACCCAAAAAGAATTAATTTAATATTTCTACTTTTTCATATTTTAATTTTCTTTATTATTCAAAAAATGTATCCTTTTTATTTACTTTTTTGACTCTGCCCTTGCGCCTTCAACACCTTCACAACAATTTTCTGCTTCTCACTCAGTAAAGCATGCTTGATCCTGTCATGGACACACTTAGCACACATGGAGCCCAGCTGACATGCTTTTTGTCTTTGATAGCCTCATAAGAAGTTTAGGTCTCACTGCGTGAACACCTTGAAGTATTCCTAGACACACAGCACAGGCTGATTTTGGTACTTTTCCTAATTTTTTGGTATAAAGGTAAACAATTCTGCTACCCGGGGTTTGTGACAGCCGAGTTTTGTTGGAAGCTGTATTGTAGGACAGCCTACATCAATATGTCAGATGCTGAACCATTTTTAATTCTGTCAGGTCCATCACCAGAAGAGGCAATATTTCTGCTTTTCTGAATTTGGGTGTGAGGTTGTTATGCCCACGTAGCTGATCAGTTTTTATGTAAATGAAATGTAAGTGTCATGCTGAGAAAAAAAATGTATACTCCTTTCTTTTCCAATTTAGTTTTCTCCAGACACCTCTCATATCTAACTTTTCTAAAATTCTTTTTATCTACTTAATTTCTTTTTTGTTTCTTTTTTTAGAATTATCTAGTTCTGAGAGGGAAAAGTTGAGGTGCCCTAATAATATAATTTTACTATTTCCTCCTGTAACTCATTTAACTTTTCTTTAAGAATTTGGCTGCTATAATAATGTGTGCATATATGCTTCATATTGATATTACTTCACTGTCTATCGTACTTTTAGCAAAACATAGTTCTTTCATCTCTTTTTTAGATTTATTTTTTCTTTGAATGAGATCCTGATTGCTACTCCTGCTTTTTATTTTCAATTAAAACATTATAGATTGGGCTCTAGCCTCTTACCTTTACTCTGCTTATGTCTCTCCATTATTTTTCTGAGTTCGTATA
The DNA here is from genome assembly GCA_028646595.1 of Phalanger gymnotis. Taxonomy (NCBI): domain Eukaryota; kingdom Metazoa; phylum Chordata; class Mammalia; order Diprotodontia; family Phalangeridae; genus Phalanger; species Phalanger gymnotis. The sequence goes on along the minus strand of CM053622.1, from coordinate 215,188,221 downwards.
TTTATTTAATATTTTTAGTTGTCAACATTGATTTCCACAAGATTTTGAGTTACAAACTTTCTCACCATTTCTACCCTTCCCCCACTCCAAGATAGCATATACTCGGATTGCCCTGTTCTCCAGTCAGACCTTCCTTCTGTCACCCCACTCCACCCTATCCCTTTCCCCTTATTTTCTTGAGGGCAAGATAGATATCTGTATCCCATTGCTTGTATATCTTGTTTCTCAGTTGCACGAAAAAACAACTTTTTTTTGAGCATCTGCTTTTAGAACTTTGCTTTCCAAAGCCTCTCCCCTCTTCCCTCCTCACTCACCCTCCCTAAAATGGCAAGCAATTCAACGTAGGCTACACATGTATAATTATGCAAAACACTTCCACAACAATCATGTTGTGAAAGACTAACTATATTTCCCTCCATCCTATCCTGTCCCCCTTTATTCAATTTTCTCCCTTGACCTTTCCTTTTTCAAGTGTTTGCTTTTGATTACCTTCTCTCCCTATCTGTCCTCCCTTCTATCACTTCCCTTCTTATCCCCTTCCCCCTACTTTCTTGTGGGGTAAGATGCCCAACTGAGTGTGTATGTTATTCCCTCCTCAGGGCAAATACAATGACAGAAAGATACACTTATTGCCCCTCGCCTGCCCCCTCTTCCTTTCCAACAGAACTGCTTATTCTCGACACTTTCAAGTGAGACAGTTTACCTCATGGCTTTTAGGTAGTCCAATAATTTTAAAATTATCTTTCCTGGTTCTATTCTCCAGGTCAGTGGTTTTTCCCATGAGATATTTCACATTGTCTTCCATTTTTTTCATTCCTTTGACTCTGTTTTATAATTTCTTGATTTTTTATAAAGTCACTAGCTTCCACTTGCTCCAATCTAATTTTTAAGGTAGTATTTTCTTCAGTGGTCTTTTGGACCTCCTTTCCATTTGGTGAATTCTGCCTTTTAAGGCATTCTTCTCCTCACTGGCTTTTTGGACTTCTCTTGCCATTTGGGTTAGTCTATTTTTAAGGTGTGATTTTCTTCAGTATTTTTTGGGGTCTCCTTTAGCGAGTTATTGACTTGTTTTTCATGATTTTCTTGCATCACTCTCATTTCTCTTCTCAATTTTTCCTCTACTTGTCTTACTTGCTTTTCCAAATCCTTTTTGAGCTCTTCTATGGCCTGAGAACAATTCCTATTTTTCTTGGAGGCTTTTGATGTAGATTCCTTGACTTTGTTGACTTCTTCTGGCTGTGTGTTTTGGTCTTCTTTGGCACCAAAAAAAGATTCTAGAGTCTGAGCCTTGTCATGTTCCCAGTCAACTATTTGACCTTTGAGATTTTTGTCAAGGTATGACTGCTTGTAGAGTAGACAGTACTTTTTCTCAAGCTTTAGGAGCGGTGCTGCTGTTTTCAGAGCTACTTCTACTCCACCATCACCACAAGATCTGCCACACCAGTGCTCTTCCTCCCCCACGAGCCACCAACCAAGACCACAGCCCCACCACAAGCAGGGCAAAGCAAGAGAACTCTGCCTCTGTGCCAGCAAAGTGCTCCCTGCACTCCCATTCTGATCTGCCGCTTGATTCCTCTTACCCTGTGGGCCAGGGACTCTCACAGCAGCTGATGCTGGAGCTCTAGAAGCAGTCACAGGAGCTTTCTGCTGCTGCCAATGCCATGGCTGCACCACTACCACCACCTTGGAGGCTGGGGCCAGACCATGCACTTCTCTCCCTGTGTATTAGCACTTTTCCCACTAATTTTCTCTGGTTTTTTTTTTGGTGTTTGTGTATTGAGAAGTGTGGTAACTGTCACAGATCCGTGATGGATGTCCCTAAGGCCTGCTCCACCAGACTCCCTGTCTGGTTGGCTGCGGTGTGGCCTATGCTGGGCTGTGCTCTGCTCCACTCCCAGAACAGTGAGATAGACCCTTCCCAGTGATGATCCAGGCTGTCCTGGCCTGGAGACTTGTTTCCCTCTGCTATTTTGTGGGTTCTGTAGCTCTAGAATTTGTTTAGAACCATTTTTACAAGTGTTTGCAGGGATTTGGGGGAGAGCTTAAGCAAGTCCCTGCTTTCCAGTCACCATCTTGGCTCTGCCCCTCTGTCTATTTTAAGTGTGTTGTTTGAAAACAATATATTACAAGCTTCTGATTTTTAATTCATTCTGCTGTCATATTTCTGTTTTATGGGAATGTTCATCACATTCACATTCAGTTATAAGTACTAACTTTGTATTTTCCTTCATCTTGATTTTTCCCTAGTCATCTTTCTCCTTTCACCATATCTCATCAAAAGTGGTCTGCATATGCCCGCTGTCTTCCACATCTGCCCTCTATCCAACCCATCTTCTTTTATTCCACTCTCCTTCTACTTCACTATAGGGTAAGACACATTTCTATACCCAACTGATTGTGGATGTTATTTCCTCTTTGAGCCAATTCTAATGAAAGTAATGTTCCAGTGCTGACTATCAATTCTACCATATTTTTGTCCATTGTAAAAGCTCTTTCATACCTGTTTTTGAGATAATTTAGTCCATTGTACTTCTCCCTTCCCCTTTCTCTCTGTGCATCTTTCTTTCTCATCCCTTAATATATTTTCTTTATATCATACCATTATGGACAATTCACATCTGTCTATTCTGTGTATGTATACTCCCTCTAACTGCCATAAAAAATGATGAATTTCTTACTTCTTATTTTATAATACAGGAATACAAAGAATTTAACCATATTCAATCCTTTATTATTTCTCTTTCCTGTGTACCTTTTTCTGCTTCTCTTGAGTCTTATATATGAAAGTCAAACTTTCTATTCAGTTCTGGTCTTTTCATCAGAAAAGCTTGAAAGTCCTCCATTCCATTAAATATTGGTTTTTCACCTGAATGATTGATTACACATGGCTTTGCTGGATAGGTGATTCTTGATTGTAATCCCAGATCATTTGCCCTCTGGAATATAATGTTCCAAGCCCCCGATTCTTTAATGGAGACGCTGTTATATCTTGTTTTATGTTGATTGTGGCTCCCTGGTATTTAAATTATTTCTTTCTGTCTGATTACAATATTTTTCTCTGTGACCTGGTAGCTCTGGAATTTGACTGTAATATTACTGGATGATTTGGGGATTTATATCGAGAGGTGATTAGTGGTTTCTTTCAGTTTCTATTTTATACTCTTGTTCTAGGATATTGGGGCAATTTTCATTGATAGTTTCTTGAAATGTGATTTCTAGGCTTTTTTTTAAAAACAAGTCATGGATTTCAGGTAGTCCAAAAATTCTCAAATTATATCTTTTTATCTATTTTCCAGGTCAATTGTTTTACCAATGAGATATTTCATATTTTCTTCTACTTTTTCACTCCTTTGATTTTATTTATTTCTTGATGACTCATGGAGTCACTAACTTCCAGTTCTCCAATTCTTATTTTTAGAGAATTATCTTCAGTGAGCTTGTGTACCTGCCTTTACATTTAGCTAATTCTAATTTTTAAGATGTTCTTTTTTTGGTGACTTTTCATACCTATTTTCCCATTTGATCAATTCTGATTTTTATGGAGCGCTTCTCTGTGAATATTTGTACCTTTTTTTTTATTTGCCCACTTCTGCTTTTTAAAAGGTTCTTTTCTTCAGTTGATTTGTATGACTCTTACATTTAACCTATTCTGATTTTTTATGGTAATATTTTCTTCAGTAGTTTTTTGTGTGTACTTCCTTAACCAAGCTGTTGAATCTCTCTTTCATGATTTTCTTTAATAATTCTAATATATTTTCCAATTTTTATTTACTTTTATTTGATTTTAAAAATTGTTTTTGTTCGCTTCCAGGGCCTGAAGCCAATTTGCATTTTTCTTTATAGTTTTGCATGTAGCTAGCTGCTTGGATTTCATTGTCTTTTTCTGAGTTTTATGTGTTTTGGTCCTCCCTGTCATCATAGTAAGTTTCTGAGGTTATTTTCCTTTTTGTTTGTTTGTTTTTGATATTTTTTTTCTAGTTTATTTCTTGACTTGTAACATTTGTTAAAATTTGGCTCTCCTCCTGGCATCTGTGGGGCACTATTTCAAGCTTTAGGTTTTTCATTGAGTTGTTTTCAGAGATAACTCTGGAAGTCTGAAAGCTCTCAGTTCTTCCAGGGTGGCATGACCTAAAGAGAGGTGTGGTAGCTGCCCTCCTGGTCTGTGCTGGTGGCCTGAGAGCAATCATAAACACTCTTTTCCCCCTGAAACTGCAACCATGATCTTGATCATGATAGTACTTCTCCTCCCCATGGGGCTATGACCCAGAGCCATGGGTGGGCAATACAAGAGAGTACTGCTCCCAGTTCTAGCAAAGAGTCCATTGTAATCTCTTTCTGACAACTTGCCTGACCCCCTTATCAACTATGAACTCTGGACACTGCTGCTCCAGATTCAGTCATGCTGAAGGCATGCTGCTAGCTTGTTGGTGTGCTACCTGTGCTGGAATGCACTCCAACCTCACTACAGTGAGACAGATATTTCCCACCAACCTTGCAAGTTGTCTTGAGTGAGAAAACTGTTCCACTCTGCTCTTTTGTTGGTTATGTTATGCAGAATTATAAGGCATTATATTGATGTTGTTTGCAGGTGAACTTAGGAAAGGTCAGATAAATCCCCCCTACTTTTACACTGTGACTCTCTTGTTACTTTGATGAATGTGCTTTATAATAATTTCAGAGTCTCAGAGTCAAAGGGGACTCTAGAGGGCATCTAGTCTAACCCAGACAAGCTATGTGCTAGTAGATGTTTAACAACCAGCTCTCTATAAACAAGAAATCTATTTCATTAATATTTTCCATCACTTTTTAAAGTCTAAACAAATAGAAAAAAATAAATCAAGACCCGTTTCCTGATTTCTGAAGTATAAATGCTTATGCTGAAAATTTAACAATCAGCTGTCAAGAACTAGTTTGAGCTCACTCCAGAAATCTCATGCTGGTGACTATTCAATATCTACATACAATATACTGGCTTAATAGTCATTAAACCTTTGCTTGGAGAATACTTTCAATTATATATACATGTATATGTATATGTATATGTATATGTATATGTATATGTATATGTATATGTATACATATGTGCATATATATATGTGTGTGTGTGTGTGTGTGTGTGTGTGTATACATATATATGCATACATATTCAACTTTTGGATAAATTTAATTGCCTTTGTCTAGATTTCAAGCAGTAAGATATTGTAGAGTTTCCAACTTGATGTCAGGAATGTCTGAATTCTAATCCTGTCTCAGATACTTATTCGATGTGAGCGCCTGGAAGGTCACTTAATCTTTCTTATTTTCTTGTTTCTCAGCTACAAAATGGGAATAATAATAGTACCAACCTATTCATGATGTTTGATGATTACATCATGATTATATCAGATCATATAGTTATAGATATATCAATGTCTTTATATCTCTTTGGAAATAAAGAACTATATAAATGTTAGCCATTACTGGTAAGATATTAATTTCTGTATCAAACTACAATTCTTTTCTTTGTAACAGCTTCATCTTATGCCTAGTTCTGCTCTTTAGGGTGAAATAGAACAAGACTATTCCCTCTTCAATAAGACAGTTTTTCAAATACTGGGGGCAGGGGGAAGTCATTTAGTCCCACTAAGGCTTTTATTTTTCATAATAAAATTCAACAGTTTCTAAAAAAGATCCATATATCATATGAACTTCTAGGACTTCACTTTTAAGGCTATATTACTTATAACATTCTCCATTTTATTAATTCCCAGAATAGAATATATCACTTCAGATATGGGCTAATCAGGACAGATTGCAAAGGATTATCACTGCTTTAAATCTCGATATCATATCTCTCCCAATGCAGCTTAAATGGGCATGAACTTTTTTGGCTACTTTATCAGTGTTGAGGTATATTAAGCCTACAAATCCTTGAAATTCTTCAATATTTTGGAGACAAACTGTAGTCTACTCATCCTTCCTCAGTTGTGTATTTAATAAAATGCTGTTTTCAAACCAATTATAAGATTTAATATCTTATTAGATTTAGCTCACTGTTTTGGGTATTCCTCTATCTCTTTGTGTCCTCCTTTACTAATCCTTTAAAAACAAGAGGTATTGTACTAAGTGATGTAAATACAAAGACAAAATGAAAAAGTCCTTCTGTTTAAGGAATTGCCATTCTACTGGATGATAATCAATAACAAGTAAGGTGATATGTTATCATTTCAAGGAAAAAAAAAGAGAGTGATACAGAGGAAAGAGAAGTGACTGAAGTCTAAGTGTCTTTTTTAAAATCTTAACTCTGAGAGGGCGCATAGCCAAGATGGCAGAGTGAAAACAGTTACTTACCAGAGCTGCCTTACAAATTCTGTCAGATACCTCTTAAAAAGTGAATCTGAGCAGCTTTGAGAGAAGTAGAAGACACTAGGAGACTGTGGAAGATTTCCTACCCAGGAGAATTCTCAGGGTCGACAGGATGGATCTGTGAACTGGGAAAGCACCAGGCATGCAGACTATACACCCAACAACACTGGAGTGGGAGCAGCAGTGGAACTCAGTCAGTGGAATACAATATGCTGTTTACAAGAAAATCTCCAATTAAATGCCAAATTAAAAATACTGAAAACCAAAGGAGAGATTAATAAAATTGAAATTAAGAAAGCTATTGACTAATAAATAATACTAAGAGCTGATTTTATGAAAAACCAATAAAATTGATAAACCTTTGGTCAATTTGATTAAAAAAAGAAAGAAGAAAACCAAATTATCAATATCAAAAATCAAAAGGTTGATTTAACCTCAAATGAAGAAGAAATTAAAACAATAATTAGGAATTATTTTTGCTCAATTGTATGTCCATAAATTTGATTATCTTAGGGAAATGGATGAATATTTACAAAAATATAAATTGCCCAGATTAACAGAAGAGAAAGCAAAATACTTAACCCTACCTCAGAAAAAGAAATTGAAAAAGCCATCAATGAACTCCCTAGGAAAAAATCTTCAGGGCCAGATGGATTTATATGTGAATTCTATCAAACATTTAAAGAACAATGAATTCGAATCCTTTTTAGACTATTTGGAAAAAGAGGTGAAGAAGAAGTCCTACACATTCTTTTTATGACACAAATATGGTACTAATTCCTAAACCAGGAAGAGTGAAAACAGAGAAAAAATATAGACCAATTTCCCTAATGAATATTGATGCAAAAATTTAAATCAAATATTAGAAAAAAGGTTGCAGCAACTTATCATGAGAATAATACATATTACCACTTAGGATTTATTCCAGGGATGCAAGACTGGTTCAATATTAAGAAAACTATCAGCATAATTGATCATATCAACAACAAAACTAGCAGAAACCATATGATTATCTCAATAGATGAAGAAAAAGCTTTTGATAAAAAACAACACCCATTCCTATTAAAAACACCAGAAAGCATAGAAATAAATGGAGTCTTCCTTAAAGTTATAAGTAGTGAATACCTAAAACCATCAGCAAATAATAAATGTAATGTAGATAAGCTAGATGCATTTCCAGTAAGATCAGGGGTTAGACAAAGATGTCCATTATCACTGCTTTATTCAATTTGGTATTAGAAATGTTAGCTTTAGCAATAAGAAAAGAAAAAGGAATGTAGGAATTAGAATAGGCAAAGAATGATATGATAATATACTTAAGAATCCTAGAGAATCAAGCAAAAAACTACTTGAAATAAACAACTTTAGCAAATTGCAGGATATAAAATGAACCCATAGAAATCCTTGGCATTCCTATGTTATACAAACAAAGCCCAACAGCAAGAGATAGAAAGAGAAATTCTATTTAAAGTTACTGTAGACAAAATAAGATATTTGGGAATCTACCTGACAAGACAAACCCAGGAACTAAATGAACATAATTAAAAAACACTTCTCACACAAATAAAGTCAGATCTAAATAACTGGAAAAACATCAGTTGCTTGTGGTTAGGCTGAGATAATTTAATAAAAATTACAATTTTACCTATATTAATTTACTTATTTAGTGCTACACTAATAAAACTACCAAAATTGTTTTATAGAGCTAGAAGAAATAATAAATAAATTCATCTGGAAGAACAAAAGATCTAGAATATCAAGAGAATTAATGAAAAGGAATGCTGGGGAAGAAAGTCTAGCCATACCAGATATTAAACTATATTACAAAGTAGCAATCATCAAAACTACTTGGTACTGGTTAAGAAATAGAGTGGTGGTTCAGTGGAAAAGTTAGGTACACAAGACACAGTATTCAATGAATATAGTAATCTATTCTTTGATATATCCAAAGAGTTCAGCTTCTGGGTTAAGAACTCACTATTTCACAAAATCTCCTGGAAAAACTCGAAAATAATGTGGCAGAAATTGGGCATAGACAAATATCTAACTACATATTCCAAAATAAAGTCAAAACAATTTCACAACTTAGATTTAAAGGCTGATACTATAAACAATTTGGGAGAGAAGGCAATAGTTTGCCTGTCAGACTTATGGAGAAGAGAAGCATTTATGGCTAAACAAGAGATAGGGAGCATTATGAAATGCAAATGGATAATTTTGATTATGTTAAATTGGAAAGCTTTTGTATAAATAAAGCCAATGTAATCAAGATTAAGAGGGAAGCAGAACATTGGGGAAGAATTTTTACATCCGGTGTCTCTGACAAAGGCCTCATCTCTAAAATATACAGGAAGCTGAGTCAAATTTATAAGAACACACATCATTCCCCAATTGATAAATGGTCAAAGTATATCAATAGGCAGTTTTCAGAGGAAGAAATTAAAGATACCTATAGTCATATGAAAAAATGCTTGAAATTACTATTGATTAGAGAAATGCAAATCAAAACAACTGTCAGGTAAAACATCTTTCTTGTCAGATTGGCTAACACATCAAAGCAGGAAAATGATAAATGCTGCAGAAAATTTGGAAAATTTGGAACACTATAACATTGTTGGTAGATTTGTGAACCGATTCAACCATTCATTGGTTGTAATTCTTCTTTATAACTTGATTATTTGGAAAATAAGTTTAATGTGAAAATATATGTAGAACCTATATCAGATTACATGCTGTCTTGGGCACAAGGATGGAGAGAGGGAGATTATTTGGAACTCAAAAACTTGTGAACCTGAGTGTTGTAAACTAAAAAATTAATTAATTAACTAAAAAAGGAAGTGTCAAATGTTCCCAATACATTGAGATGACCTCTTATGATGGATTTATTGGAGAGTATAGATGAGCATTACTTCATTGGGTGATATGGATGGCATTTGCCCCACATAATTGGAGAAAGTCTAAATGCCCACACCATAGTGGGGTATGGGAATATTGGAATACTACTTTTAAAATACCCACATCTGAAAACACACATTAATAAATATAATAATTATTATATAAAAAATTCCTAACTCTGACATGACCTATATGACCCTGAGAATGTCATTTATATGCCCTAGGCCTTAGTTTCTTAATAAAGTGGTTGAACCAGATGAACTCTGAAGTCTATTCCAACTCTAAATTTATAATCCTATGTTCACATTAACAACTAATGGCAATAAAAAAGTTTCCCTTATGAGATAAACTGGAACTGATGGATGAAAGGGATTATAAGAAGGAAAGGTGAAGAGGGTGACTGTGTCCAGCACTACTACTCAGCACATCTCTTTGTTGTTGTTTTCCATTATTTCAGGCAACAGTTTACAAATCAGGAGATAACCAGCTTGGAGTATGAGAGGGCAGTGGTACAAGTATATATTAAATACCTGTTATTTTCATTTGATCCACACAACAACCTTAGGAAGTTGGTGCTGTTATTATATCTTTTGTCAGCTGGGAAAACTGATATGGATAGGGATTAAGGCTTTACCATGGTGATACAGCAGTAAGTATCTGAAGCTGGATTTTAAGTGGGATTCTTCTAACTCCAGGCCTAGTGCTTTTTTCAGCTGCTTGTTCAACACACGTCTGGCTCTTGGTTAAACAGGTATCCTGATAAGCCCTAGCCTAGATTAAAGTACTAGGTCGTGTCCCTAGATTAAGTCTTCATGGCAAAACGCCAGGTGTCTGAGCTTCTTGTCCTGGATGGAATTGTGGTGGTAAGAGATGTGAAGATTGAATACTTAGTGACTGTTAATGGCTGAGGCATAGTCATTCATTCCCTTTGGTTAAGAAAAGTAAGTTATGCTTATGTTTCCTTTTCTGAAGGGAATGGCTAAAACGACTGATCATATATAAAAAGTATGTAATAGTCTTTTGTCTATTCATTTGTGGAGATATTATCATCATAATAATGGCTGTTGTATAATATTTGTAATATAAAGCACTATATAAAAATAAACTTCTATTTTCTACATGAGTATACCTCAGCTTTACTTAATCTTTATATGACAAATTCATCCTAAACCTCAACATTTCTATTAAGACTTCACTTCCTATAATACAAAAAGGAGCACATGAAATATTTTCCATTTGTAATAGTTGACTTTGAAGAACTCAAGGTCCATTTAAAACATTTCTCATTTACCCATTCACCTAGAAGATAGTTAGAAATTATGATATAAATACTTTCTGTTTTCTGGTTGAATCACTTCACAAAGAAAGTAAATGACTTGCTATAATATTAAGTGCAACTGAACTAACCAAAGTGAATCTGGTACTAAATTTGAGAATTCCTGATTGTTCTGACTGTATATTTATTTTGGAGTAAAAATGTATTTCCTATTCTCAACACAGGGAAAAAGATGATTACTAGTGAGGATATATTAATTAAAAATATTTCCTAGGGCCTAGGGATAGCAACTTGACCTTTGGTTTCATGGATATAGGGAGCAGTCTGAGTTGAGAAATTGCCTTTACCAGTGCAAGTCATAACCTTTTCACAAAATTGTATTAAAGAATTACCCAGAATGCAGAAGTTCAGAAGTTGTCCAGGACCACGTAGCCAATATGTGTCCCAGATAGGACATGAATTCATGTGTATGTCATTGTGAAGCCTGCTCTTTATACATGACACAATGCTGCTTGTGATTTTCCTGATTTTCCTTGAATAAAATGAGACAATGTTAATACGTATTAGGTATACTTTCATAATTCAAAAAAATCTATGATTTTATAATATATGTAATCACCTTTTAATTCCTTTTTAAGGCCTAAGTCTATGATTATATGATCTTATAATTTCCAAAATGCCTTCATAATTGCATTAATAAATTTCTTTCATTTAAAATTCATGTTCTCTGCCTAAGCTTATGATCATGAACATTCTTGAATTCAGTTAGACTTATCCTCATATGACAGATCCACTGAGTATACTTAGTCTCATTGTCAGCTTTCTTGCTTAGTAGGGACAATGAATGAATATGTATGATGCTATCACCTTCAAATAATCAATTAGCTCCACAGAAATGGGATATCAGTGAAGTATTGTATCTCTGAAATGTGACTGATCAACAAATCCTCATTGAATGCTCTTCATCTTTCACTACTGCAGAAAATATTCAATTATGGTACAACCTGATTTTGAATAATAATTGGTTATATATCTTCTTTAAATTAGAAAGTGGATTAAGTGATACAAGTATTATTATACAGTTTTATGAGAGGAAAATGAGGCTCAAAGATTGTAAGTGCTTTCTGTTTGGTTTGGGGATTTCAAATTTTCTGACTCTGAGTCCGGTGTGATCACTGTTGCATCACACAGTGGGGCAGCTAGGTGACACAGTGGATAAAGTGCTGGGCCTAGAATCAGGAAGATTCATCTTCCTGAGTTTATATCTGATCGAAGATACTTACTAGCTGTGTTACCCTAGGCAAGTCATTTAACCCTGTTTGACTCAGTTCCTCCTCTGTAAAATGAGCTAGAGAAGGAAATGGCAAATTACTCCACTATCTTCGTCAAGAAAACCCCAAATGGGGTCACAAAATGTTGGATGTAAGTGAATAGCAAGACCATACTGTTTCTGAGATTGGATTATATTAGCACATAAGTTGAGGTGCCAATCTTCTTAGCTTCTCTTAGCTCAAGACCTTGTACATAGAATTTAGTGGTAATGCTATTCAAGTGTCTTCATATTGGTGCCTTGGACTGCTCAGAGATGTGGGTTTGAATTTCATTGGAGTCATCCCAACTGTGTTCATCCTGAAGCTGTTCAAAAGATCTCTGCAGTTTCTGAAGATTTGAAAAATTTATATGCTTATTGGGGAGAATGTTCTACCTTTCTCTAAAAGATTACAAACATTCTAGACTGGATTAATCATCTATTATCTTCTTCTTTCCTCGCTCCAATGAGTAGATATTCAAGTTTGGAGATATGTGAGCTTACAGGAATTTTTCCAATTAAGACCTACTGCTTTAAGAACCTGGCATCAACTTAAGGTTACAAAATAGATAACAGATTTATAGCTCAGGTCCATTGGTTTTGATGGTTCATTAAGGTATAGTTACCTTGAAGCAATCATCAATACTGAAACAAAGTACCTGGAAGTTAGTTATTTACTATGCTTACATGAAATACATCTGAATTTCAGGGAGGGAAAACAACATTCATGAAAGTGAAATCAAGATGGGATCATATTTTGACAATGATTCAGAGTCAATGATCTGGAGAAACACAAAAGGAATGAGGGGAACAAAAATCAGAATTCAGATTCAAGGCAAATTCCACCTTGAGATCTAACTTCAGAGCAAAATCATCGTTGAAAGGTAAAAATGCCTCTAATATAATGCAACATTACATTTTTATTCTGAAAATAGTTTTGGTTTATGAAAGCCTTGGTATAGTCAAGTATATTTTGGGATGTAGATAGAAATACAGATTGTTGCTATTGTTCAGTCATTTCTAACTCTTCGTAACCTTATTTGGGATGCTCTTGGCAAAAATACTGGAGTGGTTTGCTAATTCCTTCTCCTCCTTCTCCAGCTCATTTTAGAGATGGGGAACGAAGGCAAACATGGTTAAGTAATTTGCCCAGGATCACAAAGCTAGTAAATGTCTGAGGCCAGATTTGAACACAGCTCTTCCTAACTCGGGTTATGGTGCTTTATCCTCTGTGCCACCTATTCATCTGCCATTGTCTCTGAAAATCAATTTCTTTAAAAAAATTTTTCTTTGTCTCTTGTTATCGCAGACTTCAAAAGGAGAACCATACATGGAATAGAGATGGAAGCAATAGTGCAGAAATGAATGTAAGTCAGACCCATTGTGGATTGACTTCTTAGACAAAGTAGTTACTCCCTTTTAGAGTCCCAGATTCAGTGCCGATGTATATTTTCCACAGCTAAGTTATAAAGCTGAACAATTTAACCGATTTCCAATAAGATTGTTCAAAATTATTTATTTAGCCTCTTTTTGCTATCTGAACTTTATACTAGAGCAGATTATTGATTCCAGTGAAATAATTTTCACTTTCAAAATTACCAATAATGCTTTTATGTAGAGCAGTAAAGTATAATGAGCTTATATTTGACATAAATGGCTACAAGATAAGGTTATCCTATTAATACTTTACAGTTATATTTTGCCTTTTTGTAAAGGCATATTATTTAAAAAATTTTAAAGGGTATTCCTATGAAGACAAACTACTCAAGTTGCCTTTTTTTAATTGCAAGAAACATTTTCCCCATATAACCCAGCTTTAAAATAGTCCAAAAGCGGAAATGTGAAATCATGTTAGGGAAATGTCTCCATTAAAAATATTCTAGAGTCTTGTCAGAACAGTAAAATCATATGCAGTTATTTATTGAGCAAAGATGATTGTTGCATGAGTATGCCACTGCTGCTTTGAAATCAGCCCTCTTCTTTGCCTTTTACTGAAAGAATGCAGATAATGCTTGTCAGATTACATTGATGAAAAAATTTCCTGAAAATACTGATTAAAATTCATATTAGCTATGACATTATGGGAAATGTAGCATTATGTCTTAAAAGAAGACATTATATTTTCCTCTTAAGTATCACAAACTTGATTTGTGAGATACAATTCTACTGCAAACAATTTCTGCTCTTGAGATTCAAATTTACTGATTTTCCCTTTCCCATTTAGTCCCTGAAACCTTTTCCATTGGCATGGAATTTTATTATGAGATTTCAATTCCTGAACCACTCTATTAAAGTCTGTAAGAGCCATTAGATTTTTAAAAAATTGAACCAATTATAAACCATTTCCATGGACACTGCCACTTTTAAAATGGCTAATCTTGAACCCTATGGAATAAACACGTTTCTAAAACTACTTCATGAAATTTTGAGTTTGCTCTTTAGCATTTGCAAATGATGACCCAAGCAGGCATTGTGATTTCCTGCTTTTTATATTCCTTGCATCTTCTCTTTCCTGCCTCCAGATGAGCCTTAGAGGCAGAATCAGATGATGGGGAAGCACAAGGGCAAAAGCAATATGGTAGCTTGGCTTTGGTTCAGTTAAATGGCCTGTGGGGAAGAGACTTATGTTGAATATTCTACATGAAATCAGGCTTAAATAATTCAAATTGATTGTGACCATCAATCTCCAAGTTAGAGATGTGGAACCCTCCACTTGAATGGTTTGATTTATGGATTTATGCATAATACAATTTTTTTTCTTGTACTTTTTCAGGATTATAGTTATGATGTAGTATCTTTTAGGTGTGTCATTTTTGATTTCACTTCCTGGGGGGATATTGAGCCAAACATATATTAAATTGTGTTTTTCTTAGTTGAAACTCATTTTGTCATTGCCCGTAACTCTAATCATTTTATGTCCCTTTGTGTTATTTCTGTGCTAATTGGTATTAACGACACTTGACAATTTATTCTCATCCACAAAATTAATTAACAAGACCCTTCCCATTTCTAGATGATTAATCACAGTGTTAAATAAGATCACCAGATAATAACAAGCCCCCCTCCCCTTGCTATAGAATTTCTGTCTTGTCAGATTTGGACGTTTATCCAGGTAATTCTAGAATTTTCTCTTGCCCTTCACTTCTCTAGCCATGTGGCAATCATGCTTTCCTCTTACTTGACTGGATACTTTAGGAGGCGATATACTTTTTTTTTTATTGCAATTACGTCTTAATTTCTACTTAAAGTCATTAATACAAATATATTACAATGTTAAATAAAATTTAATAGAAATTGAATTTCTAAGGTCCTCATTGTGCTGGTAAATATTGAATTATATTTTAAAGAAGGATTTTTTGTCTAAACAGTCCCCAGAAATATATTGTTCTTTCACCATTTTTAAAGTTATAGTCCAATAGTTATGTGCACTTTTATTTAAAAAAAATTAAAGAGCAATTCATCAATGTTTGAAGGTGGTAGGGAAAATTAGTGCCTCTTGACAACTCTAGTACTAGACTCTTCTGTCCTTGGATCACATTGTAGACAATCCTATTGAAGGATACTACATCTTTTTTTATTGTACTTGGTTGATCTGACTGTGATAGCTGATAAAAAAGTTTTCTTTAGCTGCTCCAATGAAGCCTACTCATTTGGACCTCTCCTATAAGTTGGCTCCAACAGTCAAGTAATCTATATAGAGATCCTGTATAACATTATAGACCTCTCAAGTCCAGAATCTCAAGAAAATCTCAAGAGGACTGTATCTTGTTTTATGTTCAAGCCTTCTGATATGTCTTTCAGGTTCCTATTGTGGTCTTCCTTCCCAGTACTATATACATGATTACCTACAATAGTGTTTTAAATTTTGATATCAAACTTCTAAAATTTAAAATTTCATTTAGAGATTTATGTATATAAAATACATACATACATACATATGCATATATGTAAAAGTACTAATAAAGAATACACTGGTAGCTTATGTCCCTACGACAAGGATAGGACTTAACAAAAATGGATCTTATAGAAAACCAAGATGAAGCCAGGAAAAACAAACTCACCACCATCAATAGTTATTTCACATCTAATTTTCTTGGTGACCGGCTAGATGTGTCATTTAACTTTTCTTGTAACTCAAGATTATAATTTCTAGAAAATTTGCTTATCTCCAATGGGGACAGAGCATTTTTTTTCATTTGAGCTCTCTATATTAATGAAATCACAGAACTGGACAAAAAGAAAAACTGAACATAGCAACATTTTTTATGATAGCAAAACACTAGGAACAGAATTGATGTCTATCAATTAGGGAATGTCTGAGTAAACTTCGGTACATTAATGTATAATGTATAATATTATTGGACCATAGAAAAATAAATGTATGAAAAATTGATGGGATCAAAAATATGTAGAATCTGTTGAAATATAATGAGGAAAACAGCATACACAATGACAACAGCAAGGTAAACAAAGCCATACGACAAAAGTGAAAATTGTATAATTATAACAACCAGTTTTGGCCTTGGAAACCAGATGACATAATATGCTTTTCTTCACTTGTTGCAAGGGTGAGCATGGTTGCATATTTGTGTGTGTATTGGGAGGAAGCATTATGGAGACAGAGCATAAGTTGTTAGAGGTAATTGATATGGTGGTATGTTTTGCTTATGTATTCATTGTTAGTTACAATGGAAGATTCACTGGATATGTCAGGAAAAAGGACTGTGGTAAGGTCAAATATTTAGAGCTATGCGGGACCTCAAAGCTAATCAAATTTAACCTTTTAAAGATGAGAAAACTGACTCCCAGGAAAGGCAAGTGACTGTACCAAGGTCCTACAGGTATTAAGTTTTAAAGGAAGGCTTTGAAGCCAGGTCTTTATACTCTAGAGCCAATATTGTTTCTATTCAATCACATTGACTACTTCAGAAATGATTCCTATATAAAAACAAAAGTTAAAAATAAAGCTTTAATAAACATCTAACAGTTTCCCTATAAGAAAGTATTTTGATCGTGATATTGATGATTGGTTCATTCATTCATTCAATAGATATTAATTTTAAATACATATCTTATGTCTTCCATTCTTTTGGGTGGTGGGAAGAAATGAGACATGATTTCCCATATCAAGGAGCTTAAATTTAGTAGGGAAGAATAAGGCATATGCCTGATAGAGTACTAGCAACATTTTTATAAGGATGAAGATCCTAGCATTGAAAAGGTCATAATGATAGAATGCAAACAGTGATGGTAACCAAAAATGTAGGTAAAACAAATGTCATTTGAAAGTGAAAGAATGAAGATGTCAGAACTTTGGTCTTTCATTTAGTTTCTGGAAATTCAAAACTTTAATCACACTTTTAATAAAAGGCCAAAGTGACAAAAGACTAGAAAATGTGTAATATTTTTCTAGTCATTTCAACCCCTTTTCTATAACTAGTACTAATGATAGGTTTTCTGATTAGGTAGAAAATTCTTGGATTGAATAAAATCTCAATAAGAAGATATTGTTACTGAGAAGTAGAATCATTAATGAAGTAGGAAATTCATATATATGCATATGTACTTATGTGAATTTATGAATATGAATATAAATTATTTTTTCCACTTATTATATATGTTCATATATTCATATGTTTGACTTTTATCTATCTCTTATCCTAAAATCTTCTCCTTTCAATAAATCCATCTTCTTTTAATAAAAAGCCTATTGAAATTCAGGTTAGCTTGATTCCAATATAACTATGACATCCTTTCAAGAGACATTTATCCTAGTGTTATTGAGTAGAATTATCAAATTACCTATTGTGGGTAATTGTTAGTAAATGTCTTCATCTTCTTGTGTACTTGAAAAAATGTTTAAACTTAATGGAACAAAAAAAAAAGAGAGTATTTTTCTTGTTCTTAGTAAGTCCTGATTTAGAGCTTTTACTTAAAAACAAAATAAAATAAAACAATAACAAAAATCTCACTTACAAGCAACAAAATGTTTAATCTTTTATATCAATTTGGGAAATATGAAGAAAAAAAACAATAAACCAGCCACATCTACTGCTATGCTTTTTACTGCTAAGCAATCATTGGAAAGTTTGAAAGAAAATAAAAACTCAGAATAATGTTCATACCTTTTGTTGCTTCTTTTTCTGACAGTACGTAAGGGCACATGTTCCCCAACATAGTTTAGAAATCATGCTTTTGGCTAAGCTCACATACTCTATAGATTGACCCAAAATGAAAAACATAATCTTTAACTCTTACCAAAGGTTTTGAAACCTATAATGTTTCTGTTTCTACTTCAAATAAAACAGTAAATTTAACAAAGGAAAGAAAAAAAATCCATTCTGAATAATTACATTCCAGGACTAGGCTTAGAAAAAAATGGGGAAATTTTATGAAGAAGAAAAATTCTGCAAGTTCGATTCTTCTCATCTCAGCTATCATTTTTTTAAAGTTTTCATTACTCCACATCCTTCATAATTCCTACCAGATACTAAATGTCCCAGTATAAAACTCTAACTTATGCTAACTTTATCAGCAGATATCACCATTTCTTTCTTTTCCTATCTTTTTTCTCCTTAACAAAATTCAATTATTAAGTTATAAAAGCTAATCCACAACTATTTTTCAGCTGCTAATAATATCAGATATTACTTCTCCTAGAAAACTTATTTCAATACTTCAACTTTTTATAATTTCATCTATATAGATATTATCTTGATCAGTGCAGATCAAAACCCTTCCAGCCTGTTGTCTTCATGAGTACATGTAATAATAAAGTAATAAAATGATAAATAAATAAAATAAATAAAAAAATAAAATAAAATAAATGAAGGACAACTATTTTGTAAAGATCTTTAAATATACCTAGTGTAAATCTCAGGGAAGAAAGTACATGTATATGCCTGTACCTAGATAATGCACTTTTATATTAAAAGAAGCATTTAATGCCTTAAATCAAATAATAGATTAATACCTGAAATTTCAGGTAATTCAGTCTTCATGTAAAGAAGGAGTAGTAGCCTTTTCCCTGTGGCGAGATCTGCTGTTATAGGTACTGTAAAAATAAGCCACACCCAAAGTCCCGTTTCTGCAGGGGAGTTCCTGATGCCAAGATACGAATCTTTGATCTTGGTAGAAAGAAAGCAAAAGTGGATGAATTTCCATTGTGCGGCCACATGGTGTCAGCTGAATATGAACAGCTGACATCAGAAGCCTTACAGGCTGCTCGGATCTGTGCCAAAAAGTACATGGTGAAGAGTTGTGGCAAGAATGGCTTTCATATTCATGTGCGGCTACATCCATTTCATGCCATCCTCATCAATAAGATGTTGTCATGTGCTGGGGCTGATAGGCTCCAGATTGGCATTCGGGGAGCTTTTGGGAAGCCCCAGGGCACTGTAGCCCGCGTACACATTGGCCAAGTTATCATGTCGATTGGAACCAAGGTTCAGAATAAAGAACATGCGATTGAAGCTTTGCGCAGAGCCAAGTTCAAGTTCCCTGGCCGCCAGCAGATCCACATCTCCAAGAAATGGGGTTTCACCAAATTCAATGCTGATGAATTTGAGGATATGATAGCCGAGAAGCGACTCATTCCTGATGGCTCTGGGGTTAAGTACATCCCCAGCCAGGACCCTTTGGATAAATGGCGGGCACTCCACTCCTGAGTGGTGTGTGTCCTGTGATGTCTACCTTTCCGCAAGCACAAATAAACTAGATACTGCTTAAAAAAAAAAGGAGTAGCAGCAGAAATTTCAAGTAATTCAATCCATGAGTATAGGAGAACATTTTAAGAAAAGCATGTAATGATCGATAGCCATCTCAAACATGATTGCATTATTCTTGAGGCTAATAATAGCACCTACATTGAAGAGTTGTAAAGCACTTTGCAAACCTCATAGCACCATATAAATGTTAGTTATGATGATTGCTATTACATTATTATATAATAGAACAAACAGCTGCAGAAATGTTTATATAAAGTAGCAAAATTCAGTAACAAACTATCTTCTAGACAGTAGCAGAATTAAGCATAAGTAATTTTATTTAGTATAGTATTACTTTCCAACGAAATAACATATAGGATACAGTGTTATTGAAATAGTTGCATATAATGATATAAATGAAGGTCAACAAAAATAATAATAAAATTGTAACCATAGTGAAAATGATATTAAAAGTAGCAATGGTTTTAGCCAATCTGACAGGAGAGATGTGGTACCTGAGAGTTGTTTTGATTTGCAATTCTATAATCGGTAGTGAATTAGAGCATTTTTTCATATGCCTATAGATATCTTTAATTTCTTCCTCTAAAAACTGCCTGTTCACATACTTTGACCATTTCTCAATTGGGGAATGACTTGTATTCCTATAAATTTGTCTCAGTTCCCCATATATTTTAGAGATGAGGCCTTTATCAGAGGCATTACTTGTAAAGATTTTCTCCCAATTTGCTGCTTCCCTCCTAATC
>CM053622.1:215142377-215167426 GCA_028646595.1 Phalanger gymnotis | reverse complement strand
AGTAAGTTTCTTTATTGTCCTTTGCTCACTTGAGATATTGATTGATTATTCAGAGGTTATTCTGCTATGTAATTTGCAACCAATTAATGATATTTTGTCATTTATATTTCTATTAGTCATCTAGAGATATTTGAAGCAAAAGTCTTTTTTCCTCCAATCACTTCCCATATTATCCTACCTACATATATTTATTTAGGCAAAAGGTTTTTTTTATTTCTTGTAATCAAAACTAGTTGAATTTTTGTAAATGCCTCTATCCCTTATTTCATTAAGAATTCATTTCTTACTCATAGTTTTGAAAGTTATATACATTTCTCTTCTAAATTTTCATGTTATGATTTTTGATATTCAGGTTGTTTGTCCATTTTGAATATATTATTATATATGGTATAACTATAGTTCTGAATATAATTTCTGCCAGACTGCTTTCCAGTTTTCCCAAAAGTTCTTATCAAATAGTGAGTTCATTCCTAGGTAATTTATTTTTCATATTTTGCAAACACTGGGTAATTGAGTTCCTTTATTTATAATTCTCCTGTGTCTAGTACTAAAGAATTTTGATGATTGCTGCTGTGTAATATAATTTCATGCTTAGAAATAATATTCTCTCTTCATTCATATATTTTCTATTACTTCTTTTGGCATTCTAGATTTTTTGTTTCTCCAAATGAACTTTGCTACTACTTTATCTAGTAGTCCTTTGGTATTTCGATTGGTATGTATAGCATTAATTACATAAATTCATTTTGGAAGTGTTGTCCTTTTAGTTTATTGGCATGGCCCAGCAATGAGGCCTGAGTATCCTTCTAGCTACTTAAATTTGCTATTTTTAAAAGAACATTTTAGAATTGAATTTGTAGAACAATTGAGTGTGATTTGTAGCTTGACTTTCAATTACTTTGTATATTTTGGACAGGATTTCCCTACTAATGTTGCCAGTTAGATTTTATTATTACATGGAAGTGCTTTTGATTGGGGAGGGGAGGGAGGTTATCTTGTAGCCTGCACTTTGCTGAAAGCATTCTTTTAATTTTAGCTATATTTAAAATAATCGACTCTGAGTTGTTTCCTGAAAAAAAAATTTAAATATTCTTCACCGTACTGTATATGTTTATACATTTTGCAAGAGTACAATCTCTGAAGAAAAATTGATGACTCAAAGTTCAATTAAGAGACATATGATACTATCATCAAGGACTTCTACAGAAGGAGTGTCATAAAGATATCATTTAGGAAATGTATGATTTAAAAAAAGAGTGGGGTTGTAAAGAAGCCAGAGAAAGGAATAACAGATGGACAACTATAATATTTGTCTGATATCCATATAATTTCAGGAAAATCTTCCAGCATGTTGGGTGTATCTTATATGTAAATGTATGTGAAATGTAAAAGAGACATTTATTTTTTTAGATAAAAACACGTGCATGGGTAATGAGTTGTACCATTATCTGTATTGATGACATAATGAAACCATTAAAGTATCAAAGAAATAAACCTTAATTATAATAACATTGGCAACAATTGTCTATTTTGACCAAATAACACAGAGTATAGTCAAAGATGTATGAATGATGTAGACAAGAAAACCTACCTTTTATCCTTTTGACATAAATAATTCAGAGGGAAAAATGTTATCCCCTCTTCTCCTGCCATCATCCAGATATTTATTTAATTTCCCCCTCTATTTTGTCAATGTGAATTTTTCTCTCTTTTATATATCCCACTGCCTTTTAAAACTTCTTTTGTTTTCAAAACCTGTATCAGGTGACCCTCATAGAGGAAACTTTCTCTTATTACTCCCAACTGCAGGACTTGAATTAAAATCTTCCTGACATGATTGTTGGCTCTGAACCTATAATGACACAGTGTTTCAGTGTTAGGAAAAGATTGATCATTATAAAGGAAATAATTGTCAAACTTAATTAAAAGGATCAGAGGGATGAATGTTGTCTAGCTGTTATAGATAATCTATTTTGATATATTATGACATGGTATATGCTATAGTAATATGTTTGCTCACATTGAAATAATAGTAAATTGGAACCTCAGGGCTCATTCATTTAAAAATGATTTTAATTGATATCATCTTATAACATTGCCTAGATTTCTCCAAGTATCTTCCCTCTTTCTTTGCTGCCCAAGAGCCATCCCTTATAGTAAAAATTTCTAAATGAAAAAAGAAAAAAATAGGAAAAAGAAAGAAATCAGCAATACTGATTAATGCATAAAACTCTTCTGACATTATATGCAATTTTCCACAACTGCCTTCACCCTCCCATCTTTGAAAACAGATTTGGGTAAATGAATTCTCAGATATCTTCTCCGTGGCCAAAATGTTCTTTTTTAATTTCAAAGTATTCATCTTGAATTGTTTTGTGTTTTTTTTTCTTTCCATTGTCATTCCATTGCTCTTCTGTCTCTGCTTTCTTCACTTTGTATCAGTTATATCAGTCTTTTCACGATTCCTTGCACTGAAATATTCCATTATATTCATGGAACATAATTTATTTAGACATGTGATAGGCATCTAATTTGTTTCCAGATTAAATGTTTTCCTGGCAAATATCTCATTTTATCCTCATAACAGCCCTGGGAGGGAGGTGCAATTGTTAATCCTCTTTTGCAGATAACAAACCCAAAGCAGTCAAAGTTTGAGTGACTTACCCAATAGCTTAATCAGACACAGTAAGTATCTAAGGCTGGATTTGAACTCAGGTCTTCATGTCTAGCACTTAGTGCTCCATGTTTAGTATTCTCTCCACTTGTATTACCTCATTTTTCACCATAAACAGAATTGTTGGATTTGCAGTTAGGTGACTTGTTCTCTGGATCCAGCCTCCCTTCCTAATGATTATTTCCTCTCATTGCATGGATACATGGTTTTACTAATGCCACTACATTGGAAATAAAATAGCTAGAAACATTTTTGAATGGCACTGCATACTAAAACACAAATCATAGTTTTCCTTAGAGTCAGGAAGACCTGAGTTAAAGTCTTGCCTCTGACATCTACTGTATACATATCTCTGGTACATACTCTGTGTATGATCCTGGACAAATAACCTAGCCTATCATTGCACAAGATATCTCACTAAGAGAGGGGCTCTTTACTTTCAGTATGTGTACTTGCATTAGCAAAGAGGTTTCTTTACTAATGAAATAGCTGGTTTTGTCCCAAAAGTGGGGACAATGGCAGGTCTTGCCTACCACTTATCTCTGAAAAGATTGGGAGATTCTAAAGTACAAGAATTTTCTTAAAAGGAAAACTTAATAAGTTAAAGTGGAAAAGGGTGTTTAGAAGGAGATAGGAAGCATAGGCTTTGATATGAGATCTGCCAATATCAGGATTTATAACCTTAGAAAAAGTCTTCCATTTCTTTAAGGCTGTTTCCGTCTTTTAGAAAGTGAAACTAGATGATCTCTTGGGCCTCTTCTGGTTCCAGAATACTATCTCTTAATGAAGCATGTGTGTTGGGGGCGGGGCAGGTGGGGAGGCCAAGATCTTTTCCGGCTCAAAATTTCTATAACGTAATATGATATATACTGTTAATTAGTGTCATACTCTATAATGACATTGGGAAAATTCCTTTTTTCTTAGTAAGAACTATGTTATTGAAAACATCACAGAGAATGCCTACCTCCTGAACTTCTCACATTTAAAAGAACTCTAAGTAATTGAATTCACCTATAACATTTGGTAGGAACACAGATAGATATCCTGAGAATCTATGGTTCAAAGAAGGTTTCAGACTTCTAGAACAAAGCTTTTATTGGGTTTAAAGGATACTGCAATTCATTAGTTTTCACAGACATTTTTATGCCCATTTTAAAGACTGCAGTCTAAATGTTCATGTAATAATTCCTTCTATGAGAAATAGGTAAATCATTTCAGAAAAAAAAGTTTTAGAATAAAGTAAACTTAATACAATAACATTGGGGCAGGGGTAGAGAGCAAGAGAAAGGATTATTCATTTTTACACAGCAAATATAAACATATATATGTATGTATGTATGTATGTATATCTGTATATATATATGTATATATATATACATACTGTGATATGAGTTTTGAGAGGAATACAGTTTAAACTAGACTATTCATTGTGACCTCTAACCATCTTTTGCTTCCATAAATGATCCATTGTCTGTGCCTGCCAAGATTCTGTCTACTTTTACCATGAAATACTAAAAAATGCTTCAAGTTATGCTCTGACCTTGAAACCCATCCTTACTTCCCTCCTCAAAGGAGTAAGAAAGGACCACTGTTTTTGACACCAAAACCAGTCAATTATGCTACCATGTAGCTTGTAGTCCTCATCAATTGTGTTCCTTTAAAAATTGCCAAAATGTTGAAAGTTTTGTGAGCAGTTGGGGAAAAAATCACGCTGCAAAATGTGCATTGCTCATTTATCCTGACAAGTCTAGTTTAATTTTAATGATTCATGATTATGTTTTATAGCACCCTGGTAAATGAGCTGTTGAACATTCTTAAGAGAGTTAGTTCTCTATAATATAAGACCTCCTTAAAGCTGACTGTCATTAAAATTGCTGAAAATTTGTGGTACAACAGGAAGATTTTTACAAAATAATCACTTTTTTACATTAACAAGTAGAGTTTTATCTAATCTCTGGAATAGTTGAGTCTACATAGGCCTGTGGAGTGTGAAGTGAGGGATTATATATGATCAATGTGGGCAGGGATATTGGTAGATGGGAAGACTGAAAGTGGTATGCATTCAATTGTATTTCTATATAACTTGCTTATATCTTTGCATCGACTTTTCACATTGTCATTTATTATATGTTGGGAGACAGGAGACGTGCTGTTCTTTAACTCCTTTAGTGAATAGAGGATTTGAATCCTTTTGCATTCCATATGCTTCTCCTCCAATACCAACTATTATACTTTCTTTAACTTTCGTTATGTTATATTCTCTCTTTCTTTCATATTCCAAGGCTCACTTCCCTGTCTTTGGAGGATAAATTGCCTCAATGCATCATTGCCCGTGCCCCTCAGGGACATAGTCTGGGAGACAGTTAAGTGTTAAAGAACAGTAGGTAAATAAGGGAGCAATGTGGACAGAAAAACACAGACAACTCTAATGTGTCCTATCAGACTTGTCCTCATATCTACCAATTCTATGTATCACAAGTTTATTTTTATTCAAAAGAGGTAATAAAACATGAAACTATGAAATGCTTTGAAAATCTTCTCTAATGAAGTGATACAATTACATTTATGTAAAACTTTTACGTTATAAAGGAATTTGGATATGTAATTTCCTTTGAGTCTTACAACAATTTGGTCATATGTATTATTTTTAGTTTTTAAACAGCAATGGAAACTGTAAGAGATAAAATGTTTTGTCCAACAATATAACTAGCAAAGAGCAAATTGTACAGCTTTTGGTGGCAATATTTTTAGATATATTTTATTTTTCCCTTTAATTTTTTTGTCATGAATGAATTTTTTAAAAATGAACACAATATGAATTTCCTTAATTAACAAAAGCAAATGGAAAATCAAACAGAGTGTAGGCACTTAATTAAAGTTATTTAAACCATTCCACAAAAGTCTCGTCATAGAGACTTTTTCACATTTTGTATATTTAAAACACATACAAACACACACAAACTAAAACCTCTCTTGAAGTGATGAAATGTTTTAAAAGCCCAGAAATCTGCATGAAATAAGAAATTTCCATTTATAAACAATTTCTACCTCAAAAATATACTCTCTGATTTGTTTTAATAGTTTTTGAAAATATCTGGTGAGTGACTGTCATATTCAAGACCTTGTGCTACATACTGGGTGTTTTCTATTTTGACATTTTAACTCTAATTTGTACTCTAAATAAACACTCCAGTATGAATATATTCATCTGCACAATTAAATATAATATGGCAAAATTCGATATTGTTTATGATTCATCTTCTCATTCTTTAAAATACTTAATGAATCTTAAGTTTATTTTGCAATGTTAAAGAGCAAATTCAACAGTCATGTGAAATGCAATTGTTTTTACTTAGTTTTTCCCCTGTGGATTAAATATCAGTTTGGATATGGCTTTTCTTTTTTTTTTTTTTTTTGGTCTAATCTAATATTGGATGGAGGCAGCTAAGTTGCTCAGTGGATAGAGCCCGAGTCATGAAGTCAGGAAAATATGAATTCAAATAAGGCCTCAGACACTCACTAACTGTGTCATCCAGGTAAGTCACTTAACCTCCATTTGCCTTATTCCACTGGAGAAGGCAATGGCAAATGATTCCAATACCATTTGCCAATAAAACCCTATGGATAGCACGAGCTTGTTATATTCGATGTAGTCACAAAGGTTGGGCACAACTGAGTGACTAAACAAAAGCAACAAACAATTGGACAGAGACAGACAGAGACAGAGAGGGGAGAAGAGACAGAAAAAAATCACAAAGATGTGGAGAGACAAATAAAAAGGAGGGGGGAGAGGCAAAGAGAGATATAGAAAGATACACATTAAGGCTAAATAAATATAATTAACTTAGTATGTAGTTATTGATTTTTATATACATATATTATGAAACTGAAGCTCAAAGTAGCTAAGTGATTTAACTAATATCATTTAGTTATTAGATATCAAATCAAGAAAAGGAAAAGATGTCATGCTGCAAGTACTTCAATGAAGATTAATATTGATCACTACTTTTACTACTAAATTTTTACATAGCATTATGGGTAGTAAACCATTACTATTGTAGTGATAGAAGGTTACCGATTCTGATTTCACAGTCTACATTGATATATCTGCCTTCAGAACAAATGTTTTCATGTATCCAGCAGAACTGGAATATTTACATTACTGATTATATTTACAACATTTTAGGAATCCTATACATTACTCCTCCCACTTCTTTTATACACATACTTCCTCCTGATACTGAATATTCTTGGAGCACATTCCAGGTAAGAAGCATATTTCTTCTGTACTGGTATTATTTTTTCCCTGTCTTTTGCTGTTTCTGTATGTTTAGGACAAAATTTACATGGGTTGACTATAGAAACAAAAAAAAATCTCAGGAAAGATGAGGAGTAACAAAAATACCATTGTTCTTAGCACTTCAGAAGTTACCAATGACCTTTTAGAAAAGGAGTTACAAGGTGGATACCAGATGGCAGAACAAAGGCAGGAAACTTCCTGAGGTCTCCCAATTTTTCTTCAAAATAAGTTTAAATCATGCCTCAAAACAAATTCTAAAGTGACGGAACCCACAAAAAAGATGGGATAAAACAATTTTCCAGCCCAAGATAACTTAGAAGGACTTCAGGAAAGGTATACGTCACTTGGATAAAAGGGGGGGAGCAGCTCAGCACACTGGGTGTCCAGGCAAGCCAGAATGATAGCATTAGCCCCAGTACAGATCAGCAACCAAGGTGCTGCATTTCTAATTCAACAGGCAAGCTTGAACAGTGGACCAATTGTGAGGCCTCCAGTCAAGATATAGAATGTGTCAGGCCTGGCAAGCTTGGAGGCCCTGATGCAGCTGTATAGAGCCAGCATGATGATTCCAGAGCAGCAGGTAAGCTGCTAGGCTTGAGGCCTTGGTACAGAAAGGCAGTGACCAGCACACAGCTTCCAGAGAAATAAGCTTGGGCAGAGCTCAACTTCAAAAGTAACAACATAGGCTGGAAATGAGCAAAACTAACAAACAGCATCAACAAAGCCCTGACCATAGAAAACTACTACAGTGACATGGAAGATCAAAATTCAGAAGAAGACAAAGCAAAAATACATACAAACCCTCAAAGAGAAATATGAGTAAGTCTCAGGGCCCAAAAGCTCTCCTAGGAGAGTTGAAAAAGGATTTTAAAAACCAAATAAAAGAAGCAGAAGAAAATTTGGGAAGAGATGCAATTTATAAAAGAGATCACGAGGAAGAATCAACAACTTGGGAAAAAAAACACTCCTTAAAAAGTAGAATTGGCTAAATGGAAAAGGTGGTACAGAATCCACTGAAGAAAACAACTTAATACAAAGCAGAATTAGCCAAAAAGGAAAATGAGATACAAAAGCTAACTGAAGAAAATAAATCCTTAAACATTAGAATTGGGCAAATGTAAGCTAATGACACTATGAGACATCAAGAACCAAACAAGCAAAATCGAAAGGATGGAAAAATTAGAAGATAATGCAAAATACCTTGTTGGAAAAACAACTGACAGAAAATAGATCCAATAGAGATAATTTGTGAAGTATTGGACTGCCTGAAAGCATTAATGAAAAAAGAGCCTGGAGAGCATCTTCTAAAAAGTAATCAAAGAAATCTACCCTGAGGTTCTAGAACCAGATGGTAAAATAGTCATCAAAAGAATACACAGATCTCCTCCTGAAAGGGATCTCAAATTGAAAATGCCAAGGAATTTGAGAGTCAATTTCCAAAATTATCAAGTTAAAGAGAAAATAGTGCAGTCAAAAAAAAACAATTTAAATATCACGGAATCACAGCCAGGATTATGCAGGACCTTGGATCTTCCACATTAAAAGATCTGAAGGCATGAAATATGATATTCCATAATGCAAAGAAGCTTAGATTACAACCAAGCATCAACTACCCAGCAAAACTGAGCTGAGGGGAGGAGATGGATATTCAATGAAATAGGGGACTTCCAGACTTTCCTAATGAAAAGACCAGAGGTCAATGGAAAATTTGATCTTCAAATACAAGACTCAAGAGAGGCATAAAGAACAACATGTTCTTCATAAGGGCAAACTGTTTATATCCCTACAAGGGAAGATGACACTTAGAACTCTTGAGAACTGTCTCATTATTACAACATTTGAAAGGGTCATACGTAGACAGAGTGTGTGGGTGTAAATTGACTTTGGCATGGTGATAAAAATCTAAGTGGTGAAAAGGGATTGCACTTGAAGAAGAGGAAAAGAGGAGGTAGACAAAGGTACATTACATCATATGAAAAGGCACAAAAACATATTACTGGTAGAGGGAAAGAAAGGAGGGAGGGAGATGATCGTTGTTTTAACTTACTTCCCCCAGATTTGGCTCAAAGAGAGAATAACATAATCAGTTTAGGTAAAGAAATCTAACTAACCCTATAAGTAGTAGGAGGGGAAAGGGTAAGGGGAAAAAAAAGGAAGGGGGTGGATAGAAGGGAGGTCAATTTGAGGGAGGCTGTGATCAAAAGCAAAAGTAGTGGGAAGCGAGAGGGTAAAAGGAGAGAGAAATGCATAAATTGGGGGAGGGATAGGAGGGAAAGAAAGACAAACATAGTCGTCATAACTGTGAATGTGAATGTGAATTGGCCATGTAACTGAAAAAGCTAGAAAAAGAACAAATTAAAAATCTCTAATTAAATACCAAATTAGAAATTCTGAAAAACGAAGGAGAGATTAATAAAATTGAAACAAAGAAAACTATTCAACAACATTAAAAACTAAGAGCTGATTTTATGAAAAAAAAAACAATAAAATAGCTAAAACCTTGGCTAATTTGATTAAAAGAAGAAAATCACATTACTAGTATCAAAAATGAAAACGATGAATTCACTAACAGTGAAAAGGAAATAAAAACAACAATTAGGAACTATTTTGCCCAACTTTATGCCAATAAATTTGACAATCTTTGTGAAGTAGATGAATATTTACAAAAATATAAATTGCCCAGATTAACAGAAGAAGAAATAAAATACTTAAATAACTGCATTTCAGAAAAAGAAAAAAAGAAAATGAACAAGTCATCCACTAGCTCCTTAGGGAAAAATATCTCCTTACATAGACTACATTCTACCATATGTGGACTATTTTCTGTTCTCATTCTCACCCTGCCTCATTTTGAATCTGTGCCAATCTTAACTATCTCTTATGCTTTGAATTTACTCCCTCTCATATCAATCAGTTAAAGATCCTCTTATTCAAAGATCCACTTCCAATTCCACCTCTTTGATGAAATATTTTCTGATTCCTCTTCCTGATGAAAGGGATTTCTCCTTCATCAAATTTTTTCTAGAAGTTTCACTAGTTGTGTCTTGCCACTATGGTGTTCTGCCCCATTCTGCAGCTTATTTATGTACATGCTGCATCTTTGACTCATTAGACTAACTTTTTTAAAGATTAGAACAGGCTTTTTAGGTTTATATCCCTCGGACTTTAACACAACTCTTTCAAGCAGACCCTTTTTTTAATTGTATTGTATTAAATTGAGCCACATTGAATGTGGTAGAAGATTAATGGACTTAAAAAACAAACAAACAAACAAAAAATAAGTGACAGCTCTTCCTATGACTACAGGCAGACAGCAAGAAGCCAGTGGAGAAGGACAAATAAAAAATGTGGAAGCGAGAGAGCATCTTGGATTAGACGGATTCAAGGGCAAAGGCATATGGATTACAATTAGTGAAGCGTGTCAGAAACATGTTTCAGAGACAGGAGGTGAAGGAGAATTGATGTTGCTTCTGAGAAATTTTTAGGAGTTGAGAGAGTCCGATAAGAGCATTTTCTTTGGATTATATGTCTTCTGAGGGAAACAAAGCCCTAATTTGTCTGTTGTAAATAATAGTAGATTGAGGATGAGTCTACGGTTAGGGTTATGAAAAGAGAGGGGAAATGATTATTTTTCATTTGGAATAAGTTTCAAAGTCAATAATAATAAAGTAGAAGGATTTCTGAGCATCAATTTCTGAGTCCAGATAAGATTTCACACAGTAATTTTAGTAGGTAAAATTAGCTTGACTTGGAGCCTTTCCGAAGTAGAGCAGAAAGAGTATAATTACTGGATGAATGATATTCTACAGGGCTAAGATGTAACCAAGAAAGATTAGTGGCTTGGGAATGGTAGGAAGGAAGACTTTCAGGGCAATGACTAGTGATTGATTAAAATGAAAGAAAAAGGGTCAAAAATTCAGTATGGAAGCAAGTTAAGCAGAATATGTGGGTAGGTGGCATGACAATTTGAGAGAATTGTGAAAGGGCCAAAAGTCCATGTGTCATAAGAAGAGTGAAAATTATGTTTAGAGTAAATGTAGGAGTAGTAAGAAACAGGAGGATAGGAGATTGTGGTTGAAATAGAAACTCTGAGTATAGGTGGTGCAATTCTATAAGATGAAGTCTAAGGTGTTATTATAATGATGTATGAATGAAGCAGAGTGGCTATAAAGGTCAGTGATATTGAGGCTATCAAGCAATTTTATGATAAGAATAATTTTATAATTAGGTCATGAATATGGATGTCACTATCAAAGGACCTGAGAATGAAAATAACTAGATAGAAGGAAAAAGACATGAGCCAGGTGCATTTTATGATACATTAAGCCTAAAGATTCCCTATATTCTAGTTGCCTGATCATTTACAAATCCTATTGTAAAATGGCCTTCTATTTAGGAGGTTTCATAAACCTCCTTAGATACATAATCCCATCCATCAAGTATGGAAGCTTCCTAGTTCTATGATAGCTACTGTTCCTTCCTCGACTAGGGATCTCCTTTTCTCCCCTGTCAATAACTACTTTGCTATATCTTGTATTCCATTGTACTATTGTAGACAAATGTGCATTTGTGCATTTGTGTGCATTTGTAAGTGACACATTAGATTTATTCTGCTACCTTGGGCTGAGATACTTGAATTTTGCCATAAAAAAAATCTTGGATATTTTCAGGGT
The DNA here is from genome assembly GCA_028646595.1 of Phalanger gymnotis. NCBI lineage: Eukaryota > Metazoa > Chordata > Mammalia > Diprotodontia > Phalangeridae > Phalanger > Phalanger gymnotis. The sequence goes on along the minus strand of CM053622.1, from coordinate 215,155,779 downwards.
CACTGACTCTAAGCTTTTCTTCCATTAGGAGATACAAAGTTAATTTTGAATTAAATCTTTCAATCAATATTTCTTTATTTCCCTTGGACTCAGTGGCATGAACCTATAATTCAATTTTCTCTGGTCGACTTACAACTATAATTAGATTTAGTCCTCTTCTCGGTAATTGCAAGATACCTTGTTGGCTGATATTAGACATAGCCAGATGTTTTTATTTCTGTGTGTGTGTGTGTGTGTGTGCACGTGTGTGTCCGCTTTATTCTTTTTGGTCTGGCTATGGCATAAAATCTGTACTGAGCTAATTTTGGCAAGTTGTTTTTTAAAGCATTTCCTCTCTGTTTTTATCTGCATTTTTACATTATAGCCCTTACTATGTTTTCTCTGTGTCATGATGTATTCAAGAGATAGTAAATGTTACCTACTTAATAAGATGAATATGGCTAAAATGGCTTAATAATACTCCATCAAAAAGAAATGAAATATAAGGACCAGTTAGAGCTATTTGGCTACTGCTCTTTACTTTGTATAATTCTCATTCTGAGGATAGATCCCAGAACTGTTTTTAATGAACAGTCATGTGCATTTTTGTTTCCTTCAATGTCTAGGCCAAAATTTTCTTTATTTCTACAGTGAAAGAAACTGATTAAATTTTGTATTAATGACATTTATTTATTTATTTATTCCCCTCTGATCATTGAATGCTCACACAATTCTGATACGGTATCATATTAGTAGGAAATTCTACTTGTGGCTATATGTATAATATGTATGTTAACATAATATGATGTGAAGTGACATGATATGACGTAACAAAATGCAACATAACGTAGCATAATAAATATAATATCATATAATGTAATATGATATGATACTATAAAATATAATGTAATTTAATATAGTATATGTATAATATGAGGCAAATAATTTCACCTCTCTTTGACTCAGTTTCCTTATCTGGGTTACATATTTCCTAAGGTCTCCAATTCTAAAGCCTATAAACCAACCTTGACTATTTTACAATGAAAATTTCAAAATTAATTTCAACATTAGGAACTTAATTCATGCTTTAATCAAATTTCCTTAGCTTATCTAATTTAAAAAGCAGATTAATTAAGCTATCAATTCAATTCAATTAACATTTGGTCATAACTTTGTAAGCTACTTTGTACATATCTTCTATTTACTTCCATGTTTACATGTCACTTAATCAAATAGAAAATATCTTCCTTGAGGGCAAGGACTGTTTTATTTTTATATTGGTACCAAAACCACCCAGCAGCCTCTGGCACATAGCTACTGGAATACCATTCATTTTTGTTGTTTGTTTATAAAATGCTACACTGGTTGCAGATATCAAACAAGTCAAAACATAGGCTTTATTCTGCAAGGGTTTAGTATCTAATTTGGTTGGTTGGTTTTCCTTCATGCTCAAAGAGGAACAAAATGACAAAACCATGTCCAGATCAAGATATAGTGTATCTGATTGGGGATGATCACACTAATATGAGTTTGGAAGGTTGGGCACAAGTAGTTCATATGAACATTTGGAGTGGAGATGTCTATAAATTTTCACATCTCACATTTCATTCGAGCTACTGAAATTCTGCTTTGCGTATAGAGCACAGTGCCTTCTTTGATGCAGGGATACCATGCTGGGTGGTCCTATGCTAGTGTCTCCAATGTCTCAAAATCTATTCCAAGTTCTTCAGAGAGACCTTGAGAATGTCCTTGTATTGCTTCTGACTTTCACAACCTCCAAGCACTCACTGGTCTTGTTTGAGTTCTCTTTAAAGTAATCTGTTAGGCAAACTTACATTTGGCATTCAAATAGTGTGGCCAGCCCATCAGAGTTATACTCTCTGCAGTAGAGTTTTAATGCTTGGCAGTTCAGCTCAAGAAAGGTCCTCAGTATTTGATACCTTATCTTGCCAGGTGATCTTGAGAATCCTTATGAGACAATTCAAATGGAAGTGCTTCAGTTTCCTGGCATGGTGCTAGTATACTGTCCAGGTTTCACAGCCATACAACATTGAGGTAGGCTTTCACTTTGGTAGGCAGTCTAATACCTTTTCTCTTCCACACTTTCCTTCAAAACCTCCAAAACACTGAGCTAGCTCTAGCCATAAGTGCATCAAGGTCATCATCTATGTGTATACCCCCAGAAAGTATACTGCCAAGGTAAATGAAATTATCTAAAGCATTCAAAATTTCTCCATTTACTGTAACCAATGTTTGCACATACAGTAGTGCAATGCTGGCTGGTGGAGATCCTCTGGCTTCCTGATGTTAATTGTCAGGCCAAAATTAATGCAAGCAGAAGAGAATCGATCCAGACTCTGTTGCAACTCAGTCTCAGAGGCTGCTTTGAGTGCACAATCATCTGCAAACAAAAAAAAAAAAGTTGAGCACCAATTCTTCCTCCACTTTAGTCTTGGTTTGTAGGCTTTTCAAGTTAAATAATTTACCATCGGTGTAGTAACCTTGATGCAATTTCAGTCTTCATTCAAAATTTCTGACAACATTGCAGAAAACATCATGCTTAAAACATGGGAGCAAGTGCATAGCCCTGATTGAGTCCACTGGTGACTGGGAAAATGAAAGAGCACTGTCTATTATCCAGAACCCATTCAAGGATGTAACCATAGAACTTCTCTCCCACATTTTGATCTAATGTACGATCTAATTTAGGGAGCCAAGGAAGGAACAAGTACATGAAGAACTGTTTTAGGCAGGGAAAGTACTATAAAGGGAAAAAAGAAATCCAGACATCCTGTCATGGAAAATTTGGTGTGAACATGAGTATTGTGGAAGGGTTATACATAAAGATACGCATGTGGCCCATGTTTAATTGCTTGACTTCTTAGGGAAGGTGGATGGGAAGGGAAGAGGGGAGAGAATTTTGAACTCAAGGTTTTAAAAAAATAGATGTTCAAAAGTAAAGAAGTGGTTTTTTTTTCATGCAACTAGAAAATAAGATGCACAGGCAATGGGGCATAGGGATTTATCTTGCCCTACAAGAAAGGAAGGGAAAGGGGGATGGGAGGGGAATGGGGGGACGGAGGGGAGGGCAGACTGGGGAACAGGGCAACCAGAGTGTACGCCATCTTGGAGTGGGGGGGAGGAAATGGGGAGAAAATTTGTAATTCAAACGCCTGTGAAAATCAATGCTGAAAACCAAACATGTTAAAAATAAACTAAAATTTAAAAAAAAAAAGAAAATTTGGTGTGAGACAGATCCATTTCAATTGGAGGACATAGAAAAGGCTTAATGAAAATGTAAACACACACACATGTGTGTATACGTGTGTTTATATATGTACATATGTCAATATTTGTATATATGCATATGTAGATCTATGAATTGGTTATTTTTTTTAAAAAGGAAGGACTTCAAGAGAGACAGAAGAAAGAAGAAATCCCATTCCCAGGAAGGGGGAGGGGAACATGAGCAATGGCTGAGAGAGGGGAGTGGGCAAGATGACAACATAACTATGGTTAAATTGGAAAACAAAATTAAAATTTGATTATATTATCATACATATCTATTTTGTATGGCTTTATTAAGCAGATTCTTTCTTCCATTAAAATTGGTAAATGCATGTTTCTGAAACATGTAGCTTTACTTCATTTTCTGTTTTCTTAATACATTGTCACTCAGGTTCAAAAAATGTTTTACATGTAGTAAGGACTTTGAAAATGTTTAAGGTGAATTGAATTGAATTTACAGAGTAGAGGGATGAATAATTATTACAAAGTCTAATAAATTAAGACCCCATGAATTCAGAATATTTTTAAAAATTATATGGATATTTGTTGGGCTAGTTTTACCTCTATATTATTCATGGTTGAAAGAAATAGGGAAACACTTTTCAAAAAAATAATTAAAAATGAAATTTCTCTGAATGAAATTTTCTCTGAAAATCTTTGATTATTTAGGAACATTAGTTTCTCTAAGTAATGCACTATTTACAAATGATTCTTACTTCTACATAGCTGCCACAATGATATTCTCAATATACAAATCCCACTATGTCACTTCTCTTCTTAGTAAACTCTGTTGATTCCCTCTTACTCCTATGATAAAATTCACATTCCTTTGCTTGTCATTTAAAGGCCTTCAAAGACTAGTTCCAACTTGCCTTTGTAGCAATCTCCATTAATCCCCTTCACACCCTTTAGCTTTCAGCCAAATTATCAATGCTGCCCTTAGGGCGTTTGCTATTTTTTTAATCTCTCTAAGTGTACACATAATTTCCCTCATTTGAATATAAGCTCTTTTAGGATGGGACTGTTTCTTTATTGTCTTTGTATTTCTAGAATCTTGTATAGTTCTTGGATGGTAGTATTTATTTAATAAATGTTTATTGATTGATCATTCCTTGTATTAGAAAACATGTCCAGTTTGCACATCTTTGTACAGGCATGGATGCATTATTTCTTCCAATCTCTCACTAACAATCCCTAGTTTTCTTCAAAGCACCAGTTAAGCATTACCTCCTAAACAAGCCTTGTACTTATCCCATAGAGTCTAGTGTCTCCCTCCTTCCCAAATTACCTTATATGTACTTTGCATATACTTGCCTTAGTGTATATTTTCCTCCAAGATAGAATGTAAACTCTTTGTAGGAAAGGGTTATATCTCCATTGTATTTGTGTCACAAATGCATGGTAGACACTTAATGAATGGAAGACAATAAATGCATTTTGATTGATGGATATCTTTTCTAACAGCTCCTAGGATGACTTTTGGTAGTACTTAGTTAGCTTAGATATCCTTATTCTAGGTACTTGAAAAAGTTTATCTAAATTACTTTATTCTCTGAATTTTTTTAAAAAAAATCTGGTATTATGTAATCGGTCTGAAGAAACTCTCACCTCAAAATCTCTTTAATCACACATATCTGCAATTTTCCTTTAATATATAGCCCTGGACAGTTCTAAAGGAATCAAGAGGAAAAATACTCTCCACCTCCAGAGAGAGAACCAATGAACTCTCCATAATAATTGAAACATTGTTTCACACTTTATTTTTCTTATTTTTTCTCTGTGTACGTGCTTTCTTTTGCAACATAGCTAATATGGAATTATGTTTTACATGACTTCACATGTATAACTGATATCATATTGCTTGCCTCCCTGAGGGAGGGGTAAAAGAGGGAGAGAATTTGAACTCAATTTTGAAAAAAAAAAGATGGATTTTTTACCTGTAAGTAGGAAATATTTAACAAAATAAATTTTAAAAGCATATTGAACAAAAATATAGTCTTAGAAAATGGGTAAGGTTCATTGAGAAGTAATGTATCTTACTTGTGGTGACACAGCTAGTATAGGGGGTAATTATTTTTAATTAATTTTAGCATTCTTTTTTGAAAATTGAGTTTCAAATTCTATCACTGCAGTCACATGCCCATCCATTGGTGAAGGCAAGCAACGTGATGCCAAGTATGTATGTGAAGTCATGCAAAATATATTTCTATATCAATCATCTTGCAAAAAAGAAAGAAAAATAAAATAAAAAAATAGTATGCTTCAATCAGTGCTCGTAATTCATTAGTTCTTTCTTAGGAGATGGATAACATTTTTCATTATGAGTCCTTGAGAATTATTTTGGATCATTATATTAATCAAAGTATTTGAGTCTTTCATAATTTATCATTCTATGTAATATTAGTGTATAATGTATAATATTCTTCCAGTTTTGCTCACTTCACTTTGCATCAGTTCATATAAGTCTTCCCAGGTTTTTCTGATTCAATCACCCTAATCATTTCTTATAGCAATGGAATTCCATAACAATCATATTCTTCAACTTGTTCAGCCATGTTCCAATTTAGGTCATTCCCCTCAGTTTCCAATTCTTAGCCACCACAAAAAGAATTGCTATAAATATTTTTGTACATGTGGGGCCTTTTCCTTTTTATTATCACTTTGGAATACAGATCTAGTAGTATTGTTCTTTCAAAGGGTATGCATAGTTTTACCTTTTAGGTATAGTTCCAAGTTGTTCTGCAGAATTATTGAACCACAACTCCACCAACAATGTATCAGTGCCCCATTTTTCCTATATTCTCTCCATCATTTTTCATTTTCCTTTTCTTTCATACTAGCCAATCTAATTGGTATAAGATAGTACCTCAGAGTTGTTTTCATTTTCATTTCTCTAATTATTAGTGATTTGGAGTATTTTTTATGTGACTAATGATAAATTTAATTTCTTCTTGAGAAAACTTCTTATTCGTATCCCTTGACCATTTATCAATTGGAGAATGGATCTTATTTTTATAAACTTGTTTGAGTACCCCATGTATCTGAGAAATTTGAACTTTATCAAAGAAACTTAAACATGGCCAGTATACTTCGGAGCCCAGACTTAAGCCTAGGTCTCCATTACACTGTCACCTAGCATTCTATCCATGACAGCATGCTCACTTTTCTACCATTCACACACATCCAACTTATTTGGATTGCCCTTCCTAGTTAAACTTGATTAATGAGTTCAGAGTGTATATTATTTAAGGAGTACCTGCTGGATTGGTTGTTGTGTGAAGTTGTCTTCATAAAAGGAAATATTGCTCATGCATTAGAAGAAGTAGTTTCTTATGCCTACCTTTCCACTGTTAAACCAATCCATATTGGCTATCCAGCATAAATAGTTGCTACTTATCACCTTCGATAAAAAAGAAAAGATAGTCATAACAATAAAAGTAATTACTGGAGAAAACTTAAAAAAAAGATTTATGTTGAACTTATGATCACAGCAATATATAAATGTTTTATTATCTTATTAATTATGTTGAAAGAGGTACACATTTGATGTATTTTCTTCCTTAATATGCAGGATGAAGCTGGCAACTTTTACAATAAAATCAGAAAACCCATCATAATCTAACGTGAAATTCTGCTATGTCCAAGAAATGTGTTATTACTCATGCAGAACATTTCCATCACTATACCATTTTGTACCTCAACCCCTACGATATTGCTTTGTATATTATTTGTATTTACTGATCTGTGAAGATCCTTGAGGGCAATAGAAGTTGAATATCATCTTTGTATCTCCAATACCTAGCATATAGAAAGTACATAATGTATAGTTTTTGAAAGAATAAATGAAAATACAAAATAACTAACAACATATGTCCATTTCCTTGACTGCATGAAAGTAGGAAAATATTTCTCTTCTACCACAAAATGAATTAGGTAATGGATTCTATTGTGCTCCTTATAAACATAACTGTGCCACAACACCACAAATATCTTAAATATTTGACTTTCAACAACTGTGGGTTTATAGTTCAAATCAGATTGCCCAAATCAAACTGATACGTATGTACATGTAAACACACACAGACTTATGTGTACATACACATATTACATATACACACTTGCATGCATATGAATTTATGTTGATCACATATTAATGTCATATATTAATGTTTTATTATGACTATATGGTATAATATGTTAAAATATATTTGGGTTATATACACACATATATCCCTGTTACATGTATATGTAAAGTATTGGTAGTATAGATACTGCTAAGATGGTCAAGGTGGTGTGACTGATTGAATTAATGTGATTCCTGTGTGATAGGTAGTTTCAGGATCTCAGTCATCTTGGTGGTGGTGGTGGTGGTGGTTATTAGATCTACCAAATGTTGTATGAGTGTCAATCCATAACATGAAAAGTCAAGTTATAAAATGCCTAATACCTCAATGATGAATCAACATACCCTAATATAACATAAGCATACATTGGTTTGTTAATTTGAATTGCAAAGGTCGTATTATAAGGACTGATGAATAGAATTCAATACTTGATGACTCACTGTCATGTTTTAGCCTGTTGTTTTCCAAGATAAATTATACATAATTTTCCTATATTGTTTCTATACAGATAAGGTCAAGAGGGACACCTTGGATAAAAATAACCCAAGAAATAATAATCTTTATCACTCAAACCACTGCAACTCAAGGATACACTCATTTGATTGTTAAATAAATGAAAAAGGCATGAGCAGCCACAATTCACAATGAAAACTGAGATACTTAGAATGACATAGAAAGACCAGGTAGATAATTGTCAAATACGTCTACCAATGCAGCTTTTCTCTAATTATCTGTCTTCAATGGATACAAAATGTATGTCATGTTAGGATTTTGTCATTTTGTTTTAAAGGCTACAAGTTCTTGTGAGATATAGATATACACATACACACACATGCACGTATGTGTATATTGCATATATCTTTATACATGTTATTGCATACACATATGTATTCACCAAAAACAGAAGAATCTACCCCAAATCTATGAGGCTAATACCATGAATAATGTGTTGCCTGGGATAGCTACATTTACTATTAACATCTCTATCTGATAAATGGCAAATGCTAATGAACTCTGTACACATGATAGCAACCTGCAATTCTTTAAGCTTTTAAGAGGCAGAGTAATACTTGAAAATAATTTAACCATAAGCAGTTTTCCACATATTTTCTATTTTAGACCAATAGAATGGAATGACTGGTAATGAACTAATGGTCTTGGCACATGAGACTTAAGCCTTTTGAGCTAAAACTAAAATAAAGAAACAAATGTGGGATTCCATTGTTTTGCTTTTACTTAGTGTTTTGCCTGTCATCATAAGCAAACTTAATCTACATTATTAGTAACTGTCAATAGCATATTTTGAGCAGAAGGCAAATACAGCAGGCAGTTTAAAAAAATAGCTACAAAAAAGCAAAACAAATGATTGCCAGAAACAGCTAATCCAGTTATGCATAAATTTACAATAAATTAAAATGCATGCTAAGCTTCCACTGAAGGTGAATGCTTGACAGAAAAGGAGATAAATTGACCAATTTCTGTTATTAGATCATTTGTCAGAAAGCTAAAGTGGTAACACCCTTTACAATCTTCTAATTACTTTGATTCCTTAAATGTGATTTACCTAGCAGTTCTGAGCAATTAGATATGAGAAAACAAACCTTATGGTGTGCCTACCTCTGCATTTTATTAGCAGTTTTCAGAGACGTTACTTTGGCCTCAATTTGATAAATATTCCTTCGACATTTAGGTACCTAAGAATAATACCAATTTTAGCTACATAGAAGTTAAGAATTTAAAAAAAAATAGGAAATGGGTATAATGATTATCTGTTCTTCTGAATTGTGTTATACTTTCAATTATATTCATACAGTGAGAAAATAAGCCTATTTGTGTCCTTCTGGATTAGGTAGGTACACATACACACACACGCACATGCATGCACAAAGATGGAGTTAAAATTATTATGACTCTACTTTTATATATTCAGCTGCACAATAGCCATCAAGAGTAATAATTTTTAAAAAGTGTTGGTCTGTGAAACAACAGTGCCAGACTCTTATCAGTTAGATCTTTAAGAGCCAAGAGATAATTACATTTAGGTCATAATTAAGAACTTACAAGACCAAAGAGAAATACCCAATACCACTTCCAACTTAAACCTAGGTCTCTCAAAGGAACTTTTAGATCATTTGACAAGTTGGGGGAAATGGAGGCACAGTAGCTTAGGATAGAAGGATTTAGAATTTAAGTGTAGGCAGGTAAAAGAAAATGGAAATATTGGTAACAGTTCCAAGAATCCTAGGATTTGGAATGAGAAAGGGAGTTAAAAATATTAATTAATGATAAACATGAGATCATATTATTAGGAAGATTTGGACTAGTCATGCAGTTGATACATTGATGGATTCCAAGGCAAGAGGATGTGAGTTTAAATCCATGTGACCCATTTCATCATGGATCACATGGGGACAATAACATCACTAACACCTCAAGCTGTTGTGAGGATCAAAGAGTCAGATAAGACAACATTTACATAGCGTTTTAGAAGCCTTTAAATGGCAACGTAAACACTTCTAATGAAGACATAAAGGAGATTAGTCAAAAAAGACTAGTTAATTTACAGAAGAAACTGACTAACCAGCTTAGATTTAAAATGGGATAAAATGGATAAATTACAAGTGGAAGATGGAAATAAAGACAAATAACAAAGAGGATGAATATAAGATTGTGACGCCATTCTATGAAATAGTACTATTAGTGCTAAAGCTCCTAATGTGTTGCAATTTACAAGGCAATCTGAAAGAGCGGGAGGTGGTTTTTTAAAGCTATATCAACATAAAAGAATCATAGAAAGTAAATAACCGTAGCATGGGACGGATGGGATGATAAAAGTGTTAGTCAGTGCTTTTTTCCCCTGTGTTCTCTGCAAATGAGGATGGCCTTTTGCTTGGGAATGACAAGAAAAAAATTATTCAAAGGGTGTCTTACCAGACAAGTTAGGGAGTGCCTAGCTGTTATAGATAAATTCAAGTCACTTTCACCAGGTGAAATATGTCCTGTTGTCCTGAAATAACTGGAATATGTAATTGCTATACAACTGCTAGTCATATGTTGAAGATCTTGAAAAAAAGGTTATTTTTGGAAATAGAAAAAGAACAAAGTCTGCAAATGATAGTCCAGTTATCTTGACTTAGATTCCTAGGAAAATTTGAGAATGGATCATTAAAGAGGTGATTGGAAAGTGGCTAGAAAGTGATACAATGATTACAAAGAGCCATCATGGCTTCATCAAGAAAAAGTCATGCAAGGCTATCATCATTTGCTTTTTTCACAGAATTACTAAACCAGCTTGACAGAACTAGAAGATATGAGTACATTGTGCCTTTAGTTCTATATTTAGGCAAAGTTTTTGATAAAATACCTGATACTCTTGTAGAGAACATGAAGAGATATGTGTCAGGAATATACTCAGATGGATTTGCAACTAATTAGATAGCTAAACTCAAATAATAATTGTTTAGTGGTTTGATGCTAATGTGACAAGAGGGTAGCAGTGGATTAACAAAAGTGAGATGTATATGACATTGTGCTATTTATCACTGACTTTATTTAAAGGCTAGATGATATGCTCACCGAATTTGTAGATGATTCAACTATATGAGTTATGATTCAGGGACTGGATGGTACAATCAGGGTCCAACAGGAACCAGAACAAGACAATCTTCATTATGCTGAATTTTATAAGATGAAATTCAGTGGGGGTAAATGTATAATCTTAAATTTGAGGCCAAAAAAAAGAATCAATATTATAAGTATAAAATGGGTAAAACCAGATTGAATAGTACCTTTTGAAAAAATAGATAGAGATCTTTGCAGAATAAAAGTTTAATACTCATGAGCAATATGTTGCAGCAGCCAAAAAAAACAAAAGAATGAGAACTTGGGCTACATTAAAAAAAGGCAAAGCTTCCAGAACTAGGTATCTAGTTATCCTCCTGATTCATCATAACTCAACAGGAGTATTTTGCTAAGTTCTGGGGACTATAACTTAAGTAAGATGATGATAAGCTAGGCAGTCTCCAAAGGAGGAAAAGTTAGATGGAGAAGGGACTTAGGTCCATGACATATGAAGATTAGGTTAAGAAACTTTATGTGGTTATCTTGAAGAAGAGGAGACTGACTCAGGGAGCCCATGATAACTGTCTACGCATTTAAGGGCTATTGTCTAGAGGAAAGATTAAACTTATTATGTTTGGCTACAAAGAACTGAATCACAAGTAATTGGGAGAAACTTTAAAGGATCCAATTTAAGATTGAAATCAAGAAAAAATTCACAACAATTAGAAGTGTTTAAAGGTAGAAAGGCCTCCCTATACAAGTAATGCACTCTCCCTTCTTAGAGATCTTGAAACAGAGGCCAGATTACAATTTGTGGGTTAGGTTACAAGGCAGCTAGATCTACATTGGATAGAATACTGAGCTTGGTTCAGGGTTACCTGAGTTCAAATCAAGCCTTAGCACTTACTAGTTTCGTGACACTGGCCAAGTCATTTAATCCCTGTTTCCTTCAATTTCCTTGATGATAAAATAGAGATACCAACATCACTTAGCTTGCAAGGTTTTTGTAAGGATCAAATGGAAAAATATGTAAAGGACCATTTAGCATAGAGCCTGGCATATAGAAGTTGCTATATAAACAAATGTTTATTCCCTTTCCTCTCCCTTCAGTGAATATTATTTTTTTTCATTTATAGATTGGATTAAATGAACTCCAAAGTCTCTGCAAAATCTCATTATTCTGTGACATTTATATGTGAGTTTATGATCCTCTCTGCAGCCATTCCCAGAACCTGCATAGACAATCAAGGTTGAACTTCCTGGAGATCTAGGGTTTTTTTTTTTTCTTGAGTCCATGGATTGCATTCATTTTTATTGTATGGACTCATGTTCTTTGATATTCTTGCCTTCATTGGGAGAGTAGCTTTCGGAATCCTTTCTGTTTTTTATTAGTGTACCACTCTGCTGATGGCTAATTGTGTTTTCTCCTATTGGCCCTCTCTATATAATCATACCTGGATGCATTGTACGCTACTGTTTCATTCTCTCTGATGACATGATTTCATGATGACATGATGACCTGGGGTAAGAGGGTAGAGAACAGTGATTATTTCTATGACCTATGCCCCCTAATGATCTGATTCCAGCTCTGGAATCTCTGACTCCCAAACTTGAAACCTCCATCAAGGAACTTGTACATCACTTGATTGAATGCTATTTTTAAATAAAATCCTGGAAGTGTGTCTTAGGCTTTCATCTAAGCACAAGTCTGCTTTTGTTTATTTTTTTTAAATTTTTGTTCTATTGTGTTTTGTTTCCATTTTGTTTCATTTTGTTTTGGACTAAACCTGAACATATAGAGGATCTGATGAGAAATTACTTATGTCAATTCAGATTGTCATCTTATCTGCAATTTAGAATATTAATGAGTTATGTAGATGTAAGGCCAATCGGTAAGTGAAAGATCAGAGCCAACAGTATGTGCACTGAGTGGTAGTCAATCTAGGACTGTATAAAAAGAGAGCCCAGAACTGAGAGCAGCAGAACGGAGAGCAGCAAAGCAGTGGAACTGAGAGTGGCAGGATTCAGAAAGCAGACATCAAGAAGACATTGAGGCAATGGGAGCTACAGGAATCGTAATTCAGCCCAAGGAAAACGAGCAGGAACTCAGAGTCTATGGAGCTGCAGAAGAGAGTACTGAGCAGAGAGTTAGGATTTGTGAGTGATTGTTTACAGGAAGGCTTTAGCAGGGGGGAAGGTTACAGGATGACTTGGTTCCTTGATATAATATTATATTACAATTTCCTTGTTGCTACTGGCTTTGGGGTATTATTGCTACTATTGGAGTTGGAATTACTGGTGCTGTGAATGGATTCTCTCATGTCTAAATAAATGTTATATTTTCTCTGCCTTCTACCTAATGAATTTCTTATACCTCATGATTCAGAACCATTCAGATATGTTCATGGTAATTCTCGAGGACATGAATCTTGCCTTGTTGATACAGTAGA
>CM053622.1:215126543-215141877 GCA_028646595.1 Phalanger gymnotis | reverse complement strand
GTGACCTTTGTCAATTCATTTAGCCTTTCTGTGTCTATGTTTCCTCATATGTAAGAGGATGATAATTATAAACTCAATTCATTTAACAAATAATTATTAAACACCACTATATTTCAGGCATTATTCTAAGTGCCAGACATACAAAGACAACAACAATAACAAAATATTAATTGTCCCCAAGGAGCCTAAATTCTTTTGGATATTTCCCTTCTTACCAATTAATCCATTGCCAATTCTTATTTAAACTGAATAAACCCTTTGGGTATCCCCACTTAATTTCTGATCTGATTATATGGTCCCCAAACACTTTCTCCTATAACCAAAGTCTAGGAACATGCATAAATGGGAACTTCTTTAAGGAAAGTACTCTCTGGTAGTATGCACATAGTTTATGTGAGACAGAATCTCTGATAAGTCATCCTGGATGCTAACAGTTACCTTCACAAAGAATTGGTTTTCTCTCTAAGGGTCTTGCCTGCTGGGTTGTAGCATATAATTTCCTTTCTACTCATTGGAGAGCATCAGTCTATGTCATAATAAAGCTGTTCCCTTCCACCCAGACACCAGACTTTTGCAAGCAACTGAAAGAACATAGCTCCCTCTGTGTGGGGCTTCTCTGTTTTATTCCTGGAAAATAGTAAGTCCTTAATTAATTCTTATTGACCAATAGATTAATTTTTGATAATTCAAGGCCAGGGACCTTACTATTTTCAGTTCAATTCAATCTAATCCTAATCATGAAATATTTTTAAAGTATATATTATGTTAAAAGTGCTGTTCTAAGTACTAGGCTGAGATACATACATATATAGGTACATATATCATTGGAATATTTTCTATCATCTACCTATGTACCTATGTACCAATAACATAAACCAATAAATCTGTTTATATCTACATATTGGAGAAATAAAGAAAGAAACAGACATAGAGAGAGAGAGAGAGAGAGAGAGAGAGAGAGAGAGAGAGAGAGAGAGAGAGAGATGTGCCTCAACATATCCTGGATATGTTGATCTAGACAGATGATAAATGGATAGATGCACTGACAGATACAAAATAGATAGATGATAGACAGACAGACAGACAGATAGATCTTTATGATAAACTGGAAGTAATCTTAAAGGGGAGGTTTTTGCATAAGTTGGTCTGGGAAAGGCTTCTTGTAGAAAGATTTCCACTGAAATCTGAAGGAAGGAATTTAGGAAGAATTGTGATTTTTTTTGTTACATTGGCTTGGCCTACCCATGAACAATGAATATTTCTTCTAATATTAAGCTCTGTCAATATTTGTGTGAAAAGTATTTTGTAGTTTTGTTCAAATAGTGGCTGGCTTTGTCTTGTGAGATAGGCTTCTAGATTTTTCACATTGTCTTTAGTTATGTTAAATAGAATTTCTCTTTCTATCTGTTCCTACTGGATTCTGTTGCTAGCAAACAGAAATGCTGATGATAGATGTGGGTTTATTTTATATCTTGCAACTTTGCTAAAATTGCTAGTTTTTTAAATAATATTTTAGTTGATTTACTAAAATTCTCTAAGTGATAGTTTTGTTTACTCACTGCTTCTTTTAATTCCTTCAATTTCTTTTTCTTCTTATATCACTATAACTAGGATTTCTAATGCAATATTGAATAATAATGGTGGTAATGAACATCCTTGCTCCACCTTTGATCTTATTGGGAAGGCTACTATCTTCCTATGTGTCTTTCTATTTCCTTCCATGTCTTCCTATGTTTCTCTTAAAATTGTCCCATTCACCATTTCTTATATCATTTTAACTCTGATTCTACACAGAACATCTTCATGCCAATGGAAAATACAATTGGTGGATATACATCCTTCTGCTTTGTTTTATATTGGCAATTAATTACTGAATGTCTATTACCAAATATTTTAAAAGAATTTTGTATGTTGTTTCTATTAGAGATAGCATAAAAGTCCCACTCCATTGTGCCTCACAAACCTATTCCATTTTGATTATCATGTCACATCCTACTAGCATCCTATTCACGTCTTTACTAAACTAATCATTGATTGCTTTACACATATTTTAGCATAGTAATACCTATGTAGCAGAAGATTATCCAAGATTCATTCTAGACCTAAATTATCATATCAGCCTTCATCCTACATATTATCACATGAGGCTGGGATTCCTGTTCTTCTGAACCCACACTGAGCTATTTTGGGGGACTTGCTCTTTATTTTTTTAAAATAAGACAATGGGTATTAAAGCTGGAAGGATTTATAAGTCACTTCAGGGCAATTTTATCACCTGTCACTGGCTGATACATAGCAATTCATCTCTTCCCTCACACTAGACTAAACTGTAGCATAACCCAGTGATAACTTTTTCCTCCAAATGAGGATCAAAATTTATCTTGGTTCACCTAAAATAACAGCTTCCCAGTCTTTAGATTTTGCTCTCCAACACATGTAAACTATCTCTTAAGCCTTGAAAGATATACATTTAAATTGTCTACAAAAATTATATTTCCACAGTTATTATTTTCAAAGAGGTCAAAAGTTTGTATTTTTCCTACATTTAAAATTATATAAGGACTATTGTAAAACACATAGAAAAATAAAAGAATATGACTGTTTTTATTACTAATTATTACCAGACCATAATTTCCTTACAGCTTTGTATAAGCCAAAACAATAAGAGATAAAATTTAGCAAGGAAGCTCATACAGATAAAATTAGTTATTGGTGTACACCTTTGTTTGATTACCAAACTTGCTGTCTTCAAGGTTTTTATTTGTTTATTTTCTTTGCCATAAAGAACAATGGCAGCTGCTCAGGAAGAAACCCTGGATAAAGAGATTCTTCCTTCTTTTCTTTTTTGCTTTCTTATTCTTAGTGGTATCTCTTTATTTCTTTTTCTTTTTCCTTATTTCCATTCTTCTTTCCTTCCTCCCTTCCTTTCTTCTTCCCTCACTTTCTTTCATTCTTTGTTTCTTTCTTCTCCTTGTTTCACATTTCCTTTCTCCTTCCCCTTCCTTTCCTCTCCCCCTCCCTCCCCTTTTCCAAGGTTCTCCTCTTTCATCTTTTTTTATGAAGTAGTGAAATAGCAAGCAGAAAAAACTATACTTACTCTTTTTTTTAAAAAAATTAATTTTACATTTTAAATCAATGAAAATCTTATTTTTCCCTCTGTTACGTCACCACCCCCACTGAAAAAGAAATAAAAACCTTATTACTAATTGCTAAAACAAATTCCCACATTGACTGATTCCAGAAGAAAAGAAAGTCTTAATCTTAACCTGCAGTTTATCACTTCTCTTTTAAGAGTTCACGCAATAAATCCTGAATCCTCTAGAATTCCACTTGGTCTTTGCTTTGTTGAGCATCCCTAAGTCTTTCAAGTTTTTTATCTTCACAATATTTTTGTTACTGTAAAATTGTTTTCTCACCAGTGAGCCTCTATTCCCTTCACTATGCATTAGTCCATACAAATCTTCCTAGGATTCTCTGAAATTATCCATTCCATCTGTGCTGGTAGCAAGATAATATTCCATCATATTCATATACCACAAATTGTTTAGTCATTCTCCAATTGACGGGAACCTCCTTCAGTTTCTTATTCCTTGACACCGCAAAAAATTGCTCCAATTTTATGTGTACAGATGTTTTTTTTTTCCTTTTTCAATCTATTTTTAACCTCATGGTTGCACTGCTGCATTTATTCCTACAGAAATGCAAAATCATTTCTCTGTAAAACTCATTGAATTTTCATGGGGAAACAATCCAAGATCAACATGGCTTACATTGTACATTATACAAATTGTTATAGACCATTGCTTGAATAGTAGATTTATCTAAATTACCTTTCTAGGATCAACCAATTTCCCAATTAAGTGGGACTCTTTTTTGCATAGAGAGGTGTTGATGAACAGGCTAAGCCTACCTTGCCCCTAGGAAGGAACTATGAGTGTTTTGATCTATTGCCCTATTTATAGAATCAGGCTTAAAAGCTACTCATGATTGTACAAGTGATTTGTGAGCAGAAAATTGTTACTGTTATTCTTCAAAATAAGTAATTAAACAATTATTTATTAATAAATTCTTTAGGGGATATGGGTTTTATATAACCTCAGGCAGCATGGCATAGTAGGTAGAAAGCTAGCCTTATTGGCAGGAAGACCTGATGCAAATCATGCCACTGTCATAAGCTGGCTCTAGCACCCTAGGCAATTTACTTAACCCCTAAGTGCCCCCAGATAGCTCTCTAAGAGGATAAGTTTTAGAAAAAGGTACCGACCTGAAATGGTAGAGAATTTTCTCTTCTGGTATTTCCCCATATCAATGAAATTATAGGTCTAGACCCTATTCCTTCTGACCTTGTGCAAATTTTCTCATCTGTAAATGGAAGGGGATTGGTCTAAGTACCAACAAAAATCCATTCCAGCTCTAGTATTAAGATAGAACCCCATACTGACTGGTGTAAATCTTATGATGCTGTTAGATTGCAATTGCCTGTTTTTGAAGGAATGGTTGTTTCCCTTATTAAGTAGGTCAAGTGTTGATGGTAGAGGAACTCATTTGTGGGAAACCATAATGACTTCCCTAGTCAAAAAAAAAAACAATTTTAGAGGCTTATATGGGAATCTCTAATTTATCAGGTGCTAATAATAAAGTAAGTGAATCTAAAGCTTAATTTGGGGACTGAAAAGCAGTAGATGTGTATCTTTTTTTTTCTAATTTCAGCTTATGAATTCTATTCTCAAGGGTTTTAATTATGATGCTGACACATTCATTGAAAACTCTGTATCATATCATTTGTGATTCCCTGTAGTTTAGTTTGAAGTTGCATTTGGCATTTTTTCTCCCCAATGATACACACACACACACACACACACACACACACACACACACACACACACACCCCTTCTGAATACACTATAAGATATAGATAATCATATTTTTGTAGGTTTCCTCCCTGTTTACAATAAAAATTCATTTTCATTTGCTAGAGGCATAATTCTGCAATTTGGAACAGTTCTAAAACTAGGAACACAGTGTAGTTATTTGTAGAGTAGACACTAAATTGGAGAGGCAGCAAGGCACAGTGGATTGAATGTTGGTTTTGGCATCGGAAAGACCTCAGTTCACATCCTACCTCAGATATTTCTAAGCTAGGTGACTTTTGATGATTCAGTTAATGTCTCAGCTCTTCATTCCTCATCTTTAAAATGGAGATAGTTACAGCAGTTACCACAAAGGACTGTTGTAAACAACAAATGAGATAATATTTGTAAAGCACTTGTTCAACCTGAAGGCATGCTTTTTGATTTTTTGCCCTAAATTTTGGATCCCATTGGTATTGATAACTCCCAAAATGATAACTCTTTCAAATGATACAGAGCTGTCATATACCTTATATCCGCATAGTCTTAACAAGATGCCTGGGACATATGGGGTTTAAGTGACTTTCTCATGGTCAATAAGCCAGTATATGTGTTAAGACTTATCCTCAGGTCCTTCCTATTTTAATAGCCTTGATCCACTATAATGTCTTGCTTCTCTAATTTGACTAGTATTTATAGTATATTCCTATTCTAGAAAATAAAAAAAATACTTAAAAGAAGAAAAAAATTCTAGTCCATTCTCGCACTTCTCTTGCTCTAACAAGCCTTTCTTAATGACTGACCTGGATCTATGAACATTTCTTGACATGACTGAAATGAAATTTAGACATTTATTGCCACAGGGTGTAGTTGAAACCAAAATAGCATGAATGTTTACAAGGGCAGAGTACATTTATCGTCTGTAATATTCTACAACTAAGGAAAAGACTATCTTAAACAAAATAAGATATTAAATAAACAAAGGGATTATCTAAGGAAGTGAGAAAGCCATGTTCCTTTCTCCTCCTATATACCTCCTTTGCATCATGTGTGTATAAGATGTTAAGATGAGATATATGTTTTTCTGAAGCATCAGCTACTAACTATTGCCGGAAGCAAGAAGCTGGACTACAAAAAGCACTAGTTATATGTAATACTTCAAATCAAACAAGGTCATTCCCCAACTTATTAACAGATCATATCCTACAAGTTCAGAGGTTCTTTGAAATTTGAACTGAATTTTCCCTTGGAACCACGTTATACATATTGTTTCTATTAAAATTTAAAAAAAAACAGCGCCCCCCCGGCCAACCCAAAACAGGACATCCACTACTATTAATAATCATAATAATACTAAGAACCATAGTAGTAATATTAATAATACTCATATTTTGATTGTGTTTTAGGTTTTTGAAAGTGCTTTTCTAACAATTCTGATTGGTATATAGTGTAGTATCATAGCACAAGCTCACCTTTTTATTCTTGTCATATGATTCTAGGTAATAGGAATAGGGAGTCTCCAAGCTGAGTAACAGCAGCCATTTCATCATAGGTTACAATTCTAGGAAAGTGAAGATGGTACATCTAGAATTAGGAGTAAGGAACTGGAGTGAGCAGCATGGGAGACCTGGGGATATAGTAGGAGTGAAGATAGGGAAAAATGAAGAATGAGGATGAAGATTAATGAAATCATAATTGTAAAGCTTCAAGATACCCTTATATATCACCTATACCAATGTCCTCATTTTACTGATGAGGAACCTGAGATTTGGGATATTAAATGACTCCTGGTCTCAAATGTATTAAATGGTAGAACAGGAAACTGAAAAATTTGAATTCCAGGTTATGCAATTTCTATGGTTAGTATTCTTTCCATTGCTGCCTTTGTATGGATGGATATGAGATGGGGAATATGGTAGACTGTGGGAGTTAGATGGATTCACCATTTCCATCTTCCTCTTGCTTCCCTTCCTCTTATTTCCTTTTTCTTTCCAAATCAGCTATCCCTGTCTTTCTTCTAATCATGTTAAAACTAGAGAAATGTGGACAAAAATTCTTGAGGCATCTTATATGAGTAACAGTATGAAATTTACTTTATCACTCTTTTCTTCTTTTCTTCCTTCCCATTTCTCATCACTCCAGGTAGATCAATCCTAAGCCTGAGAGTAGTAGTTAGTTAGTTATAGAATGAAGTAACAGTAGAGGTGGCAGGAAGCCGAGATGACAGAGTGAAGGCTCAAACTTAGTTTAATTCTCTCAAGATTGGCCAACTTTCAAATAATACCCCAAATCAAATTCTGGAGTAGCAGCAACAATGAAAGTTTAGGTTGTGACACTTTTCCAGTCCAAGAGAAGTTGAGAGGTTGTCATAGAAAGCTCTGTGATACCAGGGGAGGTGGTCAGCCAAAAGTGCATCACACACCATGGCAACACCACTGTGGCAATGCCAACAATAGCCTTAGTACACAGCTGCAACAGCAGCATCAGTAGCTTCTGTAGCTCTAATACCATAGATGTTAAAGGGGTCATACAACTAGCCAAAAAAAAAGATTACAAAGGAACCTTTGCTGGTGTTGGGTTCAGGACCCTATTGCATTGCCCATACTCAGTACTGGGTCATAATTCCAGGGCAAAGAGAAGCACTAGTATAGTGGCCCCAGGGGAAAGGGGGCCCTGGACACAGTTCCAGGATGGAGAAGAGTGTTTATGATGACTCACAAGGGAGTAGGGGCCCTGGTTTCAGTTTAAAGGAAGAAAAGAGGCCTAGCACTTGCAACCACTGGAGAGTTGAGATGGCACTCACAATTGCAGTGCCAGAAGGAACAATAGTACTTGTAGCTACAAGGAACAGGGACAATGGTCACAGTTTCAGGGCAAAAAAAAAACATTTTTATGGTTACTCACAAGGGACAAAAGGCCCTAGTATTACTTCCATGGGAAAAAGGAGCACTAGCCCTTGTGGCTACAGGCAATCAATGCTCCTTCCTAAGTATAGACCAAAATACAGGCCAATAGAGCAGAGATCACAACTCTTCTTAGATCATGCCACCTTAGAGGCATGAAAAAAACCTCAGAATTAGCTCTGAAATATAGACCCTCAGAATTAGCTCTGAAAGCAACAGCAAGAAACACCTGAACCTTGCAGAATCCAACTTAAACATGTGATAAGATGAGTAAAAAAATGAAAAAAACAACAACAAAATAACCTGATCATATAAAAACTACCATGATGACAAAGAATACCGAGGCACAGATTCAGAGGACAATGATGTCGAAAGAGCTAAAATCAAACACTAAAAAGAAAAAAAAATGTCAATTGGACACAAGCCAAACATGAATTCATGGAAAAGCTCAAAAAAGATTATAAAAATCCAATAAGAGAGGTAGAGGGAAAATTGGGAAATGAAATGGGAGTGATGCAAGAAAATTATGAAAAGTGAGTCATCATCTTGGTAAAAGAGGCAGAATTGGAATATGGCAGAGTAAAAACTGGAACTCACCTGAGTTTACCTTGATTCTCCTCCAAATAGCTTTAAAATAATGCCTCAAAATGAATTCTGGAGTGGCATAACCAACAAAGGGATAAGATAAATTAATTTTCTAGCCCAGGAAAACTTAGATGGTTGACCAGTAACATCTATCTCACTCTGATAAGAGTGGAGACCAATCCAGCATAGGAAGCATCCTATCAATCCATTAGCACCTCATTCCCAGCACACGAGTTCAGGCCTGGGGTTTATGTGGCGGTGAGAGGATTGACTGAACCAGCAGTGGCAACTTCCAAAGCTCTCAGTCCACAGATGGTAAGGTGATTGGATAATTGATAAGAAATAGATTACAGAGGACACTTTGCTGGTGTTGGGGTCAGGATCCTATTGCATTGCCCATACTCAGCACTGGGTCATAGTTCCTGGGCACAGGACTCTGTTGCTTTGCCAATACATGATTCTGGGGCAAAATCTGAGGGCAAGGATGATCACTAGCACATGAAAGCTCACAGCTGCAGGGGACTATAGACATTAACCACAATTCCAGGTTGGAAAAGAGTACTTGTGATCACTCAGACCAGAGCACAGGCCAGGAGAGTAGTAAACACAACTCCCCTTAGATCATACTACCTTGGAAGAATTGAAAACTTATAGAACCCCAGAAGTAGATTTGAAAATAACAGAACAAAAATTCTGAAGCTTGGGACAGCTCTCCCTTCATCTCAGGAGCAGAGCCTAAAGCCAAGAAACAGGAGGGAGAGATGAGGAAGCAACAACAAAAACAAAAAAAGAACCCGTCCATAGAAAGTTATAATTAGTCTTAGGTTCAAAAAATAATTCCTAGAAGAGACCAAAAAGGACTTTAAAATGAAATAAGAGAGGTAGAGGAGAAATTGGGGAAAAAATAGAATGAAGTCAGTAAATCATGAAAAAAGAGTCAAAAGCTTAATAAAAGAAGCACAAAAAATGGAGAAAAAAATCACTGGAGAAAGCAACTACTTTGAAAGTAGAGCTGACCAAATGGAAAAGGGCATAGAAATGCTCACCAAAGATAATAATTCCTTTAAAAATAGATGTAGGTAAGAGCTAGTGACTCTGTGAGACATCAAGAATCAATTAAACAAAATCAAAAGAGTAGGAAGAAAATGTGAAATATCTCATTGGAAACAATTGACCTGGAAAATAGATTGAGGAGAGATAATTAAGAATATTTAAGCTACTTGAAATCCATGATAAATAAAAGAGACTAGACATCATTTTTTCAAGAACTCTTCAAAGGAAAACTGGTGCAAGATCTTAAAAACCAGAAGTAAAATAAAAATAAAAAGAATACACTGATCATCTCCTGAAAGAGATCACAAAATGAAAACTCTCAAGAATATTATAGTAAAATTCTCAAGCTCCAAGGTCAAAGAGAAAATACTGAAAGCAGCCAGAATGAAATAATTCAAATATTATGGAGTTACAGTCAGAAAAATACAGGATTTAGCACCTTCTTCACTAAAAGATTGAAGGGCTTGAAATATGATTTTCCAAAAAGCAAAGAAGCTAAGATTGCAACCAAAAATCAACTATTCAGTAAAACTGAGTATAATCATTTAGGGGAAAAAAGTGGTTATTTAATGACATAGCAGACTTTGAAATATTTTCAAGATGCCATCAGGATCACAGAAGAATTAGCAGTTACTATTATATAGGAGGAGAGGGCTTGAGATACGGCACTCTGTAAAGCAAAACACTATGATTACTAACAAAAGTTATCCACTTAGCAAAACTGAATAAAATTTTTCAAGGGGTCAATGACTACTTAATGAAACAGAAAACTCTCAAGTTTTCCTGACAAAAAGACCAGAACTGAATAGGAAATTTAACTGCCAAACACAATACTCAAAAGAAGCATGAAAAGGAGAACATGATAGAGAAATCACAAGGTACTCAATAAGGTCATGATATTTACATTCCTTTATAGGAAAATGATGCTTGCAATTTTGAAGAACTTAATCATTATTAGGGCAGTTAGTAGGAATATATAGCATTGGTGTAAGTTGACGATGATTGGATTATTTAAAAAAATAAAATTAAAGGGTGAAAAAGAGGGGTACCCTGGGAGAAGGGGAAAGAGAAAAGAAGAAAGGAGAAAGTAAAAAAGTAAGAAAAGCATTGAACTAATAAATAAAACAATGAGCTGGTTTTATGAAACGTGTCAACTGGACCAAACCATCCTCTCACCTGTGGATGGCTGGAGTTAAACAGAGCAGGCAAGAGACAGGAAAGTCAGGAATCAAACCGAAGATTAATTTCAAAGTAAGGGAAATGGATTGCAAGCACGGAGGGGAATTAGACAGATGTGCTAGAGCCTCACCCCTAGTGGGCGGACCCAAGACAGTGGGGCTAAACTTTGATTCATATGCATGTCAAAAAGAGTCAAACAGTGTGGTATAGCAACACTGGTGAGGCACAACAGCAACAGTGAGGCGGAATTGTCTAGTGACAAAACCATTCATAGCATGGTTTCATATCTGGGCCTGTTGGTGCTTGCACAAGCTGAGGGGTGTCAGTTCTGTGTTTTAGTTGCAGCAGTACTCATCCAGAGGGTAAGAACAAAGGATTGTTGTTAGGCCAAGCTCAGGGTGCAGCTTGCTTGCTGGGCATTAGCTCTGTACAACAGGGTATCTCTTATTATGTTGACAAAAACATCAATAAAATGAATAAATCATTGAATTCTTTGATTTAAAAAAGGAAAGAAAATGAAATCATTTATATCAAAAATGAAAAGGGTGATTGCCCCAGCAACAAAGACTAAATTAGAGAAATTTATTAGGAGCTATTTTGTCCATTTATATGCCAATAAATCTGAAAATCTAAGTAAAATGGTCAAATATTTATAAAAGTATAAACTGCCCATATTAACAGAAAAGGAAATGGAATACTTAAATAACTGTACCAAAGAAAACTAAATTTAATAAGCCATAAATTATCATTCTAAGAAAAAAAAACCAAAGGAACAGATGGGTTCACAAGTGAATTCTGCCAAACATTTAAAAACAACTAATTCTAATACTGTATAAACTATTTGGAAAAATTGGCACAAGATTCTTATCGAATTATTTTATGGCACAGTACTTGGGAGGCTCTGTATTGTACTAATGTTCCAGTCTTTCATTAGAAGATTTGTCATGAAAAAATAACTAGCCTACTTAAAGACACTTGAAGACTTTTTTTAAAATGTCATTTAATTATTCACTTTAGGCTTTGTTCTTTAAATTTATAGTATCCATTCAGATATACATATTTGGAATTAAATGCAAGTCACTGTTTTCTGAAGTCCATTTATGCATGACCAGAGACCAAGTTAGGAATGCTCACTAATAAAATGGCACTGAATGAGCTTATTCACTTCAAAAAGGATATCTTTGAATTTATTAAATGTATTTGATGCCACTATTTACAGATTCTATGAGTTTAAAATATACTGAAGCCCTTTCTAATCACCATCACCATATCTCTCTTGTTTCCTCTCTTACTCTCATTAACATCTTTTTATTCCATTATCCCCCCTTGTCCTTCTCATAATAATAGAGTTAGAAAAACGAGGGAAAGGAAATTATTAAGGGGTGCCAAAGTGGATTAAGGATAGAACTTTACCTCACCTTTTCTTCTTTTCTTTTCTCCTTCCCTTTTCTCTTTATTGATAGTCAAACAATTACTGGAGCTGCAGACTTGCACTGAAAGTAAAAGGATAATGATGATTGCATTAGTCCATGGAGTCTATGGAGTTTGCTAAAAAATCATGGAATTGTAAAATTGAGAGAGACTTACTTCTATCTGAAATTGAGGGGAAAAAAAACAAAAAAATATGAGTGTCGTATACAGTGACAAACATTAGAAGAAAGCAAAAATATTTGGTCAGACACATTTCCCTGAATCACGGTGTCTTGGAGTTAGAAGTAAAATCAGGAGCTATCTAGTCTAAATAATACCTGAAAAAAAAATTCCCTCTATCCCAGGATGAAGACTGCTATTCATCCATTGGTTGGAAAATATTTTATCTTCTGAAATAACCAATTCCATTTCAAAATTACTCTAATTGTTTTTAATTTTTATTATTTTATTTTAATTTTCTTCATGAAATGTACATTTTAACTATCTTTTTTAAAAAAATTGAGTGGTAAATTCTTTAATTTTCTCCAGTCATTTCCATCTCTTGAGAAGGCAAGAACTGTGATATGGATCATACATGCGAAGTCATGAAAACATTTCTACATATTAGCCATTTTACAAAAGAAAACACAGACAAAAAAACCAAGAAAAATAAAAAAGTAAAAATATGTGCTTAGAACTGCCTCCGGAGATGGATAGCATTTTTCAACATAAGTCCTTAGGAATTGCTTCTTATCAATGTATTGGTCAGAATAGCTAAGTCATTCAAAGGTGATCATTGTATAATATTGCTATTATTGTGTAAAATGCTCTCAGGTTCTGCTAATTCACATTGCATGAGTTAATATACATTTTCCCATGTTTTTCTAAAAACCATCCTGCTTGTATTTGTTATAGAACAATAGTATTCTATCATAGTCACAAACCACACTTTATTCAACCATTCTTCAATTGATGTATATCCCCTTAATTTCCAATTCTTTTAAAACCCTACTGTAAATCTTTTTGTACATAGTGTTTTTTTTCTTTATCTTTAATTTTTTGGGGACACAGATATAGTAGTGGTATTAATGGTGAAAGGTGTACACAATTTTATAGGCCCTTGGGCATAGTTCCAAATTGATATTCAGAGATGGTTGTTTCAGTTCCCAACTCCAACAGTGCATTAGCTTCCCAATTTTCCCACATCCCCTCCAACTTTTTGATATCTCAGAATCATTTTAATTTGAATTTTTCTAATCAACTTAACTAATGATTCATCTATTTTATTGTTTTCTTTTAAATAAAACCAGCTGCTAGATTTGTTAGTTCAATTGTTGTTGTTGTTGCTGCTGCTGCTGCTGCTGCTGTTGTTGTTGTTTAATTTTCAGTCATTGATCTCTGTTTCAGGATTTCCAATTTGGTGCTTGGGGATATTTTTTCCTAGTTTTTTAAAGGTTACATGCCCAATTTATTGATCTCTTTTGCATAGATGTATTTAGAGATATACATTTCCCCCACAGAACCGCTTTGGTGACATCCCACCAATTTTGGAATATTGTCTCACTGTTGTAATTTTCTTTATTGAAATTTGTATTTGTTTCTTTGATTTGTTCTTTGACCTATTCATTCTTAGGATTAGACTCTTTAGTGTCTCATTAACTTTTAATCTATGCTTCCTTGGACTTTTATTAAATGCAAATTTATTGAGTTATGATATGAACAGGGTGCATTTAATATTTCTGCTTTTCTGTATTTCATTGTGACATTTTTATGCCCTAAATGCATGATCAATTTTTGATCAGGTGCTATATATAGCTGAGAAAAAATGTTATATTCCTTTCTATTCCCATTCGTTTTTCTCCTAGGGTCTATTATACTTATTTTTTTAAAAGATTCTATTCGTCTCCTTTAATTCTTTCTTATTCATTTATTTTATGGTTAGATTTATCTAGCTCTGATAGGGGAAGTTTGTATCACCCCACTATTTCCTCCTATAATTCACTTAACTTTTCCTTAAGATTTTGGATGCTAATCCAGTTGGCACATAGATGTTTATTGCGGATATCTCTTCATAGTATATGGATTTTTTTTTAGCAAGATGTAGTCTTCCTGCTTATTCCTTTTAACTAGGTCTATTTTTGCTTTTGTTTTGTCTCAGATCATGATTGTTATCTCTAATTTTTACTTATTTGATGCATAACAGATTCTACTTCAACCCCTTTTTTAACTCTGTGTGTGTCTCTTTCAAGTGTATTTCTTGTACACAGCTCATTTTTTTATTCTGGTTTATAATCCATTCCTCTATCAACTTCCGTTTTATGGGCAAGTTCATCTTATTCACATTCACAATTATGATTTCTAACTGTGCTTTTCCTTCTATCCTGTTTTCTTCTCTTTATCTCTCTCCTCTCTGTCTCTTCTCTCTGTCTCTCTCTCTCTCTCTCTCTGTCTCTCTCTCCCTCTCTCTGTTCTGTCCCGCCTCTCAAGTCTCAAGTCTGTTTTGTGTCTGACCACAGCCTTTTTTTTTTAATCTGCCTTTCTTTTGTCATACACCCTCTTTGTCTTGTCATTTATCTTCCTCTCCTACTTTCCTGTTGGGTAAGATAGATTTCTGTGACTAGTTGAACCAATTTAAATGTGAGGTTAAAACATTGCTTGGCCTTCCCACCATTTCTCCTTCCACTGTAAAAGCTCTTCCTGTCATGTTTCTCTTATGTGAGATAATTTTCTCTATTCTTTCCTTCTCTTCCCTTTCTGTCAGGACATCTCTTTTCCTTGCCTCACCATTTTTTGGTATCCTCCCAACATAATCAACTGATTCTTATTCCTTCTTTCTATGTAGAATTATTTTAACTGCCCTAATGATGGTAAAATTCCTAGAATATTCATTTTTCATCTTCTCATATTAAAAATATAAACAATTTAACCTTATTGAGTCCCTTATGATTGCTCTTTCATGTATTTTTCTATGCTTCTCTTGAGTCTAGTATTTGAAAGTAAAATTTTCTATTCAGCTCTGGTCTTTTCATTGGGAATTTTTAAAAAGCCCTCTATTTCATTAAATATTTGTTTCTTTCCTTGAAAAATTATATTATTTTCCTCAGTACTTCATTCTTGTTTGTAATTCCAGTTTATTTACCTCCCAGAATATCATATTCTGAGCCTATTACTCCTTTAATGTCATAACTACAAACTCTTATGTGATCCTGACTAGGGCTCTATGATATTTGAATGGTTTCTTTATGGTTCCCTGAAGTACTTGCTCTTTGATTTTTGAGCTCTGTAATTTGGCAATAACATTTCTAGGAGTTTTCATTTTGGGATCTCTTTTGGGTAGGGATTGGTGGAGTCTTA
>CM053622.1:215103392-215126043 GCA_028646595.1 Phalanger gymnotis | reverse complement strand
AAAAAAAAGCACCAACAACTTGGGGAATCAGGAAAGTCTTCCTTTGGGACAGATGCTCTTATTCTGGGGTCACAAGCAGTCTGTGGATAGATTTTGAGAGAGATTTAGTCTGTGGGAGAGGGAAGAGAATGATAAACTAGTTAAGGAAAATTTATTGAAGTGAGAAGTAAAGAGGGCAGCTAGCTGGCTCAGTGAGTAGAATGTTGGGCCTGGAGTCTGGAGGACTTTAGTTCAACTCTAGCCTCAGGCACTTACTAGCTGTATGACCCAGGACAAGTCATTTAACTTCTTTTGGCCTCAGTTTACTCATCAGTGAAATGGGGATAAAACTAGCATCTGCCTTATAGGCAGGTTGTTGTGAGTATCAGATGAAATAATAATGGTAAAGTGCTTAGCACAGGGCCTGGTATATACCCCCCCCCAAAAAAAGACTAAATTTATCTCACAAAAGTTTACTAAAGTGTTTCTCAATTTTGTGAATAAATTATAAAGTATTTGATAGTACTACTTATTCTTAAAAGCATACATATATATGTATGTGTATATATATAGAGAGATATGTGTATTACATATATATGTACATATACACACATACATACATATATATACATATATATGTATTATGTATCAAGACCAGCAGGGTTTCTTTGTTGAGGGGTCAGGGATTGGTGTTCTTAAAACTTTAGTATTTGCTTTAAATCTAGACCTATTTATTTTTATCTTATCTGATCCTTAACCATAAGAGGTAAATGCTGTTATCTCCATTTTACATCAAAAAATAGGTGAAGAGAAATTAAATGGTTTGCCCAAAGTCACACAATTGGCTAGGAAAGTGTTTGAGACTGGATTAAGGTCCTCCTGATTCCAGATTGACTCAAACTATGCTCTATGCACTGTCACCTAGCTGTTCCTTTTGTACTAAAGTTCATATCATATCATAGATTGATAGACAGAGCGATAGAGAGATACAGAGATAGATACAGAGATACAGAGATAGATACATAGATATATAGATATAATTTTATATTTTGGAGGGGGTTATGTATAATTGTATAGTTCTTTCAATTTTTGTTTAATTTCATCTGGTTTTGCTGTGATTTTGCTTTGTGCATTTACTATTTTTTTAATTTGATTTTTTGCCCACTTTTTTTTTTCTTTTTCTATTTGTAGGAATGTTTCATATGCCTCAATTTTATTAAATGTCTCCCTATTTTCATTGATGATAGAGCTCAATTTGTCAAGAAAAGTCATCTCAGGCTGCATCTTGATCTCCTTTGCTTTCCATAATATATTATTTCATTCCAATCCATTTTCTGGTGGATAGAAAATCTACCAGATGCAGAAAAGTCTTGTATTATTCAAATTTCTTTTATAATTAAAAGTCTCCCCCCCTTGTTTCTTGCACACTTTGTTGCTTGTCATTGGAATAATTCATTTTAACCTCAGAGTTTTAAGTATGTTTATTTATTTAAGCATCTACTTATAGGTTGATTGATTCATTCATTTATTTCTGGCTGCACTCTATAGATATTTTGATTAGCACTTCTTTTCTATAATAAGAACTTCTGGACAGTTTTCTTTTATTATTTCTTTCATTATGCTGTTCATGCTTTTCATTTGCCAAATTCTTCTGGAAGATTTAGGATCCAAAGTTGTTCCTTAGTATATTGTTTTATATGATACTGTATAGACATACATTATTAAAGAGATCATGTGATCTTTTAACTTTTTCTTTTTGCTCTCTTCTTCTAGATTGTCATTCACTTCAGTATGTTGCATTCACAGTGTTTCCTTCTCTCTTTTTACTTTTTAAACAGCACCTCTGTGCACATTGGCACTGCATACCACTTTTCTCAGTTTGTTCCTCTGACTGAGTATAGGTGCCCCATGCAGAAAAGTACTTATCTTTCTTTGCCTCTCTCTGCACTTCAAGGGTCTGGGCAGAATTGAGGTCTTCTTCTTAACTGAGAAAAGAAGGATGAGAGCAAGATCAAAGTATGTTGCCAGAGATAGAACAATAGCAGGGGAATTGCTAAGTTGGTCCCAGGGCAAAGTGTAATGGAAGTTCCTGGAGTAATTGCTGAGATAGAAAATGTATTATTAGCACTCATTGAGTGTACTCATGTTTTGGGAATTTCTATCAAAGATATTCCTCTTTTTTGAGCAAATAACCATTATATGACTCATTTAGGATAATAGTTTCTCTTTCTTTCTCTTTCTCTCTCTCTTTTTCTTTTTTCCCTCTCTGTGGCTCTCTGTTTCTATCTGTATGTCTGTTTTCTGACTCACCTCAACAGCTTGGGACCCACAAGCTGCCTTTTCCTCACTCAATCTCAAATTCTGAAATACATAGAATTTTTTTTAAAAATGGTCATTAATTAGTAATACTAGAAAGATGTTCCCAATCAAACAGATAGAAGTTTCAAATAGATACTCAAATAAGTTGCAGTAAGTTGCCATTTGATTAGATTTCTTTTGTGCACATCTCTCCATCTTTTCTCCTTACTAAGTGGAGAAAGGATAAGAAGGAAATTGAATGCCCATGTAAAGAGCAGGTGCTTCACTGAGTGCAATGCTCTGAAGATGCTGAAAGAGAAATTCCTTGAAATTTCACCCTTGAAAAGGGGAAACAATGAGAGTTGAAAAACATTATGAATGTAAGTTAAATGGCTTTTACTTTCATAGGTCAATAATCTATGAGATCTTTCAGGTTAAGAAAAACTTTATTTAGAATCAATTGGTTTTGCTTTTCCATATCATTATTAAATCCCATTGTGGAAAAAATAAAGTACTTTTTCTTCTTAGGAAAATCATAAGGTAATATTTACTCTACTACCTTTCAGAATATTCTGATAATTGGTGAATTGAAGCACTTGTGTGAGGAGAAAGGCTAGTGAAATAAAAATGCTGATTAATTCATGTCACACATATAGTGAGAATGTGGAATCAGTCCAAATCCTCAAGAAAAACATCTATCACCCTGCTTCGGGGCAACAAATATAATATTTGGATACAATGATTCCATCCAGAAGTTTAATCAATGTAAATTAATTGCCATAACAAGAATTGAAAGAGGTCATAAAGCACTTTAATCAGCAAATATCTGATATACTTGCCGAGTAGAGAGAGAGATGATTGCCAAAGGTAACACTAAGTTAAAATTGAAACTTGTATATAAAATCTTATAAAGAAGAATAACACAAGGTTATGAGCACAGCCATCTTATAAAGCAGAGTGAAGGATTATTGAAAAAACACTTTAAAGAAGGCTTGAAAAGATATCTCCATAAAATTATTTCAAGGAACTTCAAGGATGAATATGGAAGGAAGACTATAAACAAAGATGGAAAATTTTTTAAAATCTCTATTAAAGATGGTGGAACCACTAGACTTTTATCCTAATATCATTTCAAAGAGTGATTACCAAGGAATTAAAAATCATGGTAAGATAATAAGAATAAAAAAACACTTAAAGAATGGTGTGTCAAATATGATACAAATGAGAGGTCACTGAGGGACTGATTTGAAGGCATGTGAAGGTGGGAAAGATGATAAAGTTGTGGGGAAAAAACTTTTAGAGCCTATAAATACAAAAAGATGACCAAAAGGAAAACAATAACTATAAATTTTATACATAATATTGAAACTATACAAATTCTATATGAATCATCTATATCTATCTATATCTATATCCATATCCATATCTATATCTATATATCTATATCTATATCTGTATATCTATATCCATATCTATATCTATATGGTATCCTTGAAGATCTTATAGGGGAAAACTCATATTTTCGTAAGTCGTATTCAACAATTAATTACATCTTTGTCAAAATACAGTGAATATATAATCCCAAATTTTTACATTATTTTTTTCAAGGGGAAAAGCAACAACAACAAAATATTTGATTCATTAAAGCAAAATGCTGCCTTGCAGAATCTTTTGAAACAGAGTGCCTCTCATTCATATCTCAAGATCATTCATGATTCCTTGGAAAATGTTAAAGTAATAAGCCTCTTTATTGATCTTCTGATTAAAAAAAATCAAGAGAGGCATAAAACAATGAAATGTATGGTCAAAAGCTTATTCAATATTTTGACAGGAAATCTGGGACAGAATTCAAGTCAAAGAACATTTCCAATGGGTGTCGATGTCATACAGATCCTGTTATTTATGGATGACATTGTACTGAAATGATGACATCAAGTTACAGAAAATTATAGAACCTCCTGAAAATGATCTGAAATCACTCAAAAAATTTGCCCAGTCCATACAGTAATGGGGGAAAAAGATAGATAGAATAGCCATAGAAATTTGGGGAAGAAATGATTAATATTCTCACAGAATGGGCAGGAAAAGCTGGATTGCAATCTGTATCACTGTAGAAACTCCTGAATTAATGAGACAACAAATCCATTTGAATTAATTTTGCTTCCAAGAAATTAGAGAACAATTTTGTTTTCCTAATGCCATCTTTTGGACAGAACGTCCACAATATCCATTTTGTCCTGTTCCTCATGCCAATCAGAATTAGAGAAAGATGGTGGCTTAGCCAAATACAAAAATGGGTGCGTGTGTTCATAGTTCTTCAAGAAGCTCTGTTAATCAGGAAAGTAGCTATAGCTATCTTTCAAAATTTAATTTATTTTTCTCAGTTTAAATGAATATCAGTATAAAATTTGAGAAACATATGACAAGATTACAGTGGAAATTAACTGGAATATAAGCAGATATTTTGTTCCTTGTTTTTTCACTTCACATCTTCAAAGACAACTCCATATTCATTAACTGTACCTGTGCGACAGTTTAGAATTAACTATGTGGGACATATAAGCTTACTTTTTTGAGCTTTTGCCTTTTGAACTTAGAGATTTGAAATTCCTTCATTAATTCCTAACTTTGACATCAGAGAAGAAATTTAATAGCCTTCAAGTCATATGCAATTGTACGGTTCAGTAGTGAGATCAGTTTGTCTAGTTAACAACCTATCTTGAGAAATAAAATCTTCATCAAAGCCACCTTTTACTTCCTTTAAGTGAACTCTAAACATATTATTAATAGCATATATGTATATATGCTGTTCAGATAACTACACACACACACACATACACACACAGACAGAGAGAGAGAGAGAGAGAGAGAGAGAGAGAGAGAGAGAGAGAGAGATTTGTATCTATAGCCATTTTTCTTTCTGAAGCAATTATCTTTTTGTTAAAAAACTATTTATTGTTAAGTGATTAAATGGAATTGGGAAATTACTAATTGACTTCTTAACAATAAAGGGACATGGGAAGTAGGGGCTCAAGCCAATGAAACTAAATAAGAGAAACCCTACAAATCTATCAGGGTACTCTGGAATCTTGAGGTTAGATGTAACCTACCTAAGCAAGGTCAGTACATCCTCAGTAGATGTACACATAACTTTCAAAAAAAAACCTCAGAGTATATTTAGAAATGTATTGAAAAAAATATGTATATGTGACAGAAAGAAAAACTAAGGTTTATAGGTGTGTCATGAAATCAATGGTGACCGTGAAAATGCCAGTATAATTCAGACTTTCTACATACAAGGAAGAAGATGTAAAACATTTATTCAGACATCAGAAGATCAAATCCCAAAACCAATCATTCCAATTTGACATAGCAACAACTGTATCCCCAAACCAATAAATCCACTTCAATATAACAGCAAGGAAATTAAAACACAGTATTGAAGCAAGGAGCCAAGCCATCTCATAACCTTCCCCTCTGCTGGGGCCTTGCCTTAAACACTCACTCACAAATCCTAGCTGTCTGCTTGCCTGTGTCCTCTCCTCTTGCAGTTCTGAAAGCCCTTGCAGTTCTCTCCTTCTCTCCAGTTCTCTCTGTCTCTCTAGTTCTCTCTGTCTCTACATTTCTGAGCTTAATAGCTACCCTCATGGTTTATATAACCTTCTTAGGGCTCGAGGGATTCACACCTAATCAGTAAAAGGGTGTGGGCGTTCCTATGAACAAGCCTCCCCTAATCAAGCTTCCATTAACTAGCTCCATCAGAGGCCCATTAAATAGGCAGGGAAGATGTTTAATCACATTAACACCACAATAGGTTAAGGAACTTGATCAATTAATTTTTTACCTTAATTCCTGCTCTGGCAAATACAAATTATTTCATTGTATTTGGTTGAATTTTAGAGCCAGAGATTCCATTCTTGTTAAAATATGTAAAGAAAATCTATAGAAATAAGCATTGGCAAGATGATTGCTTTTGTGATGCACCAAATGGCCCCTTAAATGTACAAAATGTATGATATATGAATTCATATATCATTTATCCACATATATACATACATACATATGCAATGATAGATAGATATATAGATAGAGTCCTGGATTTCTTGTGTTATATGTACTATGAAAGGAAATAGAGACATCAAAATAGTATGAGTAGCATTTTCCAAGAAAAAAGTGCTATGATTGGTGTGTCCAAAGGTCTCCCAATATATTACATACAAGCAATCTTTCTGCTACAATTTTACAAATTTTTGAGTTGGGCCAAATTTTAAACACGATCCAAAATTTATCTGGTTCTCATTCCTTCGTGATTACTATAACCATTTACTATGCAAATTTAGGGGAAAAAACATCATTTTGACATTGTAATGCCCATTTCATTTTGAATCTTGTGGATTATAGTGCTTTCTGAACACTCTCATTTTATAGGTTAAGTAGGATCAAATATGTAGAACTGCAGGGGACCTTAGAATATCTATTTTAGCCCACTGCCTTCATTTTACAAATGAGGAAAATTGTGGTCAAGTTAGGTTAAGTTACTTGTCCAAGTCCATAAAGATGAAAAGCACTATAGGTAGTATTTGAATCTGTATCCTTTGGTCCCCCAAAGCTACTCTATTCTACTACATCTTTAAATATATAAACTATATAATACTGCAAAAATATTATGGAGTAATGTCTGAGAATTTATATATTTGTTTCCAAAATTTATGAATGATATTAAAAGGAGCCATACAAGCACATGATTAACCACTTTAACTTATTTTTCTAAAACCAAAGAGAAAGACACTGAAAACAGAATTCAAAAAAAGTTTGAGCTCCCAGAAACTTTTATACTTGAACCTTCGGACATATCATTTCAACTCTGATGGAGCTTTGTGGTCATTTTATCACAGAGTTTAGAATGAAAAAAATGCCATCAAATAAAATTCCTTCTTTACCTAAACAAGTAATTCTTCCTGAGAAATCCTTTTACCTTATCTGATGATGATCTTAGAAAAATTAGTGTTTCAAAACCTTTCAACATGCATCGTAATATCTTGAGAATCAAATAATTTAAACAAACTCTTGGATTTTGAAATAATTCAACATCTCTTCCTTCCTGTTAGGCAAAAATATAAATATACAAAGCAAAAAATTATGAAGTGTTGATGATGAAAAAACAAGGCAAGTGTTAATCCTCCCAAATCATTTTGTCAGGACTTTAAAAAAAATACTGGGGGTGGAGCCAACATTGTGCAGTAAAAGCAGAGACTTGCTTGCACTGTCCCCCAAAGCCCTCCAAGTATCTATAAAAAATGATTCTAAACAAATTCTAGAGCTACAGAACCCATGAAATGACAGTGAAACAAGTCTCCAGCCCAAGACAGTCTGAATGGTCACTGGGAAGGGTCTATCACACTGTGCTAGGAGCAGAGCACAGCCCAGACCTCTGGTCACTGAATCACTAGGCTCTGGCAGTTTCCAGACTTCTCAACCCACAAATTCTAAAGACAACTTAGCAGCTGAGTGGGAAAACACTGTTGGACCTGGGTGAGAGAAGGGAGGGGTGTGGCCCCAGCCCTGGGGCAAGGAGGTGGCTGCAGAGGCAGTAGCAGCAGCAGCAATTGCTGCTGCTTCCAGAACTATAGGCCCACAGACAGTGGGGGAATCCAGTGGTTGATCAGAAGGGGTGTGCAGGGATCTCTTTGCTGCCACTGAGGCAGGATTCTCTTGCTCTGCCCTACTTGGATCTGGGTCTCAGTCTTACTTGGTTATCCTTGGGTGAGGAGGAGCACTGGTGTGACAGAGCTTGTGGTGGCTGTGGAAAGGGAGTCCTCCCTGCAGTTCCAAGGCAGAAAAGAGTGCTTGAGAGCACTCACAAACCAGAGCACAGGTCAGTAGAGGAGCAAACACCACTTCTTGGATCATACCACCTCAAAAGAACTGACAATTTTCAGGTGCCTACAGCTTGGAAAACATCAGAGCAAAACCTCTGAAGCTTGGGACAGAGCACTCTCCACTCTGGAAGCAGAGTCATACCTTGTCAGAGAGCTCAAAAATCAAATAATTGGTTGGGAAAATGAGCAGATAGCATAAAAATTCAGGCCATAGAATCTTACTTCAGTGACAAAGAAGATCAAAACATACAGCCAGAAGAAGTCAACAAAGTCAAAGATCCTACATAGAGCCCCCAAGAAAAATATGAATTGGTCTCAGGCCATGGAAGAACTCAAAAAGGATTTTGAAAATGAAGTAAGAGGAACAGAGAAAAAATCGAGAAAAGAAATGAGAAGGATGCTAGAAAAACATGAAAAATGAGTCAACAGCTTGCTAAAGGAGAATTAAAAAAATACTGAAGAAAATAACACCTTAAAAAATAGACTAGCCCAAATGGCACAACAAGCCTAAAAAGCTAATGAGGAGAAGAATGCCTTAAAAATAGAATTGGTCAAATGGAAAAGGGGGTCAAAAAGCTCACTGATGAAAATAATTCTGTAAAAATGAAAATGGAGCAAATTGAAACTAATGACTTTATGAGAAATCAAGAGATTACAAAACAGAACCAAAAGAATGAAAAAAATAGAAGACAATGTGAAATATCTCATTGGAAAAACCAATTACCTGGAGAATAGATCCAGTAAAGATAATTTTAAAATTATTGGACTACCTGAAAGCCATGATCAGAAAAAGAGCCTAGACATTATCTTTTAAGAAATTATCAAGGAAAACTTCCCTGATATTCTAGAACCAGAGGGTGAAATAGAAATTGAAAGAATCTAACAATCACCTCTTGAAAAAGATACCAAAAGGAAAACTCCTAGCAACATTGTAGCCAAATTCCAGTATCAAGGAGAAAATATCGCAAGCAGCCAGAAAGAAATAATTAAAGTATTGTGGAAACACAATTAGGATAATACAAGATCTAGCAGCTTCTACATTAATGGATCAAAGGGCTTGGAATATGATATTCCAGAGATCAAAGGAGCTAGGATTAAAACCAAGAAGCACCTAGCCAGCAAAGCTGAGTGTAATACTTCCAGGGGGAAATGGACTTTCTGTGAAATAGAGGACTTTCAGGCATTCTTGATGAAAAGACCAGAGCTGAATAGAAAATTTGACTTTCAAATACAAGAATCAAGAGATGCATAAAAAGGTAAATGTGAAAGAGAAATCATAAGGGATTCATTAAAGTTTAACTGTTTACATTCCTGCATGGAAAGATGATATTTCTAACTAATGAGACCTTTCTCAGTATTAGAGTAGTTGAAGGGATACACACACACACGCACAGACGCACACACACATGTGTATATAGGTATGCACACACACATATATATGTGTATATTATATATATATGTACATATATACATATATATATATATAGAGTATATGTATATATAGAGAGAAAGAGTATATATATATATATATATAGAGAGAGAGAGAGAGAGAGAGAGAGAGAGGGCACAAGGTGAGTTAAATATGAAGTGATGATATCTAAAAAATAAAATTCAAGAGTGAGAGAGGAATCTATTGGGAGAAGGACAAAGGGAGAGAGAGAATGAGGTAAATTATCTCACATGAAAGAGGCAAGAAAAAGCTGTTATAATGGAAGGGAATGGGGGGAGGTGAAAGGGAATGAATAATCCTTACTCTCATCATATTTGGCTTAAATAGGAAATAACATACAGATACAATTCGGTATCTTACCCTACAGAAAAGTAAGCAGGAAGGGGATAAGAGGGCAGGGAACGATAGAAGGGAGGGTAGATTTAGTGAGAGGGCAGTCAGAATGAAACAGGGTCAAAGGAGAAAATTAAATAAATAGGGAACAGTATAGGATGGAGAGAAATATAGTTATTCTTTCACAACATGACTACTATGAAAGTATTTTGCATAACATTACATGTATAACCTATATTGAATTGTTTGCCTTCTCAAGGAGGGGGGATGGGGAGGAAAATAGGGAGGGAATTTAGAACTCAAAGTTCTAAAAACAAATGTTAAAAACTGTTTTTGCATGCAACTGGGAAATAAGATATACAGGCAATGGGGTATAGAAATCTAACTTGCCCTACAAGAAAGTAAGAGGAAAGGGGATAAGTGGAAGGGAGTGGGGTGATAGAAGGGAGGCAGACTGGGCAAAGGGGCAATCAGAATACATGCCATCTTGGGGTGGGGCAGAGGGTGAGATGGGGAGAAATTTGTAATTCAAAATCTGGTGGAAATGAACATCAAAAACTAAAAATAAATAAATTAATCTTTTAAAATACCTCAACTACTGCTACCTCCACCACCACTACCACCACCACCCCACCACTGGTGAACAACTGTTATTTCTGCAATTGAAAATCAAGAGTGTTGGTGAGAACATTTTTTTCCTGATGGATTTATTTAAGATAAAATTTTTCAGTGCTTAAGAAAACAAAATAAAAATAGTATTATAGTGATAAGAACAAAATTTCATTTTCTTTGTTAAATCATGTTTTAGTCTGTTGCTCACTTGCTACTGTAAATGTTCTACTCTTAAGGGACAAAAAGCATGCAGACAACCACTCTGATGAGAGGAATAAGGGTAGCAATTTGACTTTGCCCTTCTAGTTCATTTAGCTTGATGGTTTTAGTTACTGCTTTGATATTGTTGATTACCTGAACTCTCCTGGCTCTTCTCACCTAATTGTAATCAAGACCTCTTCAGATTGTCTTTGGAAGCTTATTAGAATAATAGATCAACAAAAGGGATTTATGGGCTTGAGTTTCATGTAGGTAACCTTTCACGGTTCTCTAATAAAAATTAAAATAGTTTTGTTATTTAATTACGAAATAAGTAACCTCATTTTAGCATTCTGTACTGGGAAAGCATTGAAGCTGACATGTCAAGTGAGTTTACCCAAGGGTTCATAAGCTTGGAAAGTTAAACCCTAGCAACTATCAAAGCTCAGGCACCATCACAGACTCCCCATACCTAATTACTACAAGTAAAAAATTTCCTCCTGAGAGAGACCACTTCCATTCCAAATCTGACAGGTAGAAATTAGTTGCCTAATGGAATGGAATAGTTCTGCAAATTGAAGGAATTAAGTGAGCTTTTTTAATTTAAGCTCTCTCTAAATTAGATTTTAATTTGGATCCAAATGCGAAGAGGTTGATGGTGTGAAGCTGCTTAGTTTGGATGAAAGCCAATAATTTTATATTGCCCTTCTCCTGATTTTGCATTTCTCCTTTATAGTAGCTAGCCATTACAGGGTTGAAAACCATCATGCCTTAATCAAGGGGACTTTTCCAGAAGAAAACTGTGTCAATTTGGTATTCAGCCAATCCTTTGCTTCAACTACTTAGTCATATTATAGTCATAAGACATCAAAGGTGGAAGGAACACTTTTTTTTTTCTTTTTCTGCTGTTTGATTTCTCTCATGGAAGAAGGGCTATCTTTCTTCTCCCAGAGTCTTTTGTTGATAATGAACATAAGGGAATTGATCAGCTCTATCTTTCAGAAGAGGGCCAAAATAGCATTGTTCTCATCACTGCCCCAACATCACTGGAAGGAAAAGGAGTATCTTCATGAGCTTTGGAGATGAATTATGTTGGTGAAGTTGTAAAATAATTCATCTCCCTAAGTCAGTCAATCAATGGAGAATTTCATTAAGCACCTTCTATATGTCAGGCACTGAACGAAGTGCCAGGGATAAAAAGACAAAAATAAATGGTCCCTGAGTTTAAGGAGCTTACATTCTAGCATTTAAAAAAAAAACACATTACTATATAAATTGAGGGAAGGCATGAGCAGCTGGGAAATCAGACAAGGCTTTATGTAAAAAGATTTAAG
This sequence comes from Phalanger gymnotis, assembly GCA_028646595.1. Lineage (NCBI taxonomy): Eukaryota > Metazoa > Chordata > Mammalia > Diprotodontia > Phalangeridae > Phalanger > Phalanger gymnotis. The sequence goes on along the minus strand of CM053622.1, from coordinate 215,113,960 downwards.
TGGTTAGGTTTTTTGTTTTATATTTCAACTTTCATTTTTTCATTTTGAGTTCAAGATTTTCTTCCTTCCTCCAATCCCTCCTTAACCAATTAAGAAGGTAAAAAATATGGTACCCCACATATATGTGAATTCATGCAAAATATATTTCCATATTACTCATGGTACAAAAAAAGCCAGAAAAATCAGAAAAGTGAAAAAAATAGAATTAAATCTGTATTCAGAAGAGTTCATCAATTCTCTGTCTGGAGGTGGATAGTATTTCTCACCATGAGTTCTTTGGAATTTTCATGGATCATTGTATTGATCAGAGTAGAGAGACATTTCACAGTTGATCACCAGTATAATATTGTTGTTGCTTTAAATAAAGTTCTAGTTCTGCTCACTTCACTTTGTATCAGTTGATAAAAGTCTTCCAAGGCAGAAGGTAATCCTTAAACCATGTTTGGGAGTTAGTCTAAGGATCGCAACAAGTGGAGCTAAAGATTGGGTACATTCCATAAATGGAAGGTAGCCCATGAAAAAGTATAGAGTGAGACAGGAAAAAAAGTGTCATGTGTAAGGAATGGCAAGAAAATTGTTTCTACTGCACCACGGAGTGTAGAAAGTAATGTATAATAAAGCTGGAATAAAGTGTAACATAATCTTTGGAAAAGTTTTTTTTTTACATTTCCCTATTCTACTGCTCATGAGCAAGATGAAAATATTAATTGATTACAAAAGAATATGACAAGAACACTGAAAGATAGCCAGCAATTAGAAGGTGCCCTCGATTTCAGGATTAGGAAATGTGCTTAGTCCAGCATGTCCAAATAGGTGAATCTAAAATTAACCTGGTGGTAATCTAATGAAGATGACAAGTATCCCATTTTAGAAAAATTAAGCAAAAGAAAAAATATATTTCTGGAGAAAATTCAGAGAGAGAGAGACAGACAGAGAGAGAGACAGAAAAAGACAGGGAGACATATATTTTGCAGCAGAGAGTGAGGTAGAAAAAAATTTACCATCTAGCTGTGCCCTCAGCTTAAAACAATTCTAACCTTACTACTTTTTGTTTCTCTTCTTCTATATCAGAGCTGTCCAAAATGTGGCCCACAGGGCTCATGCTGCCTGCAGTGAGATTTATGCAGCCTGCCTACAAGCATAAAAATTTACATAAATGCTTTAGTAAAGGAAGCCAAGCTGTCACAGAGCTCTCATTAAAATGGCAAATCAAAATATATTGTCTATTGTTTCAATAAAAAACTAAGGTTGGGCCTTATCTACTTCTTTGAATTTGTATTCTCAATCATTTTACTCTTCATCAATTCACACACATTCCTAGGTTTCTCATTTCTTAGACTGCAATAAAATTTTATTAATGTACAACAATTTGTTCAATCATTCCCCAATTGTTGAGTACCCATTTTGCTTCCAGTTCTTTGATAAAAGAAAGTGTTACTCAAATATCTTTATGCATGGGAGTCCTTCCATTATTTTTTATTTAATTTGTAAATCCTTTTGAGTTATAATCCTGTTAGTGATGTCACTGAGTCAAAGAGTATGCACAATTTAGGGAGTTTTGAGGTATGGTTCAGAATTGTTTTCCAAAACAGTTAACAGCTCCAACAATTTACTAGTATGTCTGTTCTCCGATAGCCACTCCAATAAATGTCATTTTCAATATTTTGCATCTTTGCTTACCTGAATGGTAGAACCTTAGAGTTCTTTTAATTTGCATTTTTATTATTTGTCATTTGGAGCATTTTATTTACTAAGACTGTTGATGGCTTCATTTCTTCTTTTGAGAACTGCCTCTTTCTATTGGGGAAATAGCTCTTTTTCTTATATATGGCTATCAATTTTCTATACTTCTTGGATAATTCACTATGGTTTTCTCACTTAACTATTACTCTTTTAGTTCTAACATTACTAATTTTGTTTAAAAGCTTTTCAATTGCATGCAATTAAATTGTCCACTGGTGAAGAACTCTTCCTCTCTTCATAGTTGTGAACAGATATTACTCTCCCTAATCCTCTAAGATGAAATCTTACATTTAGGCTATGTATCTAAAATGATAAAGATTGGTTCTGAATCTTTTTTATTGATAATATTTAGAGTTAATTTATTTCATTTTACAATAAGTCTAAGTTTAAGTCATGATTCTTTTTCTCTGAACTTAGTTTACAATTCAGCTGGTTAATGGGTTAAGTTTAGAATTCCAGTTCTCTTGTTAATCACAGTTTTATTGTTGCATCAGGGAATTCTAACCTTGAGGAACAAGAGTGCCTTCTAACTGCTGGCTAACCTTAACATTAGGGAGTCTGATCCAGTATCTATATGCCACCGAGCCATCCTTCAAGGTGTCTGCTTTGCTATCCAAAGAAGTCTGGGTCACTATCTTGTCGGTGGACTAAAACAACAAACATTACTTAGTCACAAGGGCAAATGAGGAGGCCATTTTTAGTCCCTTTTTAACAAACTTCCAACCAATCTTATTGTTATATAACCAATCATGTTATTTTTAACCCCATGTCACTTACCTTGTTCTGTACTCCCCAAAACTAACAAAAGAAAAACGTTTCCCTCATTCCAGATCTTAGCTTTGCTGAGGAAGTTTAGCTCCTTTTTATTGGTAAATACAGCCTTTACTAATAAATTAATCAGAACTTTGTGCCTCAGTTTACCTTATTTTGACTGCTACATATCCGTTTGGAGTTTATTGCATTATGCTGTGTAAACTGTTGGTCTAACGCTAATTTCTGCCATTGTTTTCCAATTTTTAGGTGTTTTTGTCAAATAATAACTCTTTATCCCAACAGCTGGTTTATTGCATTTATCTGGATTGCTTCTAGATCTTGTGTGCCCAGTCTATTCTAAAAACTTTTTTTGTCGTTGTTGTTCAGCCACTTTTCAATTATGTCTGATTCTCCATCACCTCATTTGTAGTTTTCCTAGCAAAAACACTTTTGTTTAAGTTGGAATCTGTTACTGTGAAGAATGTGTGGGTCAGAGGGGACACTGTTCCAAACTTTAAGCTTTTTCAAGTTGCTATTTTCAGAGCTAGTTCTGGGGAGTTTTTAGTGCTTCTAAGGTGGTATGATTTGGATAGAGGCATGATAACTGTTCTCCTGGTCTATGATCCAGTCCTTACCCAGGAAAGGCACTGGCACCTTTCATTTGCAAGTCCTACTATACCTCATGGCTCCTGATCTCTTGTGACCTCAGTCAATATTACTCGTGACCTTTCTCCCTTGCGACTAAAAGTGATACTGCTCCTTTAGGCCCCTGATCTTTTATGACAAAAAGTGGTCTTCTCTACCCTAGAATTGCAATCAGAAGTAAATATAGGTAATGGATTTGCCAAGGAGCACTTATTTCTGCACTCCCTACTAGCAGGGAGGTCCTATATAATCTCTTTCTGACCACTTAACTAATTCCCTCACTATCTTTGGCTCTAGAGTTCCTGAAGCTGCTGTTGCTGCTGTCACCGCCCTAAAGACCCTTTGATGGCTTTGCCACAATGTGGATTCCAAGTCAAGTCCTATCCCAATATCATAGATCTCTTTTTCACACCGCCTAAATTGTCTTGGGCTTGAAAAATATCTCACCTCAACCTTTTTTTTTTGGCTCTGCTGCATCAGAATTCAATTCGAGGCCTTATTTTAAAGTGGTTTTGAGGGGAATGTTTGAATAGTTCAGTTACAGTACTTCCTATCCTCCACTGTCTTGACTCACTCAAATCAAAGTCAACTGCAAGTCATGTCATCATTTCCCTGATGTCATGGTCCCCTTCAGGAATGAAGGACAAACACCACCTGTGAGTAGTGTCTTCCTCTGCCTCTGCCTCCTCTCCATGCTCCATTTTGATGGCTGAAGCCTGCCTCCTTAACTTCAGGTTTACTGGCTAGATTTCTTTCTCAAAAACCAAGCCTTAAACCCAATTCACCCTGGAGCTCGTAGACTGGACAATAGGTCTTAGCACAGCATGAATTTAAATACCAAATAATAAATGTTTCTCTTTTGGCCAGGAACCCTGAGGGTCTTCCCCTTCCAGTTTGATTTTCTTTTTTTGAGTTTTGATTGCAGAGGCCATCTCTTGACTTACTTCTTAAAGAGGCCCATTCACTGAATGAGCATTATCTCACTCAAAATGAGAACCTTAGCCTGAAGGGGCCAGGATCTCCCAATGCATCCTGGGCCAGCTCCAGTCATCCTGGTGAATATTAGGCCACTGGACCCAGATGGCTCTGGAGGAGAAAGTGAGGCTGGTGACCTTGCCCAGCCCCCCCTCACACAAATCAAAGTCAATTGCAAGTCATGTTATTGTTTCCCTGATGTCATGGTCCTCTTGGAGAATGCAGGACAAACACAACATTGGTACTAACTTCACAGAGAGAGAGAAATGCCTCCCACCATATTCAGAAGCAACCACTTACACAGATCTTGCAGGAGATAATTCTTTTCAGTCCAAAAAATTTACTGGTTCCTATCTTCTTATAATCATTAAAAATAGTACTTTGTTGGATATATTTAAATCAAATCTAATTCTTTTTTATAGTGTATAAAAAGGTACATTCTTGTGAAGTCAGTACCAATATGACACAATATAACATGTGTTAAATGTCCCTTAACTTGTGATATACTGGGCGTAAAATAAAAAAAAAATCTTTCTTTCTTGGAGCTTACATTTACACATAAATACATATAAAACACCCTATTGTTGACCCTATAATGGCAGCAAGTGTGTTGCTTTCATGGAGAAAATATAATTCTAAGGCAAACATATAACACTCCTAAATTCACATCTAAGAGTACCACAACTGGAAATATTTAAGATAATATGTACACTGTGTCACTGTTTTAGTTATCTATTTCTATAGTAGCTTAATGGTAGTAATGCAGTAATTGAATATCTTCAGTAGTTTAATAATCACATGCATTACTAGAAAAGAAATCTAAGAAAATGTCTTTGAACAAGGGAGAAATCAGCAATCAACAACATTTTCTTATTAGACAAGCTTTCTGAACAACAAATCCAAGAGAGACAATTCTCTATGATCTCTGATGACCTGAGTTGAAGAATTAAAATACTGATTCAGCATTTGCTTTGTAACTTTCAGGACACTTTTCTAAGTAGGAATTGAAACCCCAACTGAATACTAACTTGGATGATTTTTTTAACTCAGAAAAAAAAGCTTTACCAAAGACAGCTCTAAATTAACCAATATATCTTTTTTTAATATGGTTCTATAGGGAAGAAAAAAGAAATTTAAAAATCTATCTTAAGTCATAAGGCCAAGCAAGTAGGGACCAAGCAAAATTATCCCTTAATACAACCAGTAAAGCTTTTTGTTCAATATGAAAAAATAGATCCATGAAAGGAAAAAAAAGCAAGGTCAGATGAAAAGCTATATTACATACAGGATGGAGATTTATACTTTTGGGAAAGATACAAAACAGAAACACTGATATGAAAGGCACTCCTTCAAGAAAAAAATATGTATATATAAATTTTAAAGTTATGCACAAAGACAATTGTTCACACAGCCACACCTAGCCATTTTAATTAAATTAATAGAGAAGTATCTCTTTTCTGGAGAAACAATGCAGCATTTCATTTTCTAAGTTAAAAGAGAAGGGTCCTAATCCAAGAGTGATCAGTATCTTTTCTTCTCCCATATAAGCTTCTCTCTCTACTCCCCTATTAATTGATTTCTCCATTGATCTGTTAAAGTTTTAATAATAGAAGCACAAAGAAATCATAATAACCATTTGCCAAAGGAAGATTATTTGTAGTAGTTATTTTAAATGATGGTTTTCCTAGAACATTTGGAGCATGAGAAATAGACCATAATGAAGAGGAATGGAGGCATTAACATCAAATATTATGAAAATGCTATTCATTCCTTTAGGGACATTTTAATTTTTTAATTTTATCCTGTAGCTGTGTAAGCTTCAAAGTTTGGATGAACCATTCATATATAGGTGTGCTTGTCTAGGTTGGCTTTCCATGGGAGCTGATGTCCTTTGACCTTTAAAGAAAATAAAAGGAAAACATCTTTCCAACTTCTTGTGGGGCAAAAGAAAAAACCTAATTGCAGGCATTTTGACATGAATGTATAAAGAAGTCATGAGATTTCTCTTAGAAAACTAACACATTTCTGTAACATTATCTCATATTCATTTCAAAAAAGATGACCCTCTGGAAAATCTATTTTTATACTAACTACCATTTATGTACTATTTGAAGACTTAAGAAGTTCACTGATCCTCTGCAAGTCTCAGGATGATATATTGATAGAAGTATTGTCATTCCTATTTTCTACATGATGGGAACAAGACTCAGAAAGATCAAACAACTTGCCCTAGGTAACAAGTGTCAGAGGCAGGGACTAGAATCCAGTTATTTCAACTCCAGGTCCCATGATCTTCCCCCTACACCATATTGCCTTGCAATATAGCTTGAGAGCATCAATGTTGTAAAGAAAGTGACTGGGAGGCTGTAGAGAAAGAGAAAGGAAAGGAAATAAAAAAGAATGATAAGGGAGAAAATGGAAAAGGTATTTGAAATGGGAGGTGCAGGGGTAATACAGAACTAAGAACTAAAGACTAATGATTTAATGAGGAAGGGAGGGGAGTCCAGAAAAGAAGTAGAAAAAATCAAAATCTTAGATGAGAGAAAAATTAAACTAAATAAAGACTATAAGAAAATAGGCAAAAAATAAAAAGGGAAGGAGGTTAAAAGCATTTGTTAAGTACCTACACTGTGCCAGGCACTGCTCTAAATGCTTTATAATGACAACCCCAAAAGACAGGTACTATTATTATCCCCATTTGTAGTTGAAGAAAGAGGCAAACAAAGGGTAAGTGACTTGCCCAGGATCACACAGCTAGTAATTGTTTGATACAAGATAGAACTCAAGTCTTTCTGACTCCAGGACTTGTGTCATCTAGTTGTGCAAAGATAATGGACCATATGGTATAGACAGTGATAGGGAAAAAAAAACTCCACATGTTTCTCTTTTAATAATAACTTGTTGTACTTTTTTCAGATTGAATTGAACTTCAAAGCGTAGTAAACAAAGAGTTAGCCTTGGAGCCATTAAGACCTGGGTTTAAGTATTGCCTCTGACACATACTGCATGACCCTGAACAATTACTTAAGTTTTCAGTGTCCTAAGTCTCTAAATTGCAGAAAAGGCTCAGCTTTTCATGGATGGAAGGAGTTTCTTCACTTGGAATTTATATCAATGAACTCACAGGTAGAACTTGTAATAAAAAATGAATTTTCAAACTTAAGCTTTTTTCAGTTAAAAATTATTTTTAAGTTAATAAAGAAATCTGAGCTATCACATCTATGCATAGGGTTTTTATGCACAAAATTTAAATGGATAGTATAAATTAATTGAACTCAATTATACTTTTTGAACTCAATTATATTTTTAAGCAACATCATCATTGATGTTTCAATCACACCAGTCAAGGGCAAATTTAAGTAAATGCATACTGTTTTTCCCAGGCTGTTTCTGTTTCAAATTAAGTCACATATTCCAGGAAGACAAACTGGTCAAAGTGACATTTTTACTACCATTTTGAAGCAAAAAAAAAATTGGTTTATTGAGATAGTTATGTAGTATGCATCTTTGACCAAAATTTTGTGGAGGTGACCAAGTGCATCATAAATATTACCTGGTTCTGTTAGATGGAAAATACTGAGCTTGGTGACAGAAAACCTAGAGAAATTTGAAAAAGCTTATTATTAATAGTCAGCCACTTAGGTAGAGATATTTGGTCATAGCAAATGATGATGAACTATCTACTAAGTTCCAAAAAGGTTACAAGCCTGGTATTAATAGGTGGGAGTTTTTACTGTGAAATAATCATGATTACTTGATGTATTGAAGAACTAATATTTTAATCCATTCATTAGCCGCCCCCCCCCCATTAGCTTTTCTACTGCTGTGTGAAGCAACACATTTTTCCCAGACCTTCAGGCTTCTGACCTAGGAGTCATAATCATCTCCTTACTGTCTATTACCCTCCATATCCAATCTGTTGTCAAAGCCATCTTTGCAACATCTATTGAGTTAGTCCCCTACTCTCCTCTGACACTGCTACCACTCAAGTACTATCCCCTTGTCAATTGATTCTTGGAATATTACAATAACCGAATGGTTGGTCTGCCTGCCTAAAGTCTCTCTCTTCTTCAACCATTTAGCCAATAAATTTTTTTCTGAAAGCACAGATCAAACCGTATCCCAACGACCCCTTCCACCAAGTAGTTTTCTATCACATCCAGGATTAAATACAAAATCCTCTGTTTGGCATTCAAAGTTTTTCATAAATTAGCCCACTCCTTACTTTCCCGGTCTCCTAATACCTTGTTTTCCACCAAGTACTTTTCAATCCAGTGACACTAGCCTCTTTGCTGTTTCTCAAACCGTTCTCTCCATCTCATATTTCTAGGCATTTTCTCTGCCTGTCACACATGCCTGGAATGTCCTTATTTTTCCCCACATCCTGACTTCCCTGGCTTCCTTCAGGTCTTAACTAAAATCTCAACTTCTACAGGAAGATTTCCCCAACTCCTTTGACTTCTAATGTCTTCCTTCTCTTAATGATATCTTATGTTAGTTTGCTTGTTGTCTTCCCCACTAGAATATGAGCTCCTTCTGTTCAGGGCCTTTCTTTTGCCTCCTTTTTTATCCCCAGTGATAAGCACAGTGTCTGGCACCTAAGAGGTGATTGGTAAAGATTAATTGAGTGACTGATTGGACAATATAAGAAATATAGCAAGGAGAACTCTGAATCATTCACATTTTAAAAATCAGGTGTGATAGGCAATAATTCACAAGTAACAATTATTATTGCTTCACCATCATCCAACATGGTATAGAATAATTATAACATTTTGTCAGAGAAGGACTTGTACAATGATGTTCGATAATATTTCACAGATTTAAATTTTCAAGTCATTGCTTCCCCCAGGTTTCTTACCATCCTTTTGCTTTATTTGGCTATGACTTTTGTCATCAGTATGGACTTGAAATGTTTAAGTGCACCTTTTTAAATGGAGTTGTTTTGGGGGGGGAGGGAATTGGAATATTATTTCAGAAGATGAGGAGTTGTGTATATACACAAATATGTACATATACATATACACGCATGTGAGTATGTGTATGCGCATCTATGTATAAACACTGTCATATAGTCAAATTTTCAGTGTTTTTTCTAATAACACATATTGAGGAGTCTAAGATAAACATGATTAAACTTTCTGTGTTAATAAATTCTTTACTCGTTGATCAGTATAAATGATAATTAACTATTTACATAAAATATATAGGAAAGGGAATTCCTTGCAGTGAAATTATTATTATTATTATTATTAGTTTGATATTTTGTTTTAATTTTTAGTTTGCAAAACTTAGATTTACATAATTTTGAGTTTCAGATTTTCTTCCCCTGCTCCTTCCCCAAGACAGCATGAAATCCAATATATCTTCTACATATAACTTCACATTAAAATTATTTACATAATAGTCAAGTTGTAAAGAAAAATTATGACCAATGTAATGAATCATGATAAATAAGAAATAGAACCAAAAAAAACCCAGAAACAAAAATGAAAACAAAAGAGAAATAAAAAAAACAAAGGGAAAAAAAGGCAAGCATAAAGTATGCCTCAATCTGCATTCAGACTCCATAGTTCTTTCTCTGGATGTAGATAGCACTATCCATCATGAGTTCTTTGGAGTTGTCTTTGCACCTTGTATTGCTGAAAAGACAGAAGTCTATTGGGGTTAGTCATCACAGAATCCAAATATATGGAGTTGGGTGTAATGTTCTCCTGGTTCTGCTCTGCTCGCTCAGCATTATATCATGTAAAGTTTTTCCAAGTTATTATGAAGTCCATATCATACCCATTTCTTATGGCACAATAGTATTCCATTACCTTCACATATAACAAGTTGTTCAGCCATTCCTCAATTGATGGGCATCCCCTTGACTTCCAATTCTTTGCTACTACTGAAAGAGACACTATAAATATTTTTGTACATATGGGTCCTTTTCCTACTTGTGTGATTTTGGGATACAACCCTAGAAGTGGTATTGCTGGGTCAAAGGGTATGAACATTTTATAGCCCTTTGGGCATAGTCCCAAAGTGCTCTCCAGAAAGGGTGGATCAGTTCACAACTCCACCAGCAATGTAACAATGTTCCAATTTTTCCACAACCCCTCCAGCATTTATCATTTTCCTGTTTTGTCATTTTAGCCAATCTGACAGGAGAGATGTGGTACCTAAGTGTTGTTCTGCTTTGCATTACTCTAATCAATAATGATTTAGAGCATTCTTTAATTTCTTCCTCTAAAAACTGCCTGTTCATATCCTTTGACCATTTCTCAATTGGGGAATGACTTTTATTCCTATAAATTTGGCTCTGTTCCCTGTGTATTTTAGATATGAGGCCTTTATCAGAGATAATAGTTGTAAAGATTTTCTCCCAATTTTCTGCTTCCCTCCTAATCTTTGTTGCATTGGCTTTTTTATACAAAAACATTTCAATTTAACATAATCAAAATTAT
>CM053622.1:215082380-215102892 GCA_028646595.1 Phalanger gymnotis | reverse complement strand
AAAAAAATAGTCCTTGTTCCTAAGCAGTTACATTCTACTGGTGTGTGGGGAAAGAGGTACTACAGTACCCAGATAATAATCAGATAAATGGATAGAAACCATACAAGCATCTCTTCCAATGGAATTAAAACAGCTAGGCTAGAGAGCTTATTACATCTATTTCCTTATTTCTCTATTGCCTGACCTATAGTAAGCACAAGAAATGCTATTTGAAATGCAATTAGGAGTCTTTCCTTTCTCTTTCAACATGGTACCAATGGATATGTGTATATGTGTGTGTGTGCATATATGCGTGTATTTGTATATATATATATGCGTGTGTGTGTGTGTGCATGTGTGTAGGTGTGTGTTTGTGTATGTATAAATGCACTCATGTACATATACATCCACCATATATGTATATATATGTATATATACATACACACACACACACACACATACACATATATCCTCCATGGAGAAGTGCTCATTACCATGTATCTCATCAAGTTGATTGAGAAGGTCTCCTGATCAAATACAAAGAAAATATAAAGTCTGTATTATTGTTCAGTCATGTTTGACTCTATGTAATACTATGGACTTTTGTCCATGGGACATTCTCAGTAAAGATATTGGAGTGATTTGCCATTTCCTTCTGCAGTGTGTCCCCGTTTTACAGATGAGGAACTGAGGCAAATAGGGATTAGGTAACTTGCCCAGAGTCACCCAGCTAGTAAGGGTGCAAGGTCAGATTTGAACTCAGATCTTCCTAGCTCCAAGCCCAGTGCTCTATCCATTGTGCCTCATAGCTTCCTCATACAAGTTATAAAAAATAATTTAAAGAAGGAAGTGCTAATACTGTCCATCAAGTAAGTTAGCAAGTAAAAGAAGCTAAGGAGTTTCAATGGGCAGAGGTGAGGAGGGAGAACCATTACAGACATGAGAGATAACTTTCACAAATGCATGGAAGCAGTAGATAGAAAATCTTGTGCAGGGAACAATCAGCAAGACAGTTTGCTGAAATGAAGAGAGAGTGAAGGAAATTAAAACTAAAAAGAAAAAAGTGATAAAGGAATTTAAATGACCCTCCAGAGTAGATGAGGGAGACTATGTCCTCTCTTATTCCTCCTTTCAGGCGACACCATTTATTTTAGGAGATAAGAAGAAGGAAAAGACCTAATACTGGATATAATATAAATCTAAATATTTATGAGGCTGAACTCCACAGACATTAGTATATGTGTATATGGGGTAGAAGAGAATGTGTGAAAGAAGAGAATGTGACTCAAAGAGAACAGGCAGAAGGAAATGTCATGGTAGCCTGGAGAATGGGTGACTGGTAAGGTGATTCTAGGTCTAGATGAACTCTTTCTTATCAAGAAGTTGTAGTAGTTAACTGCTGCATTAAGGAAAATCATGCAACCTTATTAGTTCAAAATGTGTAAGCCCTAAATGATATAGGGTTAAATAATCAGAGTTTAATATCCCCTTCTTCCTAATCTGACAAGTTACACTCCAGAAGGAGGAAGCTGGTGTAGTTGAATTTGTCATTGAAAACATCTTAGTTTATTGTGTCTTTGTGGTGGTAGGGTTGTTTAAATTGGTAAAATTAGATTCCTCTTCTAATTACCTTTTCTGTAGTCACTTTGCAGGAATTTTAACATGTAGAGCCCTTTGTGGACCCATCCTAATTTCACTAGATTGCACTTGGAAGGCTGCAAAGAGCTGTAAAATCCCCAGCATCATTTACCTTTCCCATGGGCATTGGCCAGCCTCACCGTCCCTTCAGTGATATGGCCACAATTTTAGTGGGTTTTTTTCTTCACTTCTGTTACCCAGCCGCTCGGCTGTAGCAATTGCATTGCCTCTCTGTTTTGACCTGTAAATCCTTTCTAATTTCCCACTGTCTTTGTGCTCAGGAAAGGATGTAACACTGGTACATCGCCCGATTAGCAACAGGGCCTCTCGAGAATGACTGACTTCAAAGGAGAAAGACTGAAGCCCAGAAAACATTGATTTCTAGCACGTGGATCCTGAGTCTAATCAAATTTTGGTAATATCAGCCTGTGACCTTTTCTCTTCTTAGGGAATTTATGCAAAACTTAATCCCCTACTCCCTTATCATTTGGTGTTTGCCTGTGCTGTCTACAGCATGATTATTCGAAAATTTCACAGCATTAATTGGACATGATTGGATTTTGATTTGTGATGTTTATTGTACTTTAGAAGAATGCATATACCATTTTTGAAAATAAGCACAACTTTTCAGCAAGAAGGAAAGCAGTGTTGCTAAACAGGCAATTTTATTATCCTCTCTCAGTCTGTTCAAACATGCACAGTTAGCAACTTCAAGTAATATAATAAGGTGACATGCAATTCTTCTCTTAAAGTCCCTGAAATTTAAAATAACAATACTCTCTGAATTCTAGGAGTAAATATTTTGATAATTGTTCCATGTACAGGTTATATTAAACTGGGAGAATTACATCATTTTATACTTTTTGCTTAAAATTCACCTAATTTCTTCAAAGCATTTTAAAAAATAAACTTTAATTAATTTACACTAACAATGGCTCTGCCAGGTACATAAGTATCATGTTCCCATGCCCCATATGAATTGCTTATTTGTCAACAATATTTCATTACTGTCATTTATATTTTTGTAATCTGAATATGATGGTAGCAATGCAACTGTACTCCCACAGAAATTGACTGGACCATCACTTTCACCTTTTCACATCTGGCTGGTATCATCCTATAGTATTTTGAAAACTGGCAAATCATTCAAGGCAGTGAGGCTGCAAATATTGCTTGGATTTACCTGCTACTTATATGAATTTTCATAAGGGTTTTTACTGCAATCATTTTAAACAAATAACTACCTGGAAGGTTATAATGATTAGTTATAGGGAAATCATCCCACAGTGATATTCAAAAACATAGACTCTTTAAAAATTTAGTAAAAAATTTAATAAACGAATTACAACTCCTTTCTCATAGCTACCCTTTTGTCTACCAGTAATCAGCATTTTCTACATATTTCAAGTTATTGCCTCCAAAATAATGAAAACAAAGCTAAAATATATTAAAAGTTGCTATAATTTTTATAACAGAATAAATTCCTCTTAAAGGTCATATTTGAGATCAGGATACAAACATCATTGTTTTTCTGGAATTATATCAACTTCAACTTAAAATTTCTTTTATTTTGGGGGTATAGGCTACAAATTCCATTATATTTGACTGTGTAAAAATTGAATCCTATTAATTATTTTGTTATCACTTGAAATCAGGTTTAAAAGAACCAATTTTACATTGTTAGTATTATTCTTCAAATTTCAAAAAAAATGAGGATTTATTCCTATTGATAGAGTATCACTGGTAGGTTTTTGATAATACAAATTTTAAGTGAAATTTCTCCATGGCAAGAAAAATGGTCTCTAACAGAATAACAGTGCAATTTTTAAAGTTTTTTAGGTCTAGTGAAGTGACAGTTGTTCCCATTATTTAGTATGAAAAATAAAGACCATATATTTTTTCCTTCCTCATTCACCTTGTACTGTTATCATATATCATTCCTAACGTAGCCTGAACTACTGCTGCAGAAATTTACTTCAAAATGAAGCAAAATTCCGTAAAATATTGCCACCCCACCCATACACCCCTCCTTTTATATCCCTTTCATGTGTTTTCTGCTCTCCTAAGAATGTAAGCTCCTTGAGTTCAGGGATTATATTTCTTTCTGTTTTTATCTGAACACCTGATGCTTAGCATAGTGGAAGGGTGGGAACGAAGGAAGGAAATAACATTTATTTATCACATACTATGTGCCAGACACTGGGCTAAGTGCTTATATGAATATTATCTCATTTGATCTCCACAGCAACCCTGTGAAATAGGTGCTGTTGTCACTCTCATTTTACATTGAGGAAACTGAGGCAAACTGAGGCTAAATGACTTGCTTGAGATCACAGAGCTAGTAATTATCTGAGATAAGATCTGAACTCAGGTCTCCTAGACTCCAGGCCCAGTGATATATCCACTGAGTCACCAAGCACTAAGCACATAAGCTTAATAAATGCTTGTTGACTGACTATCGTATTTACTGTGAAATGAATTGCTGTGTTACTTTGTATGCTTGAATACCTTGCAAAAAGAACTGTTCCTTATACTTGATAAGTATTTATAGAATTGAATTCATGAATGGTAATGAATGTTTTTTTTAATAAGGGATGTGCATTATTTTCCTGCAAAGATATTATTGCATTTTTTCACTTATCATAGACACTATGACTGAAGGTACAGCCTCAGGTAATCTGATCATCATGATAATAATGACTTGCTTTTTTATACATCAATGCATATGTTACTTCATCTTATCCTTGACACAGACTTGTCAGACAGGTAGGGCAATTATAAGCAGTCCTATTCTACAGAGAAAAGTATGAAATCTCAGAGCAGTTCAATACTTGACAGTGGTAGTAAGCTAGTAAGTGGTAACAGGTGATTTTAGCTAATCAGTGTTTGTTGAATTTAATTGGATCAAATTGAAGTTGTACTAGTTTGGATAGCTGGCAGATTTCATGCAAAGTCCTTTTCAAGGAAATTCAAGGAAATGTCCAGATTTATGCTGAACATGGCCAATGGAGGAATTTGTTTTGCTTGACAAATGTGTGTGTGTTTATGTGTGTAGACAGACATACAGACACACACACATATACACACACACACACACACAAGCACTACAAAGTAGTTGTGTTTCTTCTTTTCTGTTCCTAATTGGGGGGCAGGGGGGAAAATAAATGCTTGTTAATTGAAAAAAGTAAAATTTAATTGAACAATATCAATATTCTAATGTAGGGAGATAAAGATATTTCTGCCGAAAGTAAAGGACCAATGACGAGTTTTGTATTATTCACTGTTTGTTCACTTGTTTTTGTTTTCTTTTAGGATTTTATTTTATTTTGCTGCTGACGCATTTTAGAAGGTAATAATGTGGGTTTGGACAGTAGAAAATAATTGCCTTGATTTCTTCCCTTGACTTTTCTTCTGGCTGAAATTAATTTTCATGTCAGCTCAAAGAGGTTCCTGTGAATGAAATATACATCATGTCCTTGCTTCTATATCACTCTTATTGAGACTCTTTGAAATAGCAAACTAAAGTGGGGCTACTATAAGGAATTGCTAATGTAGTATCCTTAATAGTATTTATTTTTTTTCAAATTACATATAAAGATAGTTTTCAACATTCATCTTTATAAAATTTTGACTTCCAAATTTTTCTCCCTCCTCTCTTTCCCACCTCCTCCCCAAGACAGCAAGCAATCTGATATAGATTAAACATGTATAATCATGTTAAACATATTTCCAAATTAGTCATGTTGTGAAAGGAAAAACAGAATAAAAGGGAAAAAAACCACTAGAAAAACAAATAAACAAACAAAAAAACAAAGGGAAAATAGCATACGTTAATCTGCATTCAGACTCCATAGTTCCTTCTCTGGATGTAGTTAACATTTTCTATCACCAGTCTTTTGGAATTGTCTTGGATCATTGTATTGCTGAGAAGAGCAGAGTTTATCTTAGTCAATCATTATACAATGTTGCTGTTGCTGTGTACAATGTTCTGGTTCCACTAACTTCACTCAAGATCAGTTCATGTGAATCTTTCCAGGTTTTTCTGAAATCTGGCCGCTCATCATTTCTTATAGCACAATAGTATTCCATTACATGCATATACCACAGCTGGTTTAGCCATTCTCCAATTCATGGGCATCCCCCATCTAATTCTTTTCTACAACAAAAAGAGCTGCTATACATATTTTTGTACATGTGTGTCTTTCCCCTTTTTATGGTCTTTTTGCAATTCAAACTTAGTAGTGGTGTTGCTAGATCAAAAGTCATACATAGTTTGGTTTCTTTTTTGGGCATAGTTCCAAACTACTCTGCAGAATGGTTGGATCAGACTAAGGTAATTACCAAAAGGAAAGAGTATCCCTAATTAAGACATATGCATGGTACTGTGAACTGACTAGATAAAGACATAAAACAATGGTCATATTTTAGGGGCATTCTGACCTGGCTTTTTTCTTCCCTGTTGTCATTTGCTGGGTATGGTGGCTCATAGTTTCTGTGAGCCAACCCTTACCCTTTCAAGATACAACACTACAGCAGATAGGAGCCTAGTTTGCTAGTGAGTGGCATTAAAGGGAACAACACTAAGCTTCTCAGAAGAGCAAATCCTGTCATTGATAGTTGGATCAATGGATTATCAATCCTAGGAGAGAGATTTTCTGAGATGCATATAATTGAGATTGGTTGCCATGGCCATAAGTATGCCCTGGCTACATGTTATTTCACATGTGTTACCTTCATGTCTGTGCCATGGCAATGTGTGTCTTCCTTTGTTATATGGTAATGTATCTAAGAGTATGTAATATATGCAAATTTGGAAATAGTCTTTTGTCATTTAAGTTGTTACACTCTTTACATGGTTTTTATTTGGATGAATTCATCTTCTCTTTTGGATATGTTAAATTTAAGTTGTCTACAGGACATCTAGTTTAAGGTGTCAAATATGTGTTTTGAGATACAAAACTGGACATCAGCAGAAACTTTAGAAATGAGTAACTATATTTGAGAATCATCAGTGTAGTGACGATAATTAGATGCATGGGAGCTGATGAACTCACCAAGTGAAATAGTTTGGAGGAACAAGAAAAGAGGGGTCAGGACAGGGTCCTGTGAAACCCTCATGCTTAGGAGTAATGACCTAGATGAACATCCAGCAAAGGAGACTGAGAAGAAGCGCTTAGATAAATTGGAAGAGAACCAGGAGAAAATAGTTTCATGAAAAGTTATAGGACAACAATTGGAGATTAAACAACCTAATCTTAAACATGAGAGGGTTAAATAACAAATCATAGAAACAGTAATTTGATTAAAGAGAATGACCATGGGAAAACATATCAAACCCTATGGGATACAGCTAAAGTAGTGATGAGAAGAACATTTACATCTAAAAATGCTTACATTAATAAAAAAAGAGAAAGAGCTGACTAATGAATGGAATATACAATTAAAAATATAAAAAGAATAAATTAAAAATCCCCATTTAACACTTGGAAAATGAGAGTAAAAAAGCCCACCAATATTGAATTAATAAGTTACTTTTATGAAAAAAGAAATAAAATAGATAAACAACTGGTTCATTTGATAAAAAGGAGAAGAAAACCAAACCTCTAGTTTTTCCCCACATTTCAATTCATTTATTTATTCATTCATTCATTCATTTATCTATCTATCTATCTATTTATTTATCTATTCATTCATTCATTCATTCATTTATTTATTTATTTGTTTGTTTGTTTGTTTATTTATTTATTTATTTATTTATTTATTTTAGTTTTCAACATTCACTTCCACAAGGTTTTGAGTTTCAAATTTTCTCCCAATCTTTCCCCTCCCACCACCCCATGACAGCATGCATTCTGATTACCCCTTCCTTCCTGACTTCCTTATTGCCCTGCTGTCTATCACCCCTCCCCTGCCTTCCTTTATATCCTTCCCTTCTATTTTCCTGTAGGGTAAGCTAGATTTTTATACCCTGTTGCCTGTGTATCTCATTTCCAGTTGCATGTAAAAATAATTTTTAACATTTGATTTTAAAACTTTGAGTTCCAAATTCATTCCCTTCCTCCCTCCCCAACCACCCTCATTGAGAGGGCAAGCAATTCGATATATATTGCACCTGTGTAGTAATGCAAAATAATTCCATAATTGTCATGGTGTGAAAGATGAACTATAATTCCCTCCATCCTATCCTGCCCCCAATTTATTCTATTCTATTCTTTGATCCTATCCCTCTTCAAAAGTATTTGCTTCTGATTACCTCATTCCACCTGCCCTTATCCTTTTCCCCCTGCTTTCCTGTAGGGTAAGACAGATTTCTATACCTAATTGAGTGTGTATGTTATTCCTTCCTTAAGCCAAATCCAATGAGAGTAAGATTAACTCATTCCCTTTCACCTTCCCTATCTTCCCCTTCGTTGTAAAAGCTTTTTCTTGCCTCTTTTATGCAAGATAATTTACCCCATTCTACCTCTCCCTTTCTCCTTCTCCAAGTACATTCTTCTCACTCATTAATTTTATTTTTTAGATATCATCCATTCATATTCAACTCACCTGTACCTGCCTCTCTCTCTCTCTCTCATATATACATATATGTATATATATATATATATACATATATACATATATGTATATATATATATATATATATATCCTCCATATATACCCTAATATTGAGAAAGGTCTTATGAGTTTCAAGTATTATCTTTCCATGTAGGAATATAAACAGTTCAACTTTAATAAGTCCCTTATGATTTTCCTTTCCTATTTACCTTTTCATGCTTCTCTTGAATCTTGTATTTGAAAGTCATTTTTTTCTATTTAGCTCTGGTCTTTTCATCCTCTTTTTCATTGAATATACATTTTTCCCCTGCAAGATTATACTCAGTTTTGCTGGGTAGGTGATTATTTGTTTCAATTCTAGCTCTTTTGACCCCTAGAATATCATATTCCAAGCCCTTTGATCCCTTAATGTAGAAGCTTGTAGATCTTGTGTTATTCTGATTGTGTTTCAACAATACTTGGATTGTTTCTTTGTAGCTGCTTGCAATATTTTCTACTTGATCTGGGAACTCGGGAATTTGGCAACAATATTCCTGGCAGTTTTTCTTTTACCATCTCTTTCAGGAGGTGATCAATGGATTCTTTCAGTTTCTATTTTTCCCTCTGGTTCTAGAATATCAGGGCAGTGTTACTTGATAATTTCTTGAAAGATGATGTCTAGGCTCTTTTTTTGAACATGGCTTTCAGATAGTCCAATAATTTTTAAATTATATCTCCTGTATCTATTTTCCAAGTCAGTGGTTTTTCAAATGAGATATTTCACATTGTCTCTTATTTTTTCATTGTTTTGGGTTTATATTATAATTTCTTGATTTCTCATAGAATCATTAGCTTCCATTTGCTCCATTCTAATTTTTAAGGAATTATTTTCTTAAGTAAGCTTCTGCACTTCCTTTTACATTTGGCCAATTCTGCTTTTTAAAGCATTCTTCTCCTCGTTGGCTTTTGGGTCTCTTTTGCCATTTGGGTTAGTCTATTTTTAAGGTGTTATTTTCTTTAGTATTTCTTGGGGTCTCCTTTACCAAGCTCTTGACTCATTTTTCATGATTATCTTGCATCACTCTCATTTCTCTTCCCAATTTTTCCTCTACTTCTCTAACTTGATTTTCAAAATCATTTTTGAGCTCTTCTGTGGCCTGAAATCAATTCACATTTTGCATGGAGCTTTGAATTTGTTATCTTCTGCTCAGTGTATGTTTTGATCTTTCTTGTCACCAAGTAAGATTCTATTGTCTGTTTTGTTCATTTTCCCAGTCAATTACTTGATTTTTGAGCTCTTCATCAATGTATGACCCTGCTTCCAGTCTGGAGGATGAACTGTCCCAAGCTTCAGGGCTTTCGTGCATCTGTTTTCAGAGATACTTCTAGGGATCTGTAAGTTTTCAGTTCTTCTAAGGTGCTGTGATCTAAGGAGAGGTGTTTACTCCTCTCCTGCCCTGTGCTCTGGTGAATGAGTGACCACAAGCTCTCTCTTCTGCCCTGAAACTGTGAGGAGGGTTCCCTCTCCACTGCTGCCATAAGCCCTGCTATGCCAATGCTCCTCTTTGACCCAGAATTGCCACCCAGGACTGAGACCCAGATCAAAATATAGGTAAAGCAACAGAATCCTGCCTCAGTTCCAGCAAAGAGATTCCTGTAATCTCTTTCTAATTAGTTGTTTTATTCCCTTACACTCTGTGGGCTGAGAGCTCTGGAAGCAGCAGCTATTGCTGCTGCTGCCCCAGGGCTGTCCTGGGGCCAGGCCAGGGAAGGTCTGCACTCCTCTGTTACCCCTGTATGACAGACCTTTCCCATTGACTTCCTAAGTTGTCTTTGGCATTTGTGGGTTGAGAAGTCTGGAAACTGCCTCAGCTGCCAGTGATTCAGTCCCCTGAAGCCTGCTCCAAGTTGACTGGTGCCCTAGTCTGTGCTGGACTGCACTCCTTTCCCAACCTGGCACTACAGACATTTACCATTGACCGTCCAGGTTGTCTTGGGCTGGAAATTTGTTTCACTCTGTCTTTTTGTCAGCACTGCTGCTCTAGAATTTGTTTAGAGTCATTTTATAGATATTTGGAAGGGTTTGAGGATAGCTTAACAGAATCCTTGGTGTTACTCAGCAATCTTGGCTCTACCCCCAAATCTCTCATTTTAAAAATGAAAAGGGTAACTATACCACTAATGAAGATGAAATTAAAACAATTTTAAGGAGTTATTTTGCCCAATTATATGTCAATACATTTGACAATTTAAGTGAAGTGGAAGAATTTTTACAAAAATATAAATTGCCTACATTGGCAGAAGATGAAATAGAATATCTAAATAGACCCAATTTTAGAAAAATAAATTGAACAGGCCATAAATGAGCTTGTCAAGAGAAAGGCACTGGGACCAGAAGAATTTACAGGTTAATTCTATATAAAACATTTATAGATCAACTAAGTCCAACAGTAAATACATTATTTGGAGTAACAGGTGAAGAAAGGAGTCTACCAAACTCCTTTTATGAAATGTCTGAAAAAAGAATGCCCACTGTCACCAGTATTGTTCAACATTGCATTGGAAATCCTAGCAATAAGAGAACAAAAATAAATTGAAGGCATCAGAATAGAGAATGAAGTGATAAGACTCTCTCTTTTTGCAGATAAGATGATATTCTTGGAAAATTCCAAAGACTCAAATAAGAAATTAGTTGAAACAATTGATAATTTTAATAAAATAGCATAATAAAAGTAAGTCTATATAAATCATCATCATTTCTATACATCACAAACAAAACTCCCTAAGAAGAGATAGTAAAAATAATTCCATTTAAAATAACTCTTGACAGCATAAAATGCCTGGAATTATACCTGCCAAAACAAACATGGGAAATATACAAACAAGATTATATTTTTTTTAAAAAAACCTTTTTATACAAATAAAATAAGATTTAAATAGCTTGAGAGATATTAATTTCTCATGGGAGGGCAGGGCCAATACAATAAAAATGACAATTTTACCCAAACTAATTTACATATTCAACATCATACCAATTAAATTACCAAATATAGTTTACTGAATTAGAAAAAATACTAACAAAATTCATTGGAAAAAACAATGAGTCAAAAATATCAAAGGAAAAATGAAAAATAGTGTAAAAGAAGGAGGTTTAATAGTACTATACCTTGAATTGTATTATAAGGCAATAATCATCAAAACTATCTGACACTGGCTAAGAAATAGAAAGGTAGATCAATGGGATAGAGTAGACATACAATTTCTAGCAGCAAATAAACATAATAACCTTGTATTTGACAAACATAAAAACTCAAGACTGGGATAGGAATTTATTATTTGATAAAAATTGTTGGGAAAATTGGAAAACAGTATGGCATGAAGTGGATATGGATCAATATCTCACACCATTTACAAACATGTGGTCAAAAAGATATAAGAAGAGATTTTATAAGAATATTGGAAAAACATGGAATATATTACTTATCAGACTTACAGAGAGGCAAACAATTTTTGAGTAAACATGAGATAGAGAGCAAAACTAGGTGTAAAATAGATACTTCTATTATATTAAATAAAAAAGTTCTTGTTTTTACAAATAAAAGAAATATAGCCAAGATCAGAAGGAATGCAGAAAAATGGAGGAAAAATATAGACAGTTTATAAGATATAAGTCTCATACCTAAAATAATAAAGAACTTTGTCAAATCTTTGTCAAAACGAATAAGAGTTCTTCCCCAATTCGTAAATGGTCAAAGGAAATGAACAGGCAGTTTTTCAATGAAGAAATCAAAACAATTTAAAGTCATATGAAAAATATTCTAAATCATTATTGATTAGACTGGGGAACCTGGTGCCTGGAGAGCACATGTGACCCCCTAGGTCCTCAAGTGTGGAGTTTTGATTGAATCAAACTTCACAGACCAAATAAGCTTAATAAAAGTATTTTTTTTTCTGTAAAACTCAGACTCAATCAAAAAGCCATACTCAAGGACTCAGAAGGTCACATGAGGCCTCCAGCCCTAAGGTTCCTCATCTGTGGATTTGAGAAATGCAGATTAAAACAACCTTGAGACATCATTTTACACCTATCAGATTGGCTAAAAAGACAGAAGGGGAAAGTGACAGATGTTGGAGAGGATGTGGAAAAATTGGGACACAAGTGAGAATTGGTGGAATTGTGAACAGATTCAACCATTTTAGAGAGTAATCTGGAATTATATTCAAAGAGTTATTAGACTACCTAGACCTTTTGGCCCAGCAATACCATTCCTATGTTTATTTTTAAAGGTGATTAGGGAAAAAGGAAAAGAACTTTTATGTTACAAAATTTTTATAGCAGCTCTCTTTGTGGTGTCAAAGAATTGTAAATTGCAAAGATGCCTATCAATTGCAGAATGGCTAAACAAGTTAAGGTATACATGATTGTAATGAAATACTACTGTGCCATAAGAAATGATGACCTCAATGATTTTAGAAAAAACATGGAAGGCTAATACAAAATGATGAAAAGCAAAATGAACAGAACCAAGAGAACATTGTTTACAGTAACAGCAATTTTTTTAAAAAATGATTTTGAGTGAATATGTTATTTCATCTATTATAAGCATCCAAATTAATTATAAAGGATGTATGAAGAAAGATGCTACATGCATCCAGAGAAAGATCTGATAGAGCTATGTATAGAATAATTTTACTTATATATTATATATGCATATATAATATATGTAAGGTGTATATATATGTGTGTGTATATATATATATATATATATATATATATATATATATATACAACTATCTGTGTCTAATGGTAGCCATCACTAGGTTGGGGGGGGGGGTGGAGAAGGAAGGAAAAAAAGAAATAAAAAGAAATATACAGGATAATTTTGTTGTATATTTGAAAGTAATGGCAAGTTGTACATAGTAGATCTGCAGTTTCATATTTAATCCTCTTTTTATTGAACTATGTTATGGAAATGCTTGTTTTACTACATGAATTAAAAAAGAAAAGAAAAAAGTTATAGAGAAGTATTGAGAAAAAAAGTGATTGACAGTGTCAAATGCTACATAGGACTAGAGAAAAATAAAGATTGTAAAAAAGGCATTAGATTTAGTAATTAATAGACTGTTAATAATTTTTGAGAGAGCAGTTTTGATTAAATGAAGAGGTCAGAAACCAGACTGTAGAGTGTTAATTAGAAAGTAAAAGGAGAGAAAGCATTAACATCTATTTTACATGGCTTTTTCGAGGAGTTTAGCCACAAAAAAGGAAGAACAATATCGAACTATTAGTAGCAGGGATGGCTGAACCAAACAAGATTTTTTTTAAGGATTAGACAGACATGGGCATTTATGAAGACAGGTAAGGAAGTAACCAGGAGAACAGAATTGTTCCAGAATTGAACCAGGGGACAATTGAAGGTATTTGAGGGAATGGGGATAACAGAGGGAGAAACCTAGAGAAGACGGGATGGAATGGGATCACTTGTGCATGTACTGCAATTTGCCTTGGCAAAGCAAAGGGCCACCTTGTGTGAAACAATGGGAGGGCAGAGATAGTGGCAGAAGACATAAGGGTGATGTGACACGAGATGGGGAAAAGAGGGAGCTTTTGGTGAATGGTCTGGGTTTTTTTTGTTTTTTTTTTGGTTTTGTTTTTTTTTTACTAAAAAATGAGACAAAGTTCTCAGCTGAGAGTATGGTGGGAGGGGGAGCCACAGGAGGTTTGAGAAGGGATGCAAAGATTTGGAAGATAGTCTGGGGAAGTAGTATAATGAATTAATTAGGGAGATGTAGAGGATTGCTTTAGCACTGATGCCTCAATCGAAGTTATGTAACATAAATTTTAGTGGCCTCAGTAATCATGATTTGGTGATTTTTCTCCAGTTTCTTTCATCAGCATATGTATAGTAATGAAGTCCTTGAATTGTGGGAGTGATCCAAGGCTGAGACTTTGCAGACAGGATAAAGGGGTAATGAACTCAAGAGAAAATGACAGTGGTTAACCAAAGAGTCAAAATGCTCAAGGAAAGTGAATGAAGCCAGTGTAACAATGATGACCTGAAATGGAGGGGAGATGGATGGGTTAAGGGTTTGGAGGTCATGGTTTGGACAAAGAAAAAGGGTTTGTAGTTTCTGCTTGAAAGCAAGAATGTATCCTCACCAACTAGCACCATGTTTGGCATATTTTAGGCCTTTGAAAAATGCTTGTAAATCCAACAATTTGTTGATTAGACATAAGAATTCCTTTTTTAGAATGTTTAGCTTATGTGTCCCACGTATTGTAATAAGGTTTCGTTTTTAAAAGCATTTAGAATAAGAATACTCAGATAGTAGCATACATATGACCTAATAAATCTTTCACTTCTCACTGGTGACTCAGTCCCTATCCACCAAAACCATAAACTCCCAGCCCATCTCTACTTTCCATGTTTCTTCCTCCCCAGGGTCTTAATGGTAGATTTATTCATTGCAGGTTGATTGAAATCAGCTTCACAGTTCTCAGAGGAGTGAAATTCACTTTTTAAATGACTTCCAGTCAATTTTAGTGAACTTCTCAAATCTTAACACCTTTTATCCCCTAAAATGTTATTCATATAAAAGATTAACAATGAATCACATTTTTTTAGCTAAAAAAGTTTGTGGCTTGTTCTTCAAATGGTAGTCCCACCAAAAAAAGGTCACATATATCAAAGGAGGGAAAAACATATATCTCTCTTTTTTTACCCAGATAAGGATCTATTTCTCAACTATTCTTTCATGTAAACTCTCAACCTGACTGGAACTTCTCTAGGCATTCTCCTTTTACTTCTCTTACTCCCCACCCCACCACCCCCTGGCAAAGCATGAATCTGACACCTCTATAACCTATTTTATTTGTAAGGATTACTACATACATTTCTGAATATGCCAGATTACAGTACTGACAGCTACTTCATATTTCATTCACCAAGAAATATTCTTCAGAAATGTCTAAACCTAAGCTTCTTCCCAATGTGAACCCTGGAGGATATTTCTGAATGGTAACTATGTTGCTCTCCCAACCAGAATTCATAATTATCTTAAGAATTACCTAGGTTACACTTTTGAATTTGGGGTAATTTTTACATATTTGTTTATGAGAAAGATAGTTTGTTTTAGTAGAAAAGAATCTAACTCTGGAATTATAATGCAGGATAATCGAATCTTGGTGGAATCTCAAAAGAACTCCCATCTGTAGCAGAAATCTACTCTCCAGCATCAGGAAATAAATATGCATTTATCAAGGGCCTACTGTGTCCCAGACACTGTGTTAAGCACTGGAGGTAACAAAGACAAGGAATAAAACATCCCTCACGATAAAACAAAAAAAAACCCCTCATATTCTCTTAGGAGAGATGCTACATAAATATCAAAGTATAGGCATAACAAATATATATATAATAAACTCATGGTAATTAGGGAGAGAGGGCACTAGCTGTTGAAAGGATCAGAAAGTGCTTACCATTGAAAGTGGTTCATGAGCTGCATGTTGAACAAAGAAATTGTATGGGGAAGTGATAAGAAGGGGGTGCAGTTCAAGCAATGTGGATTAGTTTAAGCAATGGCATGGAGATGGAAGACAGGCCATAATAAAGAGAAGGGCAGTTTGGCTAAATGACAGAATGTGGGAGGCAGAATATTGTGCATGGAAAATTCAGCAGAGGAGCATTCACTGTAATATTGTGAAGGGCTTTAAAAGCCAAAGAGAAGAAATTATATTTAATATTAGAAGCCATAATGAGCCACTGGATTTTATTGAATAAGGCAGTATTATAGTCAAATATATGCTTAAGGAAAATCACTTTGGCAGCTGTGGAGAATAGATTAATAGAGAGATACTTTGTGCATGGAAAGCAGTAGGAGGTCATTGAATTTATCTGGGTGAGCCATGATGAAAGGCTGAATTGAACTGGTAGCTGAATGAGCATAGAGGAGATAATATGGAAGAGATGTTGTGAGGGTGCAATAGCAAGATGTGACAACTGATTACATACATGGTGTGAGGAAGAGATAGGAGTATATGGAAATGATGGTCATTCAGACTCCATTTTGGTACCTCCAGGGATGCAGTATCCAAAGCCATCCAGGCACTCCTTTGGAAAGTTATAAGCATTAGAATGGTTTTCCTAGTATATAACCAAAATATCTCTCTGCAACTTCCACCTATTATTGCTTGTCCTGAGTGTGAATAAAGCAATTTTAATTTCTCTTTCACATGACAACTCTTACTCTATTTTTTGGCAGCTATAATATCCCACTCACAATCCCCAAAACAGTGTCTTCTTTTCTCTAGTT
Organism: Phalanger gymnotis; assembly: GCA_028646595.1. Lineage (NCBI taxonomy): Eukaryota > Metazoa > Chordata > Mammalia > Diprotodontia > Phalangeridae > Phalanger > Phalanger gymnotis. The sequence continues at coordinate 215,086,428 of CM053622.1, read as the reverse complement.
GATCATACTTTGTTTCCCTTTGGGCATTGCTTTCGCCTGTTCATACTTTTCACCCTTGACTTAACTGCTTTCTTACCTTGAAACTTCCCTCAGTGATGGGGCTTATACACCCTGAAAGATCCCTCCTAAATGCAGGTCCCCATCATCTGTTTGTGAGTTTCTCCAGAGAGTGTTTATTATGGGGACATGTCCAGGCCACCCATGCTTTATTTCCCTCCTACTTCCCACACCATGCCAAATACATTACTTCCCCCCTTTGCTTTTAGCTTTCTTTCATGCATTTTCTTCTATTAGCATGTAAACTCCTTGGAGAAAAGAACTATCTGTTTTATTTTGCTTGTATTTGTATAATCATCATTTACCACAGGGACTAAAACATAATAAGTAGTTAAAAATGCTTGTCATATGCCTTCTTGACATCAGCATAGATACCACCACTTCCTTCAGCTAGTCCTCATATTACGTGAATTCTGGTCCCTTCTACACTCTGGTAGGGCTCCTATGAAAGCTCTTCAGCTTGTGAATTTTCCTTCTAAAAGTATCACTTCGAAGTGATACAACAGATACATATAACAGAAAATACAACAGATGTGTTATGTGTTATAGCCAGAGAAGAATACAAAAACCCTATTACCTCCATGATTCCAAGTGCTATCCTTTTCTTAATGCAGTCTATTATTAAGTGATTTTTTTGCATGTCAAGTCAGATTGCTGACATTTTTATGTGTGCTTGTAGTAAGATAACTGTAAGATTGAAGTACTCTTTTACAGGGACTGTCATCTAACTACATCTCCCAGATCATGTAACTTTGCAGGATTTTTTCCTTGATGTAATAGGGTTTTTTTTTTTAGGCTATACATGTTCAAACATGTAAAACATATTACTGTATTAGTCCTGTTGTGAAAGAAGGGAAAAAGAATAAACACTATGAAAAAATACAGAAAGTGAAAAATAGTTTACTTCGATCTGCATTTAGTCTCCATCTTTTTTTTCTTTGGATGCGGATGATGTTTTAATAATGAGTTCTTTGGGATTGTCTTGCATCACTGTGTTTCTGAGAATAACTAAGTCATTTGCAATGGATCATAGTACAGAATTGTTCTCCTGGTTCTGCTCACTTCATTTTGCATCAGTTCATATAAGTTTTTCCAGGTTTTCCTGAAAGTATCCTGCTCATCAAAGAATATTGTCAAGTGAAAAAAATGCTCTAAATCACTACTGATTCTCTGCTTTGACTTTTCTTACATTAAGTATGAGCATCATATTTGTGTTACAAAAAGAATCTGGTAGGACGTCTTCCTTGCCTATTTTCCCAATTAATTTATACAGTATTGGGATTAATTATTCTTTAAATGTCTGGCAGAATTTCCTTATGAATTCATCTGGTTCTGAGGATTTTTTCTTAGGGAGTACACTGATGGCTTATTAAATCACTCTTTTTTAAAGATGGGATTATTTAAGTATTCTATTTCCCCTTCTGTTAATCTAGGCAATGTATTTTTTTTTTGTAAATATTCATCGATTTCACTTAGATTGTCAGATTTATGGGCATACAGTTGGGCAAAATAGCTCCAATTATTGTTTTGATTTCTTCTTCATGGGTGGGGAATTCACTCTTTTTATCTTTGATGTTGGTAATTTGGATTCTTTTCTTTTAAAATCAAATGAAGTAATTCCTTATAAATATTTTTTTTCATAAAACTAGCTCCTAATTTTATTCTTTAGTTCTAAGGTTTTCTTACTTCTCTTCTTATCAACCACTTATTTGATTTTCAGGATTTCCAATTTGGAGTTTAATTGAGGTTTTTAATTTTCTTAATTTTCTAGTTTTTTTTAGTTGCATGCTCAATTCATTGATTTGTCTTTTTTGCACTTTATTGATGTAAGCATTTAGAGATATAAATTTTACTGTAAATGTTGTTTTTGATGCATCTCATTACTGTATTTAACATACATTTTGGTATGTTATCTCATTGTTTACATTCTCTTTAATGAAATTGTTGATTGTTTTTAAGATTTGTTCTTTGACCCGCTCATTCTTTAGGAGTAGATTAGTTTCTAATTAATTTTAATCTATCTTTTTGCTGTCTTTCAGGAAATGTAATTTTTATTGCATCATGATTTGAAAACAATGCATTTAATATTTCTGCCTTCCTGCATTTGATTATGAGGCTTTTGTTGTCATAATACATGTTCAACTTTTTTGTAGGTGTCATGTACCCTTGAGAAAAAAGGTTAATTCTATCTTTCAATTTTCTCCAGACGACTCACGTCTAACTTTTAAGAATTCTATTCATCTCCTTAACTTCTTTCTTGTTTATTTTCTGGTTAGATTTATCTAGTTCTGAGAGGATAAAGTTGAGGGCCTCCATTAGTAGAGATTTATTGTCCATTTCCTCTTGTTCAACCTCCATAAAAAATTAGATGCTATACCATTTGGTGAATATGTTTGCTACTGATATAACTGCTTTGTCTATGGTACCTTTTAGCAAGATGTAGTTTCCTTTCTTATCTCTTTTAATTAAATCTATCTTTGCCTTTGTTTGGTCTGAGACCACAGTTGCTACCCCTGATATTTTTTTTTACTTCAGCCAAAGCATAATATATTCTGTTCCAACATTTTACCTTTACTCTATGTACATCTTCTGCTTCACATGTGTTTCTTGTAAACAACATATTATAGGATTCTAGCTTTTAATTCACTCAGCCATCTATTTCCATTTTATGGGTGAATTTATCCCATCCACATTCACAGTTATGATTACTAACTTTATATTTCCTTCCATCCTATTTTTTTTCCTTTTTATGCCTTTTTCCCTTCTCTCCTTTCACTTTGTCCCTCCTCACCAGTGTTTTGCTTCTGATCACCACCTCCCTCAATTTACCTTCCCTTCTGTCATTTCCCCCACCTTGTCCCTCTCCCTTACTATTTCTGTAGAGAATAAGACCAATGTCTATGCCCTATTAAGTGTGTATTATATCCCCTCTTTGATCCATTTCCAATGAGAGTAAGGTTCAAGTAATCCTCACTCCACTCCATTCTTTCCTTTACTTTAATAGAAATACTTTACTTTCCTTTCACTTTAATAGGTCTTTCGTATCTCTTCATGTAAGATAATTTACTTCATTCTACCTCACCCTCTCTCTTCTCCCAGGGCAATATTCTTTCTCACTCTCTTTTTATATCATCCCTTCTTTATACTCACACACTGTTATATATACTCCTTCTAACTGCTCAAATAGTGATATATTTCATAAAATTTAAAAGTGTCATCTTCCCATGTAGGTATATAAACAGTTTAACCTTATTGAACAACTTATGTTTTCTCTTTCCTGTTTAGTTTTTTAATGTTTCTCTTGAGCCTTATATTTGAAAATCTAGTTTTCTGTTTAGCTCTGATCTTTTCATCAGGAATGTTTGGAATTCCTCTATTTCATTGACTATCAATTTTTTCCCCTGAAGGATTATGCTCAGTTTTTTCTGGCTAGGTGATTCTTGGTTGTAATCCAAGCTCTTACACAATGTAATTTTCTAAGCCCTCTGATCCTTTAATGTAGAAGTTACTAGGTCCTATGTAATACTGACCGTGGCTTCTAAATATTTGAATTGATTTTGAATGCTTGCATTATTTTCTCCTTGATTTGAGAGTTTGGGGATTTTGCTATAATATTCCTAGGATTTTCAATTTTGGTATCCCCTTCAGGAGGTAATCAGTGGATTCTTTCAAGGACTATTTTACTTTGTGGTCCTTGGTTATCAGGGCATTTTTCTTCCATTACTTTTTGCAAGGGAGTTGGAGTAAACTGACTTGCCCAGGTTCACACAGCTAGTGAATGTCAAGTGTCTGAGGCTAGATTTGAACTCAGGGTCCTCCTGATTCTAGGGCTGGTGCTCTATCCACTGTGCCACCTATATGCCCCTTGATAACTTTTAAGTAGTCCAATAACTCTTAAATTATCTCTCCTGGATCTATTTTCCAGGTCAGTTGGTTTTCCAAAGAGATACTTTATATTCTCATTTTTTTCCCATTCTTTTGATTTTTTTTT
>CM053622.1:215065943-215081880 GCA_028646595.1 Phalanger gymnotis | reverse complement strand
GAGTACTTTGTTCCAAGCTTGAGGGGATGCGCTGTTGTTTTCAGAGCTATTTCTATACAGTCAGCTCTGCCACACCAGCACTCCTCCTTCCCCAAGAACCACCAGCCCAGACTGGACTCAGATCTTAAGCAGGCTCTACACTCTTGCTCTAATCTGCCACTTAATTCCTCCCACCAGGTGGGCCTGGGGTCAGAAGCAACTGCAGCTGTAATTCTGTAGCTGCACCACCCTGGCTGCCCCTGGGGTGGTGGCCAAACCAGGAGCTCCTTTCACTCTGTCCCTGCAGTTTTTCCCACCAACCTTCTCTGTTGTCTTTGGTGTTTGTGGGTTGAGAAGTCTGGTAACCACCATAGCTCACTGATTTAGGATGCTAGGGCCTGTTCTGCTGGGCTCCAGGTCTGGTTGGTCCAGTGCTCTATCCCACTCTGCTCCCAGCTCTATGCCATAGACCTTACCCATTGACCATCCAGGCTGTCCTGGGCTGAAGCCCTGCTTCCCTCTGCCATTTTGTGGGTTCTGCAGTTCTAGAATTTTTTCAGAGTCATTTTTATACTTTTTTGGAGGGACCTGAGGGGGAGCTCCCTACTTTCCAGCTGCCATCTTGGCTCTACCCCCTCAAGAGCTTTATAGTCATTGGATATTTCTCCAATTCAGCTGACTCCAAGAATCTCAAAAGGATCTTTCCTTCCTCAAATATCTCATGGAGGCTCATTCATACCTTTCCTATGCACAATTCAATATAAATTATTTAGCTTATCAGTGGCCAGGTTTCATTCCTCCCTCTCCATACATAACCACTACAATTTTTTTGAGGACAAAAAATGTATCTAATTCTACCCATGTACTCTCAGCACTTATCACAGTGATATGCACTTATATAACATCTATTTTAACTAAATTAATAAAAATTAACAAAATTTTTAAAAATATTATTTTACCTATCTAAAAAGTATGCCTATTTTTTAAAACTGCAGTTGTATTATATTAAGAAAAAAAATGTTAATCAACTTCTAGTAAGTGCTCTTAGGTATCACAGTAACTAGAAATAGAATGTCACATTCTTGTCTTGCATCTGTGGCCACAATGAATTTAAGCTTTAAAGTTAACGATAATTTTAATGGAACTAGCAAATTTCACAAGACAAAATAAGGAAATCTAAGTGAGATTGAAATGATCACCAAATACATTTGATAATTATATGCATTTAATATGTTATAAGGTCAAAAGACCATTCCTCTGGAATGAAAGAACTAGATCATGCCCTCAATTAGGCACTATGTTTCGAATGCCAGACTCCATATGTTGGGGAAAATTGGGTAAAAATTGTTATATGTCATTTTTTCTTTTTGGGTTGGGCAGCAGGAAAAGATAATTCTTTCCTAAAGAACCCTAAACATTAATAAAACAAAACAAAACAAAACAAGAAACTCTTCAACCAGAAGCAAAATGGGAAAATGTAAAATTGACTTTACTAACCTGTCCTTTTCCAAATAAAATCATTTCATTCAAACTTTTTCTCAATTTGTAAAACAATCAGCTTACCTTTCCTCTGATTTATCTTACATATGAATTTACAAAAAAATATGAGTGCAGTAAAAATTTTCCTTCATGTTACCCTGAAATTGATTTTTTGGATAAAATGTCATTGGTAGGGTAACAATGCTTTCTATGCCCTTCCACCCCTAACTCATGATGTTTATTTCCTGAATTGTCTTTAAATTATTCTGATCCACTCTCTCTTCCATCACTCCCACACAGATTTATTCCTTATCTGTCCATAATTTAGACTATCTGAGTCAGTAACTTCAACATTGTTACAACTGTCTAACGCTTGCCTGGAAGCCTTAGATCTCCCCCATCCCAGACTTTTGTTTCTTTGTTATATGGCCATGAAGTTTGTGTTTTTGTCAATTAATAATGTGTATGATTTTATATTTAATTAAATTTTACAAATCATAATGTGTTAAAATTACATTATAACTTATGGACCATTGCTTTTTGCTTTTGCTTTTTAATTAACTCAAGTGCTTAGAATACCAAAATAATCAACTGTTAAATTAAAAATCTTCCTCGCTTATTTTTCACTCAACAATCTCTGGGATTTGAGGGAGACGAGATATTTAAATGGCTATAATTTCTGGACCAGGAATACATAATCAAGATGCCTGATTTGGACATACTTTATCTATGTGCTAGAACTACTTGTCTGCGAAAAGAGAAGCTTATCTCATGGCCTGAAGTCCATACAACTGGCTCACCACTATTTTATGGCCATGAAACTGGCAAACAATGGACCTATAGTCACATCCTTAGTGCATGCTTAATGCCACCTCCTTCCTATCCCTGTGCTTGGGAGTATAAGTTAATATGATTAAAATATATAGTCTTTTTATAATATCTGGTTTCTAATTGTGTTCTCTAGGTAGATTTCCATAGCAGCAGAAAAATTATATTGTGCTGAAAATTGATACTATAAATTCCAGTTACAATTTGCTCAACTTTTTGTCCATTACAGCCAATGTTCATTTAGCTGAGAGTGAATAGAAAGAATTTGTGACAGCAGGGCTTGTGTGGGAGCACAGGTTCAGAGTGAATGAAACTATTGTAATAAATGAATCTAGCTCAGAATCATTCTTTGCCAATCTACTTTGTTATTCCCTCTGTTTATCAAAATTTATATTGCAGTCAGGAAGCATAAGGGTTTTTTTTAAAGGAAATTTATTACTGAAAGGAACAGGAAGACACATATCTTGTAGTTATTTTCTAACACTTGAACAGTGAGAAAACAGAAGCCTTATAAACCAAAACAGCTTGAATCGCAGAAGCCCTGTACATAGCAGCTTACCTCCACTGCCTCTGTGTATTAGCAAGTTAAGGTAGGCATGAGCACCTGTACATGGTGAAGCTAGGGTTGAGAAGTATTCCCATTTCTGTGAGTAAAAGGAATGTTTTCGTTATAGATAAGAACTCCAGAGACTTTGTATCTCAATGTCTGGGGCCGCCACCCTAGTGTAGATCTTCAAGTCCCTTGGTTTAGTGGCAGTTTTCATCTCAAGAAAGCTATCTATGGTAGATAACTAGGACTGAGATGCTTCCCAGTAAAGCCTTGTGAGGACAGGAGAGGTGAAATATTTGGCCAGCCACATGATAAATCTACTGGTTTACCCTCTTTGGACTGTGAAGATCCTAATTTCAAAGTTTGGGTATTTTACCAGGAAGTATATTCTTACCATATTAAAATTGAGCATAGTTATAAACATCGGAGCGACTAAGGTTCAAAATGACAAGTATTTTGTTTCTATTTCAACTTTCGTAAATGTTTGCCTATGTATTTCAGGTGAAGAAAAGGATCTTATTGCTAATTCCTGTTCATTAAGCAAATAACATGAGCCACCAGTACTAACAAATGAATGACTACTTTATGGATCCTGGACTTCATGAGTGTTGGCACTTTTGCCACTTCATAAAGATTTGAATCTCCATCATACTCTGGCAATTTGGGGGGAGGTTACTATAGTTGAAAATTTATTACAGGTATTTTAAATTTCAGATTGGGAAAGGACTATTGTAGCCTTTTAGAACAACCTTGATTGAGAGACTCCTTGTCATAACTAGTCTGAGAAGTGGTGATTCAGCCTTTAGTTAAAGGTACCCAATGAAGAGGAATACCCTATGTTTTATAGTTTCCCATTCTACTTTTGCACAGCTCTAATTGTTGTGAAGTCAGTTTTAACCCTCAAGCTCAAATTTTCTTCTTTGTAATTTCTATCTGCCATTTCTAGTTTCAAGAGCCCAAGACAAGAAGAAAGAGTCTAATCATTCTTCCACTTGATAGTCATTCAGATGTGAGGGAAATGATTGTTTATCTCTTATATTAATTATTGAATTAGGAATAAGCTTTTCCCCCTTTTCTACTTTCTCATTCAGAAATCAGCCCCTGTATATTATTCAAAAAGCCTTTGAAGTGCAGGACTGATAATGAGAGGGAAAATTCAGATTTGTTCAAAAGTTAAAGACATTTTAGTTTAGGTGAATTGATGGATTCTGGCCCATTGTGTTCTACTCAGATAGTTCTGTGGAAAAATGGATTCTCCCTTTTGTCTAGATTACCCTGGATGAGGTAATGTGGCTGTAGATAAGTCTCTTTGACCAAGACTGAATGATTAGAATCATGTCCCCTAACTCTTCACAAGAATAGGTCCATCTCTAATTATAATATTTATTATCCTCATTGTTAACCAGTCAGAGCTGCCATACTCAGTAACATCCATTCTTCCAAGGGCACACAAGCATTCAGTGGGTTCCATGAAGGGTCTTTGGCATTTGAGAGTGCCACTGACCTTTTTATTAATTATTTTTAATATGATCAATAAAATGAGTAATTACCCAGAAACTATGTCTCTCAAACTTTTTACTTATCATAGATGCCTGAAGACCAAAATCAAATATTCCCTAAGCCTTCTTTTGTCCAAGTAAAATGTCCTCAGTTCTTTTGGATGTTCCTCATCTGGCACACACTGAAGGGATTTCAACCCTCCACTGGACAATTTGCAGGTGATCAATGTACTCCCTAATATTTTGTTCTCAGAACACCATGCATGAAGTCTGAACAAGCAATGTATGGAAGGAGTATTCCTGGGCAACGTATTTCCCTCGATCCACTTGAAAAACTTATCACCTTTCTTGGCTGCCATACTGCATTTTCAAGTCATCAACAAAACCAACAACCATTTATTAAATGTCAATTTTATGCTGGGCATGAGGCTAAGTGTTGGAGAAACAAAGAAAAGTACAAAGCAGTCTCTGCTCTCAAGGAGCTCAGCATCCAATGGGGAGAGAACATGCAAACCCTTTTCTAAAAACAAGACACTAACAGATAAATTAGAGATTAACAATAGAAGAAGAAGAATCAGCTATCAGTAAGTGATAATTAAGAAAGGTTTCTTGCAGAAATTGACATTTTAGCTAACACTTGAAAGAAGTCAGGAAATTTAGAAATAGAGATAGAAAGAGAGTTTCAGGAATGGGAACAGCCATTCTTCCCTGAACTTGGCATGATATCTCCTTCTTTCATATTTTGCACAGAAAGTCCACATGCTTAAAATGTACTAGCTCCTCATGTCTATGTCTTAGAACTTATAATTTCCTTAAAGGCTCAACTCTAAATAACTCTTCATTCAAAAGAGAATAAATGGTATTCTTAGGACAGCTGTGAATTCTAAGTTTTGATAGTAATACTGTACATCAAATACCACCTCCCAATTCCTGATCATTTCTCAGTAAATTATTGTGATAGCCTCCTAATTTCTCTCCTTAACTCAAGTTACTCACATTTCCAATTCATCCCCACACTGCTACTAAAGTGAGTTTCTTAAAGTTCAGGGTTTCTTATATCATTCTCCTACTCAAGTGGCAAATATAAATTCCTCTGGTTATCAAAGCCATCATGGTGGCAATCTACCATTCTGAGCTTATTTCACATCCTTTTATGTATACTTCAGTCCAACCAAACAGGCCTTCTTTCTTTTTTTGATATAATGATGCATCTCAGTGACTTTGTACAGGCTCTCCTTCCCCACCATTCCTACAGTGCTCCCCTTTTTCCCCTTTCTCCATTTGCCTCCTCCTCTTAGCACCCTTTTGTTTTCAAACTCTGCTCAAGTAACACCTTCTATTTATTTGAAATCCTATAGTGAAATTAAATAGAATTTAAAATATTCATAATAATCCTTGTAACATAAAGAAATACAACAGCAGAACTCAATACAGTGACCAAATTTAAATTCAGAGGATTGATGATGAAACATAACTGTCTCCTCTCAGTAGAGAGGCCATGAGCTACAGATTAGGTCAATTGGGTTGTTTAGCTCAACTTCACCTTGTCACAAGTTAATTTTGGGGGGAAAGCAATGATTGGTAAGTGACTGTGATGTAAAAAAATTAATGAAGAAGACTCTATAGAGAATTTAAAGAAGAATAGGTTTTAAAAGTGGTTGTAAAACAAATTCTCCCAACACATTTCCAGCCCCATTTTTTGGTTAATGGTGATGGAGTCAGTAGGAGGCCAATCAGAAGAAATAATTGGGTTATGAAGACACTGGTACACTTACCTTGCTCTTTTGAGTAGCTATTGAATTTCACTTGCAATGTTTTTTTGTCTTCCATTAATTCTTCTACAAGCCACATTTTGGGTGTTTTGTTATAGATGCTTATATTATTTTAAACTGGTGCTAGAGCAGCATTGGTGCATTTCTTGTCCTTCATTTCTGATGGTTTATCCATGTATAAGAAATTATCTCTAGATTATGACAATGGATGCCATTCAGTTTTCTGATCTCTTCAGATAAAATAGTCCTTCACATTTTGTGTGTGGGCTGTGTCTAAAAAGTCAAAGTTATATGTGGACTAATTGGTTATCCAGGCAATTTAGCCTTTCCTCACAGATACTTTGCTGTTTATCCAGAAAAGTAAGATTATAAAGTACTATTTATGTCCCCCACCTCTATAATGTAAGCCGTTTGAGGGGAGGAACTGTTCTTTTTTCCCTTTTTCTCCCAAGTACTGTACATATGATAACAAATGTTTCTTCAATTTAACCAAAGGAAACTAGATTGTCACAGCTCTTTTCCTTTTCTTGAGTATCACTTCTCTTTAGCCATTTATGTTTATTCCTGTATGGTACCTACAGTCTTCTTGACAGAGAAAATAGAAGTAAAAGCAGAAGTGTACAGCTTTACCTTTTCTGTCATCTTTTTTCGCCATCCCATCCACACTCTACTCTTCCTATCCTGTCTTTAGCAATTCTATTTTCCTAGGTATGGCTTCAAAATCTCTTTTTCTTGTGCTTAGCTTGGTTAGTCAAACTTGGTTCATTCTGCAGCTTAGTACTTTACACTATTTTTAGAGAACTGTTCCATACTCTTGTATTGATCCAGTTACCTAACTTGAATTTGAATCTTTTGCACATTCCTTTTTGAAAAAAAAAATCTGAATTGGTTGTTGAACTCCCTTGTATCTGCATTGTTTTTTAAACAGCTTCCCTTTTCTCCTCTAACATCATAATTGCTTCTCTTTCTATCTTCAGAATTTCTTTTTTAGCCTTTGTGTTCCAGTCTTTACTTTCTACAGCTTGACATTCTACAGGTGTCAGAATAATCATCCAAAAGTATAAAGTTTAACCATTTTACCCCCTTGTTCAAGAAACATCAATGTTTTCCTTTTGTGCATAAGATTGAGACAAACTCAACCATATGATGTTAAAGGTCCTTCACAATCTGACTCCAGCTTATCTTTCCAAACTAATTGCACATTATTTCCTTGTTTTTAGGAGTTATTTGGCAACCCCCGACACTATGAAAATGTTTTTTTTTTCCTTAAAAGGTACTAAGAACATCCCTGAGATATGATTGGCTCAAAAGACTGATGATTCAGGCTGTTGATATCACTTCCCAGTTGCCTGATTACAAAACATTCCCAAGAAGGTCTCTCTCAGGACACCATAATGGTCAATTCAGGCATGGGGGCTCTACAGAACTTACTGTATTCAGGATTTATCAGTATACATCCTGGTTGATTATCCTCTTGCTTAGGATAAATAAATCCCATTTTGTTAATTATTAGATGATCTGTTTTATTAAATTGCAATTGATTTCATTATTTCATTTCAATATCAAACCAAAATTACCAGGGAACAAGATAAGTAAGACCCAGCTCAAAAATATGTTCCATGAACTTGACACATCAGCCTAACTGGCCTATTTAGTTTGGCCTGAAGTCATTACTGAAGGCTCTAGGCAATCCAGTGGATAAAGCTCTGGGACTTGAGATAGAAAGAATTCAAATACAGCTCAATTAACTTAGTAGCTCTGAGCCCCTGGTTAAGTCACTTAGCAGTTGTCTGCCTCAGTTTCCTCACATGTAAAATGGGTATGAAAGCACCTACCTCCCAGAGTGGTTTTGAGGATAACATAAGGCACTTAATACAATGCTTAGCAAATGCAAGGTACATAATAAATATTTATTTTCTTCCTTCATCAGCACATGTCACATTTGCATGGTTTTACAAAGTTTATAAAGTAATGAGATCCCTTTTTACCACCATCTTGGGATTTCTAATTTCTGTTAAGGCTCAGTTTGTGTGATAACTCCTATATGAAGCCTCTCCTTATTGCCTTAGTTGGCAGTGTCCAGCTTCCTCCTCAAACTATCTAACAATTATCTCTCTTTCTTTGAACTGTCAATCTGTACATATGAACATATTTACATATATACAACTTTTAAACAGAGGATATATACATTTATATATAAAACATAATTTGACATATTAGCATATATATCATTATAGTATATAATTCTCCTTGAAGATTTTGCTTATCAGAATATTTTGTACTAATAGTCACTTAATGAATAGTAGTTACTTAATAAATACCAGTTAGAGTGAATTAGATTCTATAGCTTCTATTCTAATTCTTGGTGGGATGACATACTCAATTGAATTTCAGTCCATTAAGTCCTACAATTCTTTCTCTGAAAACCCTGAAGTCTGTTTACCTCAAATGAACCTCATGCTTTCCCTTTCTGCTATCTCCAAGATTACTCAAGTGGTTATTTCCCCTCAATTTTCTCCTGTGAACAACCTAGGTATTTGCTTCTCTGTCCTTACTACACTGGTCTTTGTAATCCATGTTCTGTAACCTGGTGAGATCTTCTATAACTTGAATTACATAGATATAGATTTAGAGTTACTTTCAAGCTGTGTTATACAATGTTAGTGGGTGAGATATATAAGAAAAAGAAAATGAAAGATATTTGGGAAATATAGGATGCCTCAAAAGTATTAATGCAATTTTAACTTACTGAAGCCTTTTGAAAATGGTTACATAGTAATATAAAGAATCTTGTATCAAAGGTAAAAAAAAATCATTCTAAACATCATATAGGAAAGAATAGACTCAATAGAAAAAAACAGTTATCTGAAAGTCTATAATGTATGGAGGGAATTACAAAGGCAAAACAATTCACTTTCAAGATATAAAAAGATTGAGATTATTCATAATAACTGAGCAGAGGAAGTATTTTAGAATTTTACAAATTGGGAATTCTGATCACTCTTGAATACTTAATGGAGAGTACCTGAATCTACCAAACTTTTATCTGACAACATTTGAAAAAAAATGCTAATCTCCCTTTCATTGAAAGGAGAACCATGAATCTTTCAAATGGGTAATGATGTTCAGACTTAATGATTCTTCTGAGATCAGTGAGTCATTTCTAAATTTGGGAATCAAAGTCTTTTCCAGTGGTGCAACAGGAGATAAGCAAAAAAAAAAAAACAGCACAAGATGGGAAGAGAATGAACTTAGAGAACTTTGAATGAACTTAGAATGAACTCTGATCTCCTTATTTTTCAAAAGAGCAAATTGTAATAAATACTCTTAACAATTACATTGTTGTGAGTCTCCAGAGTCCAATTCCATGTGCTAGCTTCTCCTCCCTATGTGGACTAGTGGGTCTGAATAAGTTTATGCTTGCATAAGCATTTTAATGGTTCAATGTGTGGCCACCATGCCTTTTATATTTCCCTTTAACTTGAATAGAGTCATAGGTATTGGGAGGGAGAGACCTCTTGGATCCAAGGAACAGGGAGACTAAAATTTGGAACATTCTTTCTAACTCCTTTGGAGGCTAACAGTTAAAACAGGCAAAAGTAAAGTTTGATTTTCTAAATCTATCACCTAAGTGGAGTGTGGTTATAGGGAGCCTTTCATCCCCTACATAGTAGGGAAAAATACATTTAGTAGTCTCAAAGGCAAAGAAGGTAAAATAGAAATTTGTATAGTATGTTGTTACACTTCAACATGTCTTTCTCTGTGTATAAAGTTGGACTGATTTCAAGGGGATACCCAGAGGAAGACAAGACTTCAGCTACAGAACTTCTTAAAATATAAGGGCACTTTGGGGCTATTATGAATTGAATTCAAGTGAAATGAGTTGAAGAAAAAAAGAAACATAAAAATTTTCTACTTCATATCCTGCTTAACCTGGGTTATTTTTCCCAAATGGTGTAGCACCTGCCTAGAAGAGGTTAAGGATATTCTTCTTAGAGAGTTAGATGTTCATATGCTTTTTAAAACAGAACAAGAGCCAGGAAAATTAAACATTCAAAACATTACTGAGATATCTTAAAAATTAAATTAAATTTAAAATAATATCTTTTCATGAGCAAAAAGAACTGTATAACTTTCCAAACAATATTTTTAAAAATTATATTAGTCTTATTTCTGCAATTATCAGTGAATTCCCCTAGGACAGGGGCTAGTATCTTCTACTGCATTTTCTATGGCAAAGAGAATAGTTTCAAGCAAAAATGTACTTAATGAATAATCAGGAGTTTACTAATGGTATTGGATGTTATTGAGAAAGGAAGAAATAATATGTTTTTTTTCCCATTATCAATAAGTAACCTAGAACAGATTAGGTAGAACAGAATAGGTAGGATAAAGTCACTTTGAAAATTTGGGGGTAGAGAATGAGTGGTCTCAGAAAAGTCATATGGAATATGTTAAGAAATGTGATTTATGCTAAACAAAAAGGTACATTTGAATCATAGCATAGGATTTTAGAGCTGAAAGGATCCTTAAGGTTTATCGTATATTTTATTGTTCAGTTGAGGAAATTAGCTTAGAGGAGTAAAGAAAGAGACTTGTCCAAGGCTATATAGCTTGTCAGTCTCAGATCCAGGTCTAGAGCCCAGTTAATCTGATTTACAATTGAGCACACTTTTGCCTATACCACGTGACAGAACTTCATAATACAGAACAATAGCTGTTTGGAGACCATACTTATACAGCCTTACCGTTGTAACCATAGGCAATATGTCTTTCACACCTTGTGTGCTGGTCAGACGAGTCAACTCATACTTTTACTCTGGGATAGGGCCAATATCTCTAACATGCTTCACCAGAATCTGTAACAGGACAAAATTTCCAAAAAGCTTTCTAGCTTCCTTTGACACAAATTTTCTTTGTGCGAAGTATATAGAAAAGGATTATAGTTCTAAGAGGTGACCACAAAGAATAGCAATAAGAACAGATGGACAGAAGGAAAGTAACAGGAACACTTATTTTAGAGCAAATTTTGTTGAACATGAGTAATTCCAGAGCAAAATCAAATAATTTGCCTCTAGCTAAGTAAAATAGCAAAGCAAATTCACATATTTGTATATATATGTATGTATATACATATATAATCACATCACACTATTTTTGATGAACTATGAAGGAAGATTTCAGCTTTTGGAGAAGAGTTAGCCAGAAGGTATCTTGATTTATATGTATGTTCTGCTGCTCATGTTTTCCTATCATTCCATTTGGTCAATCAACTATATTTAGTGTCCTGTAGTAATGAGTGTACTTTAACTCAACAAATGTATATTAACTTCCAACTTTATGTAAAGAACTCTAATTGGTGTGGGAGAAGTAAAGGCAAAAGCTCAGTGATTCTTGTCTTATACCTTAAATCCTCCTCCAGGGCTTTATAATAATATAGGGGCAACCAGAGTTTATCAAAAACTATGCTAGGACTCAAGTTATCAGTCACCTAGGACTTTTTAAGGGCCTGTTATGAGTCATATAGAGCTAGAGATAAAAAGAAAGGAAAAAAAAAGCTTTCTTTCAAGATGCTCATAGGCAAATGGGGGAATCAACATGTCAACAATTATGTATATATTAGATACATCTATACATTAGATGCATACATAGATAGATATATTGGAGATAATCAACAGGGGAAGGGCATTATTTTTAAGGGTGAATTGTGAAATCTTCTTATAGAAGATAGTACTTTTGCTGAGACTGAAAGGAAGCCAGAGAAGCTGGAAGATAGAGATGAAGAGGATGTGAATTCCAAGCATGAAGACAAGCTGGAGTGGGAAGAAACTTGTGGCTGGCAGACCAGCCAGCACACTATTGTAACAGTCTAGGCATGAGGCAGTAGTGTCAGATGATAAAAGGAGAAATGTTGTGTAGGTACAAATGCAGTCATTCTCTCTACTACTATAGAACAGGGCTACTTAAACTTTTTCCACTTGAGACCCCTATCAATGTTTCTTAAACTGTAGGCTGTGACCCTATATGGGGTGACAACCAACATCACATTCTCTCCATGTCTTGGTAAATGGTATATAGGAGTAGTTAGGTTTTTTAAAAAACCACTTGCAACCAGAATATCCACCAGAACACAATGAAGAACTGGAGCAGAGTATTACAGTGCAAGAATACAACAGCAACAATGCTAACAATCAACATTGCCACTAATATTAAAGGCTCACATTTATGTAACTCTTTAAGGCTTAAAAAGTGCCTTACAAATATTAGCTCATTACCTGACAATGTTCCTTTATGCTAAGTGGTATTTTATCCCCTTTTTATAGATTTTCTTTAAACAAAACTGAAGATAATTTAGGTGACTTCCCTATGCTTCCCTATTTGCTAGTGCACATCTGAGGCAAGATTCAAACTCATCCTCTTAAATACAAATCTGGCACAATATCCACTACCATATGACTTAACAAGATGGTTGATAATATCACATAAAATAATGTAAATTAATAATAAATGTCTTTGTTTCCTTATCTACAAAATCACAAGGTCAGAATAGATGATTTCTAAGATGCTTTCAGGAGCTATATCATATGATTGTACCATAATAGTATTAAAAGTGGTAATATAATAACCAGCCAAAATGTACAGCAACTCAAATTGTGTCCTAATTCAAACCAGAAATGAGGAAACTATCAGGTGATAATTTAAAGAAGTTAGCCTCTGAGGTAGGTGCTTTAGTATTCACTAGAAATGAAGCTCAGCTTTTTAAATTACACTCCGCTTTTACACAGTTGCTTACTTCTGAACATTGGCTTAATGGGCACTAGGAATAAAATAGCCATAAGGTGTTCAAAGCCATTTTCATTCGCAGTGTCTGGAAACAGGCAAGCACTTTTCTCTCCACAGGCATGCTGGTTGGAGGAAGATTCTTCAGCATCTTGAAGGTTGGGTGAGTACATTCTTCAGGACTGCCCAGAACAAAAGGGGCAGAGATACAAGGACATTTCTACTTTGACAGCTTCTACATAATCTTAGTGCACCTTAAATATAAAAGACATTTTAAGCACAATCAATCATTTCCTCAATAGTGAATGTTACTAATGATAACTCTATAATTGTGAAGTGTTTTATAAAAAAATTGTAATCTTCAGATAATATATTCTAAATGATCATTACATTTCCATGATAGCAGCAATTAGTAAAATGTTGCATGTTTCTAAAATAATCTTAAAATCTCACCTTCTCAGTGAACAATTTTGGGCCCCAATCTGGACTTCCTCAAATCTCATCCAAGTTACAGTATTGACATATATTAATGACACTATATATAATCACTCAAGAAAAAATAACAGCTGTGGCATCTGAATTAATGCTACCTATATCTTATCTTTCCCTTCAAAATAAATAATGAATATAGGTTGAAACTATTGAAACATTGGTGATTAAATTAATTTTTTAAGTATGTGCATAAAAGAGGGAAAGAGAAAGAAAGAAAAAGAATGAAAGAAAAAGGAAGAAAGGAAGAAAAAGAGAGAAAGAAAATGAGAGAAAGAAAGAGAAAAAGAAAGAAAGAAAGAAAGAAAAGAAGGAAGAATATACATGAGTATTCTATCTTAGAGGCAATGTAGTATAATGCTTAGCCAGGAAGGGTGTCAAGTCCCACCTCTGATATAGATTGACTGTGTGACACTGGGTAAACTACTGAACCTCTCAACCTAGGCAGTTCTCTAAATGCATTAAATGCAGAAAAGATAACATCCTGCCTTAATATAGGGCATTATCTCCCCTGGGAGTTCACTCTCCCAAATAAATCACACGTTCAGTCCTGATCCCCTGTGGCTAAGAACAGGGCTGTATGAGGATGTGGTTAAAATTCACATATGATCTAAATTCATCTAATGTCATACATCTGCCCCAGTGAATCAGGCTTTTTGGAATACACACCATTTCTTCTGAGGCTGCTGAGACAATTTTGTGTTATGTAATGAAAAAAGGAATTAACTTTTAGACAACCATACTCCCTAACCAGCACTAGCTGTCAAACTGGCAACTCATTTCCACTGACTATGCCTTCATTCCCTCCTCATCAAATGGCAAGACTATTAACTTACATCACAGTGTTTTTGTGAGATCCAATAGTGATAGGGTATGTGAAAGAACTCATTATAATTGTAAAGTTCCAGGGAAAATGTAGGACATTGCTAGCATTGTGAAGGTAGCTGAATGGTCATAATTTGGGGAGCCTGCAGAGTCACTGCTCTGTTATTTACTTATTCTGTGACTTAGGTCAAATCATTCTCTGCACCCTATTTTCTCTACCTATAAATGGATCAAGTAATACAGTAACCATTTTTCCTTTCCTCACCAAAATACTATTTGTCTGAAAATGAAGTACTATCCTTAAGAAGACTGTGATTTTTCAAAGAAAGGTGGTGGGTAAAATATAAGCTATTCCTTAAAATTTCATTCTTACCTAATATTCCACCAAGCTTGGTGGCCTAGAGACTTCCATAATATGAATGGTCAATTTGGGAGATTTCTTCCTTCTTTGTGTCACAGGCCCATCCAATAAAATCTGAGACACACTGGCGGAAATTAGTAAGCCAATACCAATTTCTCTTACAAATATGTGATTGAAAAGATTACTATTTTTTTTTAAACCAAAAGCAATGGAAACAAAAGAGATTTCAGTTTAGAATAGGCAACCAGACACAGTCCAAAGGCAAACTTACTACAGAGTAACTTAATAGTCAGGAGAAGGGAAGCTCCTTTTTTTACTGCTCCCAGCAGGTACAACCAGCAACGTCTCCTTCCTCTTTCCTCGGTCACTCCCAGTAGGGTTTGTAAGACATTGCTACAGAAGTTAGTTCCACATTCATCCCAGCAGGTGTCTGTCACACACTCCATGATTTCCCCTTCAGTTGTTCAACTATTCTTGCAATAATTCATGCCTCCCCGTGGTTGGCATCAGACCTTGCTTTGGCCCTTCCTGCAGTACCTGGTTAGCAACTCCTGCAGTTCCACATGGTTCCCCGTAGCCAGTAGAAAACATAGTATGTGAAGTATATATTTTATTAAAGTATTCTGTAGTATATTGCATCAAGTTTGGTGACCCTTATATCAAAAGATCTCACAACATCAAAAGCTCAATTTGGGTGATTTCTCCCTGCCTTGATCCTTAAATAAGATCCAGAAAATATGATGAAATCATTAACTGACTTTAAGGTGAGATTAAAATCTTCTGCTGAAGCAATTTTTTTTCTCTCTGCTATCAGGCACTGGCTTCACTACTAGAAACTAGGAAGACCTCTAGAAGTTTTCCTATCTGGCAGGAGACACAGTTCTACCTTATAGATCTAGGGAAGCCATGACAGACTGGCACTTTCTTTTCACTCAATCTATTTCCCTTTGTTATGATTTCTCCTAAACTCTGGCCTCAGAGGCTTGCTCTCTCAGGTGATATTACTCTATAA
Organism: Phalanger gymnotis; assembly: GCA_028646595.1. Taxonomy (NCBI): domain Eukaryota; kingdom Metazoa; phylum Chordata; class Mammalia; order Diprotodontia; family Phalangeridae; genus Phalanger; species Phalanger gymnotis. The sequence goes on along the minus strand of CM053622.1, from coordinate 215,066,306 downwards.
CTTCAAGAGAGTTGTGTTTTAGAGGCAACATGCTACAGTGGGGAGAGAGTTGGATTTGCAGTCCAGAAGAAAAACATTTGAATCTTACATGACCCTGGGTAAATCACTTAATCTTTTTGAGCCTCCCCATTTGGACTCAATGAGTTCCAAGGTCACTTTCAGTTTTAAATCTATGATTATAAATTTTAGTGTTCTTTCTTCCTTTACCACCTTGTATGGGTGTCCCTACTTAAGTGAAAAATGCCTACTAGTTTAGGAGTTAATGAAGATAGATTTGTCCCCAGTCATTTCCTAAATACTTAGGAAGCTCTCTTAGGTAACTGGATAGAAGTCAAGTCAATTCAATAAATCTGAATTATATAA
>CM053622.1:215033294-215055980 GCA_028646595.1 Phalanger gymnotis | reverse complement strand
ATCAATGCTGAAAACTAAACATATTAAAAATAAATTTAAAAAAACCACCAGTTAAAATTAAAAAAAAAAACAACAACTAGAAAGCATAGGAATAAATGGAACTTTTTTTAATGATAAGTAGCATCTATCTAAAACCAAGAGCAAGCATTATCTGTAGTGGGTCTAAACTAGAAAACTTCCCAGTGAGATCAAGGGTAAAGTAAAGATGCCCATTATTATCACTATCATTCAATATTGTACTAGAAATGCTATCTAAACAGCTACATTATGTGATGACCAACTTTGACAGATGTAACTCCTCTCAGCAATGCAAGAATCTAAGACAATTTCAAAAGACTCATGATGGAAAGTGCTATCAATATCCAAAGAAAGAACTGTGGAGTCTGAATGCAGACTGAAACATACTATTTTCTCGGTTTTGTTCGTTTCTTCTTTCTTGTGGTTATTCCCATTGGTTCTAATTCTTTTCTACAACATGACTAATATGGAAATATATTTAATATGATTGTACATGTATGGCTTATATCAGGTTGCGTGCTGTCTTGGAAGGGGGAGAAGGGAAAAAAACTTTAGAACTCAAAATCTTATAGAAGTGAATCCTGAAAACTAAAAACAAATGAATAAATAAAATTTTAAAAAAGAAAAAAAAACAAAGAAAAAAAAAGAACTGGTACTTAAAAGAGGTTTTAGCTCAGATCATGAGCTTCTTATTGCAAAATACAGATTTAAATTTTAAAAAGTAGTGAAAACCATTAGATCACATAGGCATGACTTAAATAACATCCCTTATGAATGTGAATGTAAATGATGGATTTATTTAAGACATTAAATTTGGTAGATAGAGTGCCTGAACAAATATGGACAGAGATCTGCAATGTTGAAAAAGAGGCAGCAGCAACAACAACAACAAAAATCAACAAACATTCCAAAGAAAAAGAACAAAAAGGCAAAATCGCTATCAGAACAAGCTTTATAAATAGCTGAGGAAAGAAGGAAAATGAAAGATAAAAGAGAAAGGTAAAGATATGTCCAACTGAATGAAGAATTCCAGAGAACAGCAAAGAGAGAGAAGAAAATTTTCTTAAATGGGCAATGCAAAGACACAGAAGCAAACAATACAATGAAAAAGACAAAAGATCTCTTTAAGAAAATTAGAGATATCACTGGAATGATCATGTTAAAAATGGGCCTGATACCTAAACCAGGAAGAGCCAAAACAGAGAATGAATATTATAGACCAATTTCCTTAATGAATATAGATGCAAAAATTTTAAATAAAATATTAGCAAAAAGACTACAACAACTCATCATGTGAATAATACACTTTGATCGCATAGGATTTTTACCTGGAATGCAAGGCTGGTTCAATATTAGGAAACTTATCAGCATAACTGGTCATATCAACAACAAAACTAACAGAAACCATTTGATTATCTCAATAGATGCAGAAAAAGCTTTTGATAAAATACAACACCCATTCCTATTGAAAACACTGGAGAATATAGAAATAAATGGAGCCTTCCTTAAAATGATAAGTAGCCTCCACCGAAAACCATCAGCAAGCATTATATGTAATGGGGTTAAGCTAGATGCATTTCCATTAAGATCAGGGATGAGACAAGGACGTCCATTATCACCACTGTTATTCAATTTGGTACTAAAAATGTTATCTTAGCAATAAGAGAAGAAAAAGAAATTGAAGGAATTAGAATAGGCAAAGAGAAACTAAATTATCACTCTTTGCAGATGATATGATGATTTACTCAGAAAATCTTAGAGAATCAAGTAAAAAACTACTTGAAATAATAACCAACTTTAGCAAAGTTGCAGGATATAAAATAAACCCACAAAAAGCCTCAGCATTCCTATGTATTACTAACAAAGCCCAACAGCAAGAAATGGAAAGAGATTTTCCATTTAAAGTTACTGTAGACATTATAAAATATTTGAGAGTCTACCTGCTAAAACAAACCCAGGGACTATATGAACACAATTACAAAATACTTTTCACAGAAATAAAGTCAGATCTAAATAACTGGAAAAACATCAGTGTGTCATGGGTATGCTAAGCTAATATAAAAAATGACAGTGTTACCTAAACTAATTTACTTATTCAGTGCCATGCCAATCAGAGTACCAAAAAATATTTTATAGAGCTAGAAAAAATATTAAAATTTATCTGGAAGAACAAAAGGTCCACAATGTCAAGGGAATTAATGAAAATAAATGCTAGGGAAGGTGGTATAGCCATATTAGATCTTAAATTGTATTATAAAGCAGCTATCATCAAAACCACTTGGTATTGGCTAAGAAATATTAGCACAGATCAGTGGAATAGGTTAGGTACACAAGACATAGTAGCCAATGTTTATATCAATCTACTGTTTGATAAACACAAAGATCCCACTCACTGTTTGACAAAAACTGCTGGGAGAACTGGAAAATAGTAGGGCAGAAACTGGGCATAGACCAATGTCTGACACTGTATACCAGAATAAAGTCCAAGTGGGTACATGATTTAGGTATAAAAGGTGATACTATAAACAAATTAGGGAAGCAAGGAATAGTTTATCTATCAGATTTATGGGGAACAGAGGTATTTGTGACCAAATGAGATAGAGAACATTATGAAATGCAAAATGGATAATTTTTATTATGTCAAATTAAAAAGTTTTTATATAAACAAAGCCAATGCAAACAAGATTAGAAGGGTAGCAGAAAACTGGGAAAGAATTTTTTAAATCTAATGTCTCTGATAAAGGTCTCATTTCTAAATATAGAGAACTGAATCAAATTTATAAGAACACAAGTCATCCCCCAAATGATAAATGGTCAAAGGATATGAACAGGCAGTTTTCAGAGGAAGAAATTAAAGCTCTCTATAGTCATACCAAAAAATGCTCTAAATCACTATTGACTAGAGAGATGCAAATCAAAACAACTCTGGGTTACCATATCACACTTACCAGATTGGCTACTGTGACAAAACAATGAAGTGATAAATGCTGGAGAAGATGTGGGTTGGAACACTAATTCATTGTTGTTGGAGCTATAAGTGAATCCAACTATTTTGTAAAACAATTTGGAATTATGCCCAAAGGGCTATAAAAATGTGCCTGCTCTTTGACATAGCAATAGTGCTTCTAAGGCTGTATCCCAAAGAGATCATAAAAATGGGAAAAAAATGGGAAAAAGTCGCACATGTACAAAAATATTCATAGCAGCTCTTTTTGTGATTGCCAAGAACTGGAAGTCAAAGGGATGGCTATCAATTGGAGAATGGCTGAACAAGTTGTAGTATGTGAACAAAACAGAATACTATTTTGCTATAAGAAATGATGAGCAGATGGACTTCCAGTAAACCTGGGAAGACTTATATGAACTGGTGTTGAGTGAAGTGAGCAAAACTAGGAGAACATTGTACACACTAACAGCCACACTGTGCATGGATTGATTTTGATAGACTTAGCCCTCCTTAGCAATTCAAGGACCTAATACTTTTCCAAAGGACTCATGATGGAAAATGCCATCCACATCAAGAGAAAGAACTATGGAGTCAGAATGCAGAATGAAGCAGATTCTTTTCTCTTTTGTTTTGTTTCTCATAGTTTCTCCCATTCATTATAATTCTTCTACACAACATGACTACTGTGAAAATGTATTTAGTAGGAATGCATTGTAGAGCCCACATTGGATTGCATGCCATCTTGGGGAGAGAGCGGGGAGGAAGGGAAAGAAAATTAAAAACCTATGGAAATGAATGTTGAAATCTGAAAATAAATAAATTAAATCCTTTTTTAAAAATGGGCGTGATAAAAGACAAAAATCATAGGGACCTATCATAAGCAGAAGAGATTAAGAGAGGTGGCAAGAATATACAGAACAACTATATAAAAAAAGATCTTCACATCACAGATAACTACAATGTTGTAGTTACTGATCTAGAACCACACATTCTGAAGAATAAAGTCCAGTGCACCTTAGGAAGCTTCCCTAGCAATAGGGTTAGTGGAAGTGGCAGAATTCTAGCTGAGCCATTTAAAATTCTAAAAAAGAAATTGCTGCTGTTAAAGTGCTACACTCAATATGCTATCAGATTTGGAAAACTCAACAGTGCTCATTACATTGAAACCAGATCAGTTTACATTCCAATCCTAAAGGACAATACCAAAGAATAATTCAATAATTTTAAATTATCGAACAATTGAGCTCACCACACATGCCATTGAGGTTATGCTTAAGTTTCTGCTAGCTAGGCTTCAGCAATATGTGAACCAAGAATTACCAGAAGAACAGGCTGTTTTTTTGAAGAGCCAGAGGAACTAGAGACCAAATTGTTAACACTCACCGGATTATGGAGAGAGTAAAGGAATTCCATAAAAAAAAATCTTCTTTTTTTTTCAACGATTACACTGAAGTCTAAGACCTTAGTCTTAGACAATTGTAGTAAGAAGGCCGAATTTATAATCTCAAATATAATCATGTATATGTTTGAATGGTTCGAAATCGCAAGGTATGAGAGATTCTCTAATCAGAAAACAACAAAAAAATTATTTTAGGCCCCACCGCAGCAGATCTGTGAACTAGCCTCCCCATTCCAACATCTTGACAAAAAGATCCAGGCCCAGAAAGCCTGCCTTACAAGATTAAACAGGAGGCCACAGAAAAACAAGATAGTATTTAGCCAAATCATTTTTACTGGCCTCAAGTTCCTGCTCGCACTCCTGGGTCTACACACGGGTCGGCTCTGCTTCCGCAGCTTCCTGCTTCCACAGCTTCCTGCTTCCACTGTAGTTATCTCTTGGCTCACCTTTCTTCGCAGCTGAGCTTCTGGCATTCCCAAGCCCCACCTCAACGACCAGAGACCATTGGTTCCCTAGTTGGCCCCTCTTAAGTCATCAATCTACAACCACACAGGTTTCACACCTGTTAGGGCTTTGGGCCTGGGGCTTAGCACTTAACAGCTGATAACAACACAACAATATGGATCACAACAAAACATGGAGAATCCTCAAAGATATGGGAGTACCAGATTACCTTAATTGTCTCCTAAGGAAATCGTAAGCAGGTGAAGAAGCAATAGTTAGAACCAAATATACAACAACTAATGGGTTTAAGGTGGGAAAAGAAATATGTCAAAGTAATATGTGGTGACCTTATTTATTTATCCTATATTCTGAGATGATCATGTGAAATGCTAGGCTTTGTGAATTCAAAGCTGGAATTAAGGTTGCCATGAGAAATATCAACAATCTCATATATGCCGATGATACTATTCTAATGTCAGAAAATGAAGAGTAATTAAAAAGCTCCTTAATGAGGATAAAAGAAGAGAGCATAAATGCTTGAAATTTAACATAAAAAATATATCTTGGCAACTAATCTCATCACTTCCTTGCAAATAGAGAGAGAAGAAATGGAAGAAGAGCCATATTTTGTTTCTATGCTCAAAGATCAGTTCAGATGGAGAATGCATCCATGAAATTAAAAGATGATTGCCCTTTGGAAGGAAAGCTATGGCAAATCTGTTTATTATACTAAAAAGCAGAGACATCACCTTGCTGACAAAGGCCCATATTGTCAACACTTTTTACCATAGTAATGTATGAATGTAAGAGTTGGACTATAAGGAAAGCTAAGCACTGCAAAAAAAATGATACTTTCAAGTTATGGTGCTGGAGAAGACTTTTGAGAGTCCCTTGGACAGGAAGGAGATCAAACCAATGATACTTAAAAAAAATTAATTCCTACTATTTACTGGAAAGTCAAATATGAAGCCAAAGCTTAAATACTTTGGCCACAAAATGAGAAGGGCTCACTGGGAAACACCCTGATATTGTGAAAGACTGACAGCAAAAGGAGAAGGGGATGGCAGAGGAAGACACAGTGTCATGGAAGCAATGAACATGAGCTTGGATAGACTTCAGGAGATAATGGAGGATAGAAGGGCCTGGCATGCTATGGCATATGGGGTCACAAAGAGTCAGAAATGACAGGGGAAAATAAATAACAGCAGAAGTTTTGCAAATTAAAATTTTGAATCAAGTATTTAATTTTTGAACTTAACTATCACCATTGCAAAGGATAGCATCAGTACAGTATCAATGGTAATTACCCAGCTAAGATTTTATCTCATATCTAGGAGATTACTTTCTGGGTCCATAAGGGAAAGAGAAGAAAAACTGTTAAGTGGGATTATCAACCACAGGAAGAATGTACTTTATGTTTTAAAAGAAAGGAAAAGAGGCCATGGGTCATTTTTCTGGTATCTTTCAGAATGGTAGGTACCATTCATAGACAAACAAGTAAAAAAAAAAAAAGATTTCCTTTCTGTTGAGAATTCCCTTGTTCTGTCTGGTCTCATTCTTTCTTGTACCAAGTTCAAGATAGGATATTTAAAAATGTCTCTTGCACTACTGATGATTATATTAAAGTATTTGTAGGAAGTTAAATATAGCATGTGTCATTTGCATTTACATCTATGGAGCTGTGGTCTATTTGAAGAGCAGAGCCAAAATATAACTTTGTCAACACAGTAATACTACCATCCACAGCAGAAATATACAACCCTCCCATCCAAATGATATCAAAAATTGATGTTACAGAATTTAAAATGAAAGGATAATATGTACAGCTGTAAATAGACACAGACTATTTGTCAAACATTGGGGAAATATAGATTCAGTTTAAGAAAATGCTAAGAGCCTCCAGTTATTTAAAGTCTCATTTCTTGATGGCTCTGGAATTACTATTCCTCTCTAGCAGCTCACAACTCTTGCTCAATGGTTTCCAATTCTGGAAAAGATAAAGAAGTGTCCAGGATGAGTTACTCTTCAGGTTCAGCAATTCCTGGAGGACTTTATTATGCCCCTTGATCATCACAATTCTCAATCTTGCAGAGATCAAAATCCATCCAGAGAATTGCTTTGCAGTTTGCTCTCTTTCTCTCACAAGGTGGTTTCCAATTTCAGATTTCAAGTATATGGAGTATTTTTTTTCCAGATTGAGAAATAATTTTTGAAGAAGTGAGGAAAAGTAGATTCACTCTCTGTAATAATCCCTCTAACTTTCTACTTTCTACCTAACCAGACACTTATGGCAATTATTGTTCCTTCAGGCTCAGTCATGTGGTATTTTCACTATTTTCTTTTTTTTCCAACCCTGACTCCACATTCAAATTTGTCAACTCATGGAAATTTGGGGCATCTTTCACTCACAACACATTTTGATTTCTACTTTATCAGAAAGTCAATGACAACTTAATGCTCTGCAATTATTTTTCTCATTATTTTCTACTTCCTCAAAGCCAAATCACAAAACCCTTATAAAACAAAATCTCTCACAATACTTTAATATGAAAATTCTGAAAGGATTTGGGTCATACACCAAAGCACAAAGTAGTGGACACAAAGTCTAGTTTTTAACAACTATCTGGGGGAAAATTTTACCCTTTAAAGACTCATTAATTTGTTTCAAGAGACGGGAGGTATCCAGACTGAACCACTCTACCTTCAATTATGTGATTTGAATATACTTTGTGTCCATGTATAATGTCTGTGTGTAGAGAGGAAAGGAATAATATGAGTATTTCCTGGGATCAAAGTATTTTCAATATTATTCAGCTACTTATGAGATAAAGGGTGAGGTTTCTTTTCTTTACTTTTCGGTAAATAGTACTTTATTTTTCCAATTACATGTAAAGATAGTTTTCAACATTCAGCGTTTTAGATATAAATAGCTTAATTTTTTCCAGTTAAGTTTAATCAAGCAGAGTATTCAAGAAGTATATACAAAAGCAATAAACTCACAACATGTAGTTCTCATCTTAACATTCACTGAAAATGAATATACTCAAGTAACTACCAATTAAAATAGCATTTTTCAATTATTACTATTCATTTTTCCTTTTTCATTTCAGGTTGACAACATTAGTTACTTTTAGTTACCTGGCAATTATAGTAGTTTTCTTTCTTTATTTATACTAAAATAATCCACTGCCTAAAAATCAAAAATTAATGTCATTCAGACATTCTGAATAGCTCATTTAAGTCATATATTCCACCTTAAACATAATACATGTACTTGGTATTATCAAAATAATTTTTAAAAATAGACTAAAGAGTGTTGAAGACTTAATCACATTTATAATAATAATTCCTCACTTAAATAACTGAAACCCAGAATATAGGCATTGGAACTTAACCTCAATGTTTTGGAGTGTCAAAACCCAAATAAACATTTTTAAGATAATGAAAAGCTGAGAAAGCTGAAATAAAATGAAAGTGAAATGATAGACACGTCCTACAGCTTTATTCTCATGACGTGAAGGCATAAATTTACTCTTAATATGAAAGGATAAGTAGAACAGTTGTAGATTCAGGATATTGAAACTAATTACTATGACTTTTTTCATGGTTCTCATGATGCCTTTAAATTAATAAGTACTAACATAAAATAATAGGTCAATTTCTTAACAGTATGCTTGTTAACCCAAAACATCAAATACCTCTTTTTTGGGTTCCTTTCCCCCAACATAGCCCTTTTAGTCTCAGCAAACCTTGAAGCAAAAGGACAAAACTTTTACTTTTGAAAAAAAATTGCTATTTATGTTCTTCTGAAAGAGTAGAATGCATGAATATAGCCTTTGGTTAAGTGAACTTCAAATTCAATTTGTTCTGTAAATTCTAAGTGAATTTACAATCCACAATGCTAGACTCAGAAATCTATAATATGGGCCAATGTTAGAAATTATGCATTCTACCAGTAATGAAACCCCTTACAAAGAATGCTGCCTTTGCTGGATTTTGTAGTAGAGGGGACTTTTATTGCATGATACCAAAGAAGAACTTTTAGTCTTAGGCTTCATGTTCAACATTCATTTTTATAAGATTTTGAATTTTTTTCTTCCTCCCTCTCTCTCATTCCCCCTCCCCAAGACAGCAAGCAATCTGATAGAGGTTATACATATGCAATCATGTTTAACATATTTCCATATTAGTCATGTTGTAAAAGAAGAAACAATACAAAAGGAAAAAGCCACAAAAAGCAAAAAGTGTGAAAATAGTATGTTTTGATTTGCATTCATACTCCATAGTTCTTTCTCTGGATGTGGATAGCATTTTCTGTCATGAGTCTTTTGGAGTTGCCTTGGATCATTGTGTTGCTGAGAAGATATGAGACGATCATAGTTGATCATCACACAGCATTGCTGTTCCCATGCACAATGTTCTTCTGTTTCTGCTCGCTTTACTCACCTCTTGTAATTCTTTCCAGGTTTTTCTGAAATCCACCTGATCATGATTTCTTATAGTGTAATAGTATCCCCTTAAATTTTTATGCCAGAGCTTTTTCAACCATTTCCCAATTAATGGGCATTCCCTCAATTTCCTATTCTTTCCCACTACAAAAAGACTGCTATAAAATTTTTTGTACGTGTAGGTCCTTTTCACTTTTTTAATACATCTCTAGTAGTGGTCTTGTTGGATCAAAAGATATGCACAGTTTTATAGCCCTTTGTAGGGCTTATAGCATAGTTCTCCAGAAGAGTTGGATGAGTTCACAGCTCCATTAGTGTTAAGGGTGAGGTTTTTAAATTCATCCTGTCTATAATGAAATCAATTCCATTAGTGTTAAGGGTAAGGTTTCTAAATTTATCCTGTCTATAATGAAATCAATTATGCATTTCTAATTTAACCATCAATATATTCATCTTAGTTTGATATTAAATAGACTCGTCTACATTTCTAAAAATAATCTACTTAAACTTTTCAAAGTTTGGTACCTCAACATTAAACATAAGAAGTTATTATTTTAATGATTATACATATTAATACAGAAATAATATAAAAATAAATTCTATTTCTATGTGCTATAGAAATATATTCTACTTCTGCATACTATGAACATATAGTATGTAGAAATTATAACAATGATAAAAATAACAATAACAACATTTGTAAAGTACTTACCATGAGCCAGGTGATGTGCTAAGTACTTTATAAATATTACCTCATTTGATCCTCACAATAGCCCAGGGCAATAGATCTCCATTTTCCTAGCCTCTCTGTGCTAATCAGCCTTAGGCTGTCAAGCTAGGATCAAAGCAGTGTCTTTATGATTGCTTTGACAGGGTTAGAAACATTGAGCAACACTGGAGTAGATGGAGAAGTCAATGACTGTATTTAGTCCTCAACTCTGCTCTTGTCCATATCTAACAACCTGATATACAGAGAGGTGCTATTGAGCTATGAAACATAAAGGTGGGTCTGCAAAACATAGGTCAGACAATACAATCTACTCTGACAAAAGCAATATTTCTCAGTGCAAAATTCTACCAGGTGACCATGTGTATAGCAGGGATTATAACAGCTGTTATGCACTCACTGAGGAAACATAAGAACATAATCTTAATGACAAGCTGCCTAGTCATCTAAACATTTTATCTGCACAAATTTCCAATATGCTCTCAGAGATATTTTCTTCTTTTTTTGGTTAATATCCTCTCCATTTCAATAGTCAATAAACATTTATTAAGTAGTTATTATGTGCCAGGCACTGTATTAAGTGCTGGGCATATAAATACAGAAAAAAAGAGGAAAAAAAGATTATGACTCCTGTCTTCAAGAAGTTCATAATCTAAAGGGAAGAAAAACAGAGAAAAAAATCCAAAAAGTTTGGGGAGATACCCATGAGAAGGCACGGTGGAGAAGCCGAAGAAATCCAAACTTAATGATGCTAAAGAAGTCAAAGAATTTGTTTATTTATTCATTTATTTTTTCCTATTTCTGTTTATTCATTTATTCTAAATGAAGACATTTGACCATATTTCATCTTCCAGCATGTCTGTTCTCCACAATTCTTTAGACAGTAAAACGAATCAACAAGTTCTTTCAGCTCTTGACTCTGTCATGTATTTTTTGAACCGAGGAATCTGAGCTAATTTCAAGGATAAGATTATAGAACTATTTACTTAAATGGGATCATAAAGGCCACCTAGTCCAGCCCCTTCATTTTACACATAAGGAAACTGTGATCAACAGAGGTCAAATGACAGAGGTACTAAAGATCACATAGAAGAAAGTGCCAGGACCAGGATCAGAACCCAGATCTACATCTTGAGGCTGTGTAGTTACTTCACCACTATTGTTTTGGTGCCATCTAGAAATCTACTTTCATCATAAACTTCAGACACTTGTACAGCACGCTTGTGGTGAGTGTCTTGATACAGAATGGTAGGGTGTATAGAGCACTTAAATTTTAGTGATAGGATTAAGATTCGAATCCGAGCTCTATAACAGTAACTGTCTGATGCTGTGGAAGCAATTTCATACCATTGTGTATCATTTCCCTTGTCTCCAACATGAGGAGTTTCGATGAAATCATCTCTAAAGCCATTTCCAACTTAAATCATTCTTTTTGACAGAGAAAAGAGGAGAAAATCAGGATTGAGAAATTATTTTTCCTATTTCTTTTTGTTAACACTACACCATGTGTCTCAAATAAGAAGCTAGTAATTCTTTTCTCAGCTTCTTGCACCAAACATAGCTAAAGTGCTCTTTTTGTTTCCATTAACATTTCTAATGAATTATTCTGAGCTTTAGGCTTCCTGATAATGTTATTAATTTCTTACCACTTTCTTCCTATTCTGCCTTGATTTACGTACTTTTTATTTATTTACATAATTAATATAGACATCTGTAAAGTATGAACTCGTCTACGAATACAATGTATACTCACATCCCTCTTGTGAAATACCTTTCCTTTCTCTTTATAATTGTCAAATAACCATGCAAATAGAGTACACTTTATTTTTGAGAGCTTCCCTCTCTTATAAGTTGTTGTCTCTCTTAGAACCTCAGAACATGGTTTATCTTTAAATATCTATTTTCTGAAAACATATTGACTGTTTATAACACTATCCTCCTTGGTTCTCAACACCAATATTTTCTTTTTCAAGATTCCTCTTAGTTCCTATGAGAACCCAAACAGTTCTTCGTTCGTAGTATATCCAGAGTAATATTTGACCTGATGGTTTCCTTTAACTTCTGAGTGATTAAATTCCCAATAAAGCAAATCAATTTGCCATTTAGTCTGCAGTTTAATGTCAAATTAGTACCACATACAAATCTGTGAACTTACTGAAGGATGGGGTATTTCTGAGATTCTGTATATTTGACTCATCATTAATTAGGCCCTGGGTCAGTAAGTGCTTTTCTAGACCACAGTGATAACTATGGGTTTTGTACTTTTAATTAAGGTCTTAGCTCCTGTAGGAAGTCCCTCATAAGTAGGTCCATTCAAATTTTCAGCTGTTGTTAGACGCATTTCAAGTCTATGGTGCTACATTGACTCCATCATGGTTTAAGATTAATTGCATTTTTTCCTTGATATATGCTTTGTAATATGTGCATTTATCCATATACTGCAGTGTATGACCCTCTTTGATGCTTTTTTTCTTTTTGAGTGAGTTCCTAATGCTGTATCATGTACTTTTCTTGATTTTATAGAATAAGCACTTGAGTTGGAGTCAGAAGTATGTACTAGTCCTGCAATATTACTGCTTAAGTGAAACCAAGTTATTCTATCTGCCTGTCATCCATTTTCCTTATCTATAAAATTAGGAAGAACCTGACTGAGATTGTCTATCTAGTATCTTATAGGTTTTAATACTCTGATTCTATAATTCTACTTTCATATTTCTTTTGTATAGCACTTATTATGTTTGCCCCTAGAATTTTGATTTGGTATGTCTTCAACTGCTGATATGGTTCAGTTACCATTATTAAAAAAATCTTTCCATTGTCTTATCAGAGATGGAAAGTAGAAAGCTAGACCAACTCTGTTATCACAGTTAATCTTCTTACCTAGTTTCTTGAATAGAGTAGTAATAGTGATGTGTTTGCAATCCCAAATGTTGAGGAAGAGTCATATTCCTCATATTCAGGATTCATGTCCATGGAGCAGTGGAAGGAAGGAGGAAAAAGTCTGCATTATATAAAGTAAGGAATTGAACAGATATTTTAAAATTTGGTCAAAACACATGCTTTTTTTTCTCCCTGTGAATTAGCTAAATAATTATAATGGTGCAGACCACACATATTAGTATAGAGTCTGCATTATGAAGTAAAATTGTACTAAGAGTTTATGCACACTTGTTTTATGGATTGATAGAAATAAAACTGCTCTTGAAGACACACAAGCTAGATTTGAGTTCAGGCTCTACCTCTTATTAGCTTGATAACCTATGAAAAAATTTCATAGCTTATCTAAACCCAAATTTCTTTGTATGGTAAATGAGGATAAGAAAATCTGCCCTATCAATCTCACTGCTTGGAAGATTAAATTAAATCATGTATGTAAATATATATATATGTATATATATATGTACATATATATATTGGAGTTCTGCAGAAATATAATTATAATGTTGTTCTACTGAAGTCCTATCTATGGAGCAGCTTGCTTCATTAGTGACTTCCTAATCTTCTTGGCCAATAAAATATTTATATCCTGATTGTCCCACTATAACTATACATCCTCCTCTATTATTTCCATATATTTAGAGGTGGAGGTTGGGTGCTGCCCTCTTGACTAAGCAAGTGAGTACAGGTCTTTCAGTAAAGTGACATTCTTGCAACAAAAATGACAAATTTGTGGGTTTCTGCTATTCTTTCTCTCTCCACTCCTCCAACTCAACCATCATATTCTTAAATTTCAGCGTCTTTCTTCCATTTATCTCATGGCCATTGAAAGAGTAAGGATTCCATGGTACAGTGTAATGATGTGGCTACAATGTACATTAATTAGCTATGTGACCTTGAAGAAATCATTTAGATTCTCTGGATCTCATTTCCATCATCTACAGGAGAGTTGGAGTAGATGCTCTATAAATTTCTTCCTACCTGCTAACATTCAATGATTCTGCTTCTAGTTTGGGTCTACATTTGTCTAAAGCAAAAACGTTTTATCAACTGATTCTTTAAACTTGAACTTGGGAACTTAGGTACAGAATTCACTAAGATCTAGATATGCTCTTTGTATCGAGCAGAAATTAGCAGCATAGACTGTGAGAGTTTACTAATTCTAAGTTATTTTTTTCTTTCCCTATTTTTACATTAAACTTTTGCTAAAATGTTACAATTTCACCATTGGAGGGCAATATTGCACATTATTTTATCCTTAGCTACCTTGTATGACTATGACTAGCTGAGAAAACAGATCATCTTAAATAATTAAAATTCATCATTTAGCAGTATTTCTTCTTCTGAACAATATTATCTTATAACTATATGTTACATTAGGGATAGATACAGAATCATAGTCAGTGAATATTGAATCATAGTTGATTGTTCTTGAAATTAGGTTAAAAATAATGGGCTCTGCATTGCTTGCTGAATACAGGGATATGTGAACCTGCTTTTCCTCTGAAATTTCATCCTTGTGAAGTTCTTCTCCTACTTCTGTATGCCCAAGAATGGCCAGAAGCAGACTTTTTGATTCTTTACTCTCGATATGGAAAGACACAAAGAGATTGGGAAGCTGGTGTCTAGTGAATCACAAGAGAGAGCTGGTGGACTAAAAGAAGATATATAATTCATAGAACTATACCTGGAAAGGGACCTAAGAGACCATCATTTCAGATTTCATTTGACAGATGAAGACATTCAGGCTCAGTTGGGGGTGGGGAGGGGTGGGGGGGGGATGGTTATATAACTTAAAAAAAAAGTTAGATTCAAACACCAGAACTCAAATACAGAATAGACAAGAAAAAAACATATAATAAACTTAAATATTGAAACAAATACAAAGAAAAGGAGGGGGAAGCATATCATGTGAACAGCAGAACAAAAGAGAGAATTCAAAATACATAGCAATAAATTTTCATTTCAAGAATGCCTGTATGATAAATAATAAACTTCGTGTTGAGCACTGTCCATCTTTTCTTTGCTTCCTTGTAAGTTTTCTTTTGTTCCCTGCTGTTTAGTTGTAACTTTGTTCTTTTTCCCCTTCCTCCTCCCCTCCAAGAATTCTTCACTTACCATCCCATTCCCATAAATCTAAACACCCTTCCATAACCCCGTTTAACCTATTCCCTCACCCTCCCTTCTAGAGATCCCACCCTTATCCTCTCCCTCCTCCCCATCCCCTTACTATTTTATTTCTTCTGAATTTAGAAGACTTTTATACTCTTCTTAATCTCATTCCTGATGAAAGTTGGTTGCCAGAAATATCAGCCATCCTCCCCCATCTAATTTGTCTCTATTGATTCCTCTTCTTGCACTTCATTTGTTTTCAATAATTACTCTCTTTAGCTCTTTCTAAACAGTTTTACTTTTAAAATTTATATGATGCTCAGGTCTACCCCAATCTTTCTTATGAACCACCCAATTACAAATGACAGTCTTACACATACATCCTACATATTTAAAAGGTAATCGGTCTGTTCTTATTGATTCCCTTGTAATCAGTCTTTGGTATTACTATATGATTCTCTTGGCTCTTGTATGTCAAATTTTTTATTAAGTTCAGGTTGTTGTTGTTTCTTTAAATTTTTTGACAAAATCCTGAAAGTCTGACAGTTGATCGAATAAATGCCTATTTTTTCATTCAGGATTATGCTTAACTTTGCTGCATATGACATTTTCAGCCAAAACCCCAGGGTTTTGTTTTTTCTTTTTGATATATAGTGTTCTGAGACCTGTGGTCCTTTAGTTTTGCCACTGCTAGGTCTTGTGTGATTCTAACTGTGGTGCTGTCATATTTAAATTGCTTTTTGTTGTTTTTGTTGTTGCTCTTAATATAGGGGCTTGGGGATTTTTGACTACAATATTCCTGTGAGTTTTCCTCACAGGATCCCTTTCAAGTAGTGATGGATGGATTTTTTTTCTATTTCTACTCTCCCCTCTTGTTCTAATACTTCAGGATAGTTTTCTTCAATTTTTTCTTGTAGTATTATATCAAGATTCTTTTTTGACCATAGTTTTCAGGTAATCTGTTTTTTTTGTTTTCTCTTCTTTCTGTTGCCCAAATCAGTTGTTTTTCTTATACGATATTTCACTTTCTCTTCTATTTTTTTCATTCTTTATATTTTATTTTATTATTTCTTGATCTCTTATAAATTTGCTGGCTTCCTCTTTCCCAAATCTAATTTCAAGGTGTCATTTTCTTCCTTAGGATTCTGGATCTCCTTTTCTAATTGGTTGACTTTCTTTTCATAATCTTGTTTTTCCTGGATCATTCTTTTATTTAAGTTTTTCCTCAAACTCTCTCATTTGATTTTTAAAATATATTTTTTTTAAATTTCTTCTATAAATTCCTTTTGGCCATTACTCTTTGTGGTAGAAGATGGTTTCTTTGTTTCGATATCCTCCTCCATTCTTCTCTATTGCCATAATTACTTTTTATGGTTGGATTCTTTCTCTTTTGCCTGTGCATTTTTTTTTAGTAATAGCTTAATTTTAGTAATCGCTTCTAATTCTGGGTATGAATGATGGTGCCTCTAGCCTCAGATCTTCAGTTCTTTCTTCTAGCCTGGAACCAAAGCCAAATCTCCAGCCTCCTGTGAGTGCCCACTGACAGAAGCACCCTGTTCCACTGCTTCTGCACTCACAGAGCGTGTCCTGGTTCCTTCTCACCTCCCCCCAACTTCTTTCCACAGCACAGCGGGGTCTAGCATTCCCTGTCATCAAAGGTTCCCTTGATCTTCTCTGGTTCAGACACTTTACTGCCCTCATTATCCCAGGAGGCAGCCTCTCAACTCAACTAATCCCTGAGCTTGCCACTTGTTGTTTAAGCAGATGCTAGCCTGAAGGTCATTACTCTTTTTTTTAACTTTTTTTTTCTTTTTGCAGGGGGAAAGGCAGGGCAATTGGGGTTACATGACTTGCCCAAGGTCACACAGCTAGTCAAGTGTCTGAGTCTGGATTTGAACTCAGGTCCTCCTGTCTCCAGGGCTGATGCTCTACTCACTGTGCTACCTAGCTGCTCCTGAAGGTCTTTACTCTTCACAGGGACCAAACCTGTCTTGGAATTGTTCTTCTGATCTTCTTGGATTGTCCCAGGAAGACCCCTGTTGTGCCCCTATTCTTATTTATGTTTTTTGCCCTGAGGTGATATTTTATCTCTTTTGTGGGGTAAAATTTTGAGAGCTTGGAATTTTCTGACCTACTCTGCCATCTTTCCAGAATCCTCTAGTGGTTATATAACTTGCTGGACATCAAAGAACTATTAAGTGTCAAAAGCAGGATTTTAATCCAAGACTTCTCACAATAGAGGCAGTGGTCTTTTCACTAAGCCATGCTGTCTCCATTAAAGTACACCAGGCCATATTTTAATTGAAAGCCCACTAAGTTCTGGGCTTTCTGATAATAAATTCAGCTTAGCTCTCCCTGATTATGGAAGGAATTGCTTTCTCATGATACAAGCATCTTCATAGTCTCCCCATAGCATCTTGGCACTGTAGGAGGTGTGTATAGGTTTATCATGAAATGACTATATGATTTCAATATCACATGTCAACTTATATTCAATTCAATTGAATTTATTTCTATGAGAATTAAATGAGCAACTACTATATGCTAGAATCAGGAGAGGGGAACTTGTGGCCTCAAGGCCATATGCAGCCTTCTAGGTCCTCAAGTGTAGCCCTTTGACTGAATCCAAACTTCACAGAATAAATCTCCTTTAATAAAAGGATTTGTTCTGTGAAGTTTGAGGACCTAAAGGGATGCAGCAGGCCTTGAGCCTGCAGGTTCCCCACCCCAATACAATGCTCTAGACTCCAAGAAAGATATAACTGATATGTCTGACAACATATCTGTCCTCTGGTAATGGCAAGCAAAGTGGGACTTTTTGCTCTTTTTCCTTTTGGAATGCTTCTCAGTACTAAGGCAATCAAATGCCTTGAGTCTTGTTTTGTTTGAATCAAGAGTCTTTGATTGAATCAAGAGTCCCAGATTGGAAATGGTGTATATATACTCTGAGTTTAGCATTTTGCTTTGGGGCTCACTCATTGGAAGAGTGTTCATGTGATTTGGCCAGATGAGACTCAGAGCAGCTGTGAAGGAGCCTTCTGGCTTTGATAACTATGTATGTACTGCTATGATCAGACAGAAGCCTGTCTGTTGATTCCTGTCATTTTCTCTGTTTGCATTTGCTCCAAAGTTCAGGGTACTGACTTTTCCCCTTGAACTAAGTGAATGATAAATCTATGTTTAATTAAAGTAACCCCTCAAGGTTGCTTTCCTTTAGAAAAGCAGGCCAAAGAACCTGTGCTAGTAGCCCTCCTGTGGGCTGGTATTATTGGCCTTACACCTCCACAGTAGCTGAAAGTAACATTGTTATTACACATCTAGGGGAAACCATATTTACCCTACAGATATTCGTGTAAAACTTCTGCATTTCTATGGAATGTGAATCCATTGAGCCTCCCAAGAAGATAATATACATCTCCCAAGAATGGGGACCTGAGGGAGGTTCTAATATGAAGAACATTCAACATCAATTCATAAAATTGGAATCCATGTGAAAATGCAAAGGCTATTTCTGGTTGGTGATCTTATAGAGGGTATTCTTTTGGGGCTATACATTAGATTAGATGACTTCTGTGGTCTCTCCAGCCTGAGAGTCTATATGTCTTTGACAGGGCATTCCATAGAGCCAGCCCAATACTATGCAAAGAAATAGTGATAATTACTTATCAGCAATGTTGATGATTCCTTTTATGTATAAGTGGATATAGATAGTCACTGAGATCCTTTCCACCTCTCAAAATTCTAAAATTCTTGATTTCCAGACTGAAAAAAATTACATGATTAATATCAACAACTGTCAACACAGACTATCTACTATGCTCACTACAGGAAAATGAGTCATTTTTAAGTTGCAAGGTAATAGTCTTGATATAGTTGGAAACAGCATCTTATAATTTCCTCTTATTGTCATTCATAAATATTTCTAAAGGAAACTTTCAGCGTATTTCAGACAGCAAAATAAATAATTTTAAAATTACAGCATGATACTTAGAATCTCATGGGAGTTCCTGAAGCACTAGCCAGTCCATTATGGTGAGTAGGAAGACAGGGAAAATACAAAACATATTTATAGAACCCAAACAGTCTCAGTTTCTCAGAATCTTCCACCTAAAGTGGAAATGTTATCTCTTTTTACACAACTTTTGAGTTATTTGATTGTAAATTGTTATCATCGTAGCACAGAACTACATATGAGTTTGACAACCATGAGTTTCATTTGTATAATTTTTCTTTCTCTAAATACGACATGGTATTGCTTCACAGTAGATAGTATAATTCAATGGAAGCTATTTTTCCTATCTTTTCCAAAAGATAATATTATTTTGAATTCATAATTGCTGAATCATTGTGTTGAGAAGGACCTCAGCAGGCATTCTTGTTTATCCAGGGTTATACCTAAGTATTCCAGACAAATGTAAATCTACAGTCAAAGCCCCAAGGAAAGCAATGAGTTTCCATGCATTAGACAAAGTGTGAGAAGTGTGGCTATAGCATAATCCCGACCCGAAAGAAAGCTCTGGGATCAATGTAAATTGTGTTCCTGGAATCACACTCTGGTTTCCATACCCTGTTTTTTATTGTTCTTGTTCCAATTTGCTACTCTAGCTAACAAGTGTCATTATGTGTTGTTGATTTTAGCTTCTGTTTTCTCCAGCTGAGGCCATTTATTGATTTATGGCTTCCCTTTACCATGGACAGTCTCCTGCCCCCATTTCCGACCCCTCTCTAAGGTGATATGGCATTTATGCTATTAGAATGACATCGGAGGTGAGTCTAGTCTACACCCTTCTGCTTTAGAACCCGTGGTCAGAAATTTTGTCCTTTGTGGATTTTTAAAGGTCATATATGCCAGAGTCAGCTCCAATTGGCTCAGGAGAAGCTATTGTTAAATTTTCAGTGTAAGCACTCATACTTTGGAAATGGACAAATACTACACATTAGGACTTAATTTTCTGTTTTGCTGATTGTCTGTACTTTAAAAAATGAATGAAAGAATGCTAATAATTCAGATAAAATTAAAAATATATTGTGCATCTACTCATTTTTTTCCTCATAAGTATTAAGCATTTATGACCATATTCTTGGTCACAGAGCAGATGCATTTCCTCTAGATTTGTACATAAGAAATAGAACTAATCAATCCTTATAATTTTCCATGTTGCCTCTGGAACAGTAACAATTGCAATTTTGCAAAGAGATCACATGAATTTCATAACAGTTCCATCAATGCTAATATTGAACATACATGATGAGTTCTATGCAGAAACTAAGAACTAAGGTATACTGCAACTTATGCAACAACAAGAATGACCTCTCCACTGCAACATCCCTCACAAAGTCTTCTAGGCTCCACCTGCAGATCTTTAAAAGGGAAACTCAGCATCTACTGAGGCGGTGCTTCCATGTTTGGATTTCTCCCAATTGTTTGGAAGTTTGTGTTTATTGTTGTTTAGTCATTTCAGTCATATCTAAGTCTTTGTGACCCCATTTGGGGCTTTTTTAACAAAGATACTGCACTGGTTTGCCATTTCCTTCTCCAGTTCATTTTATAGATGAGGAAACTGAGATAAACAGGCTAAGTGACTTACCCAGTGTCACATTTCTAGTAAGCGTCTGAGGCTGTGTTTGAACTCAGGTCTTTCTGACTTTAGGTCTGGTGCTCTATCCACTGTGTTGACTAGCTTCCCCAGCCACCTAGTGTGTGTTTACAACTACTTGAAATCTACCTTTCTGAAATTTATAGCAATCATTTCTAACTGTGCCCTCTGGGGTAAGGCAGAACAAGTTCAATCCTTCTATTAGCTCTTCAAACATGTAAGTAACAGTGTCTTCACTATCTCAATACCTATTAGTTGAGTTTTATAATAAAAGCCCAAATGTAAAATGATTTTTATCATATATATCTTTAAAAGCTCATGTGCAGAATATAAAGCAAAGCATTTCTCTCTGTTTTATATAGCAATAACTAAGTTTATATGTACAATATAAGCTATTTGAGGGAAGGAATTGTTTCTCTTTTGGAGGAGTGAGGAAGGAAGACTGACAGTGTGAAAAGCACTAGTCTCAGCCAGAGATTCTGCCTCTGCTATTTTCATTATGAGCTAGAAGTTATTCACCTCTGTGCCTCAATTTTAGCATCTATTAAATGGAGGGAATTGGACTGAACAGTCTCTTACATCTCATCCTACTCTACCTCTATGTTCTTATAGCCCTGTATTCAGAGCCTAGTGCCTGGCACGTAGTAGGTTCTTAAATAATACTTGCAAAATGATTTGAATTGTATTCTAGGGCAGCCTATACTCAATAAAGAAAACCAAAGTTATATACCACTTTCATTATGTAAAATATTTGACTATTTTCAGCACACCAACGCATTGGAGTTTCATTGAATCTAATGATTACGACTGTTAGTAAATGAAATGATCATTAAAGTAAATTAAAACTCTTTCAGTTTCTCTCATTTCAGAAGGAAAAAAAATTCCATAAGGTGCCAAAGTCATTGTAGCCCCTGATCATTACTATATTATGCCTCTAAGCCAAGTTTATGAGCTGTTTCTGAGAACAATTTCTTACTTCTTCCCAAATTATCTTTAGGAAAATGGCACCATATTTCTGCTATTTCTTTCTACATTGATTTTCAGGCAAACGATACCTACCATGTTTGTTTCCACATATAAAGAGATTTTGCTAACTTATAAAGTTGCTTCTGATCTTTTAAAATACTATGTACCTTTCCAGAGCCACATTGCAGTCACAAGTGTTGGCCCATTCCATATCAGTGGTACTTGTGAGGTAGAATAGCCCCAGATTTGGAAGTTAGAAAGAGGTGAGATTTTGGAGGGAAAAGATAATGAGTTCAGTTTTGGACATGCTAAGTTTGATATGGCTACATGATGGGAAGTTTGATTTGCCAATAGGCAGTTGGGAATGTGAGATCAGAGGTGATGAAAGAGATTGGGGCCAAATAAATTGATTTGTGAATCATTAATATAGAAATGATAATTAAATCTCAGGAACTGATGAGATCTCCAATGAAACAGTATAAAGAAAGAAGAGGAGAAGAGGGACTAGGTAGACACCTATCAGATTCTTAGAATTAGTAGGAGTGACATGGATGAAGATCCAGGAAATGAGAATGAGGAGGACCATCCACAGATAGAAGAAGACTGAGGAGAGAGGAGGGTCAAGAAAATGTAGAAAGAATATAGCATCAAGGAGAAGTGCATTATTGTGGGTTTCAAAGGATTCAGAGAGGTCAATAAGATTGACGACTGAGAAAAGACTTAGCAATTAAGATACCACTGGTAACTTTTGAGATAGCTGTTTGAGTTGAATGCTGAGGTCAGAAGCCAGACAGGAGAAAGTTAACAGGAGAATTAAAAGAAATAATTAGGCCAAGATGGCAGCTGGAAAGTAGGGACCAGCACGAGCTCCCCGCCAAATCTCTCCAAAAATCTATAAAAAAATGGCTCTGAACCAATTCTAGAACTGCAGAACCCACAAAATAACAGAGGGAAGCAGGGCTCCAGCCCAGGGCAGCCTGGATGGTTTCAGGGTAAGGTCTATCCTGCACGGAGCTGGGAGCAGAGAACAGCAGAGCAGAGCCCAGTATGGGTGGCATGGACCAATGAGACCAGGAGCCGGGTGGAACGTG
>CM053622.1:215003553-215032794 GCA_028646595.1 Phalanger gymnotis | reverse complement strand
AGATAGATAGATAGATAGATAGATAGATAGATAGATAGATAGATATAGATAGATAGATATGTTTATGTATATATATATGTATATGTGAGTGGGTATGTATATATGTCTGTATATATCTATATCTATATATATATATATATGTAGAGAGAGAGAGACAGACAGACAGAGAGAGAGAGAGAGAGAGAGAGAGAGAGAGAGAGAGAGAGAGAGAGAGAGTGATAGCGGGCACAGGGTGAGTTGAAGATGAAGGGAAGATATCTGAAAGAAATAAAATCAATTTAACAGATGAGAGAGTAATATATTGAGAGAGGGAGATAGGGAGAGATAGAATGGAGTAAATTATTTTGCATAAAAGTGGGAAGAAAAAGCAGTTCTGTAGGAAGAGAAGAGAAGGCAGGTGAGGGGGAATGAGTAAATCTTGCTCTCATCAGATTTGACCTGAGGAGGGAACACCATACATACTCAATTGGGTATCTGACCCCACAGGAAAGAAGGAAGAAGAAGATAAAAAAGGAAGGATGATAGAAGAGAGGGCAGATCGGGATGGAGGTAATCAAAAACAAACACTTTCGAAAAGAGACAGGGTCAAGGGAGAAAATTCAGTAAAGGGGAACAGGTTAGGAAGAAGCAAAATATAGTTAGTCTTTCACAATATGAGTATTGTGGCAGGGTTATACATAGTGATACACATGTGGCCTATGTTGGATTGCTTGACTTCTTAGGGAGAGTGGATGGGAAGGGAAGAGGGGAGAGAATTTGGAATTCAATATTTTAAAAACAGATGTTCAAAAAAAATTTTGCATGCAACTAGAAAACAAGATACACAGGCAATGGGGCATAGAAATTTATCTTGCCGTACAAGAAAGGAAGGTAAAAGGGGATGAGAGGGGAGTGGGGTGACAGAAGGGAGGAATGACTGGCAAATGGGACAACCAGAATATATGCCATCTTGGAGTGGGTGGTAGGGTAGAAATGGGGAGAAAATTTGTAATTCAAACTCTTGTGAAAATCAATGCTGAAAACTAAATATATTAAATAAAAAAAAGAAAGTGAAAAAAGAAATAAATTAGAGGAACCAAATTTAGATGGTCTTCTCAAAGAAAACCCTTCTCTAACCCCTCCTAAATCTAGCACCTTCTCTCTTTCATTTATTTCCTATTTATCCTATGTGTAGCTTATTTTGGATATAATTGTTTGTATGTTGTCTCTCTCATTAGACTGCAAGCTCCTTGAGGGCAAGGATTATTTTTGCCTCTGTATAAGCAATACTTTGTATGGTGTTTGGGATATTGTAAGTGTTTAATGAATTTTTATCCATTGATTTAGCCAAGAAAGGGAAGAAATATAGATGATTTTAGCTAGTGGAGATGGTTCAATTAAGAGCTGTTTTTTGTGTGTTTCTGAAGATGAGGAAGACATGGGAATGTTTTTAGGCTGTCAGTAGACAGGAGAAAATTAAAGGTTATTGAAACATTGGGAAGGATAACCTGGGAAATCTCATGGGGAAAATAGAATTGAATAGGGTCACTTGTGTATATAGAGGAATTTGCCTTGTCAAGGAGAAGTGAGACAGAATAAAAGATAGTGAACATACCAGTCTCACAGAAAAGCATTTAATAAATGCTAAATTTATCAAATGATTTCTCTAAGATGGAGTCATGATAAATAATATTTATTTTTGTCTTTTAACAGAATAACTTGACTGGGAAATAGTGAAATTAGGTATCTGACAAAAGCTATCATAATATCATTTTATATAATATAAAGAAATATATCCTAGATGAAAGTCCAGTTTGGAAGTATTCAGAGGAAGCCAAGTGATCATTCCAAAAGTAATGTTTAACTGATAGACACTAATCTGGGGGGAAATATTTAGTGGAGCATCCCAAGGCTTTGCTCTATCTTCAGTTCTTTGCTAGTCAATGTCCTTATAAATGCTGTGGATAAAAATATTGATAGCACATGGCATATTTCCCACATATCTGAGGAGAATAGCTAATGCACTGTATTTTATATTCTTATAAGGTACTGTTCTAAGGTTCATGACAATTGTTCCAACTCCTCAGGACTTCAAAACTGGACTGGCTGACTAAAACCCCAACACAGACTCTACTCCTGGGACTCCTGATTGCTTGTTCTCCTGACATTTCACAATTCAACTCCTTATAGTTTTCAATTTAATTCACCTAAAATAAAGAATAAATGCTGAAGCAAAGACCCAAGTGCCCTATTCAAGAGTTCCTTATGCCATGCTTAGATGAGGAAGTCCAAAATCTTCTCCCCTTACAGAATTATCACTCTTCCTTCACTGATATGTGGCTAGGCAACAAGAAGTCAGACAAACAAAAGGGAGAATTTCAAGTTAGCTAGAAACTTTTTAAAAGACTTCCTTTAAGTGTTTTGCATAATGATACATGTGTGGCCTATGTCGAACTACTTGCTTTCTGGGAGGGTGGGTGGGAAGGGAAGAGGGGAGAGAATTTGGAACTTAAAGTTTTAAAATCAGATGCTCAAAAAAAGTTGTTTTTGCATGCAACTGGGAAATAAGATATACAGACAATGGGGCATAGAAATCTAACTTGTCCTATAAGAAACTAAGGGGAAAAGGGATGAGGAGGGAGTGGAGTGACAGAAGGCAGAGCTGACTGGGGAATGGGGCAATCAGCATATATGCCATCTTGGAGTGGGGGGAAGGTAGAAATGCGGAGAAAATTTGTAACTCAATCAATGCCGAAAACTAAAAAAATATTAAATAATAAAATGTGGAAATAAAAAAAAAATACTTCCTTTTCTGGGCAAACCAAAAGTTAAAGAGAATATGCTTGCCCATAGGGTTAGAAGCACAGAACCACATACAGAAATTCTCCACTTTTTATGAATTGCCCATAAGAAATGCCTCAATAGAGCAATCTATTGGCTAGTCTCTAATTACAACTTTATGAAGCTTAGTATGCAACTTTCATCTTTTCCACAAATAACAAATCTTCTGTTTCTTGATAAGAAACATTTTGTGCTTTATAACAAAGCAGTGATTTTTGTTTGTTTTTCACATCAGTGTTCCTGATCTAATAAGATTCTAAAGACTGATCCTCTAGCATGAATTCTAACAGAAAATTGTTTTCTTTTAAGAATTGTTTATAGCTTAGAAACTGGCAGCCAATTCAAATTAAACACTTCATTTTTGACTCTATATCAATTATTAAAGACCCTCAGAATCTCTATGGTAACAGCATACTACATAGGCCTATCCTATTCCCAAATGTCTTCATTAGGACTAATGCTCTTAGATCAGATTACACCTGCTTAAATTAAAAATTAAAAAAACTGACCAATTGGAATTTGTTGGCTTTCTAAAACAAAAGCAATTTGCCTACTTGATGATTAAACATAAATGCATACTAATTTACACCTCAGATCAAATTTCTTTATTTAAAAGGAAGTAACATTTAGTGGCTGAACTTTACCATGGAAATTGCAGAAGAAAGTAATTATAGTTACATAGAGGAAGCTTCAATTTAAAGCCACAGAGGGAAGTAATTAAGGGTAATAATAGCCTTGGCCTCTAAACAAGGATATTCAGTATAGATTCTCTATCATATTTTAATGCAAGAGGTTAAAAAGAAAATGGCAATGAAAACGGTTTATAGGTTAGAATAAGAGAAATCCCTGTATTAATAAAACATTTAATTCCCCATTCATATGACTCACACAGTTATTTAGGGTAGGAAAGTGTTACATTTTCCCAAGTAAACTAAGATTTTATATTCACTTTCAAATACATGCTGAATTCTAACTTTGCTTTGACCTTATCATCCATTGATCAAATACTTTCATCAAATCCCCTACTAATTATCCTAGTGTATAAACTGCACTGCAATCCAATCCCCACTTACTTTAGGAGCTGTAACATACACTACTAGTGCTATCTTCAGAATCTAACTTCTACCCACACAGGACTTCTTATTTTTTCTTTGATAAATATTGCATATTTCCATTTCTATATTTCTGTTCATCATATTCCCTGGTTTTGGAATAACTCTCAAAATTCTACTCATCCTTTAATGGTCATATCAAATGCCATTTGACTATGAAACTTCCTGCTGATTCCAATCAAAAGTAACATTTCCCACCTTTCAACTTGCACCAAGCTGTATGAATCTCTCTTTATATACTTAGTATTATTTATCTTGTATCAAAGTTATTTGTTTACATCTTACCCTATTTGCTGGACTATGAATTCCTTTAGAGCAGAAGCTGTAGTAGAGTCATCTTTGAATATTCCATAGTATGTAGCATAGTGCCTTGAACACAGCAGATGTATAACAAATATTTGATGAATGAATGGAGGAAAGAATCTATGAATACATAGAGGTTTGGATTATGCACTATATGTCATATATAAAATATGATTTCCTGCATTGGTAACAAGATTGTTTTTGGCTTTCCTGATAAAGTAAAAAGTAAAAGAAGTCTTATTTCTCCCTCAACAAAGAGCAATAAAATGTGGACACCTAGCTGTTAGACATATTTATTATTTTCTATGTGTACTTTGAATGAATTATCTTCCTTAGAATATCATTTTTTGCTGTTTTACTAAGAAAAATTATTTTCCTTTTCCTCTATTTTGAAATTTACTATGGGTCACAATGAACCAGAAATATTTACTTTTTAATAGGATTACCAGCATAAGAAAGATGTGACACACATTATGCATTAGAAGAATATTATAGACATCACATCTTACAATCCTTGGACTATATTTGATAAATTTGCTAATGGTAAACTTACGGAGAAAATGGATAAATATGGGACAGATTATTTGAATGTTAGGTGAATTCTCAGCTTTTTAAAAAAACTATTCAAAGAATATTGCATAATAGATTTAATATGAACCAAGCTAGAGACACCCATTGGAGAGCCGTAAAGCTTTCTTCTCCCCTCTTCTTTTTTCAGGAGGCAATCAGGGTTAAGTGACTTGCCCAGAACCTCATAGCTAGTAGATGTCTGAACAAATTTGAACTCAGTTCCTCCTGCTTCCAGGGCTGGTATTCTTATCCACTGTGCCACCTAACTGTCCTTTCTTTCCCTCTTCTAGTCAACATTTTTATCAGCAACTTTGGAAATATATGTATTAGGCTTGCTAATAAGTTAAATAAATCTTGAAAGGAGAAGCAATAAAATAAATTATGAAGTCAACATACTGCATATCGATAACCTAGAAGAAATAGACCAACAGGTCAAAACCAATTGGGTTAACAGGCTAAAGCATTAACTCTAATTTTGTAAGAATAAATGCTAATTCTTTCATTGAGCAGGAAAAATAGCTGCACAATTACAAGATGGGAAGAAATGCTGGGACAGGAATTTGTGTTGAAAATAAATAAGGATTTTGGTTACCCATGAGCTCAACATTGAGCTAAAATTGTTATATGAATGCTAAAAAAGCTAAGCAAAATATTAGGTTATATATTAATTCAGGAACTCACATAATGCATCAATAATAGCAAAATTTACTATGTCCAGATCCCAGGAGTCAATAGTCCTTTGTAATTTGTGCTGCTTAGAATATCTGAAGTATTTTACTCTGATTATCACATTTTAAAAGGGACATTGACAAGCCATAATGGTGATGAGTCTCAGAACCATGTCAAATGAGGAACAGGTGAGGAAATGAAATGATGTTTAGACTGGAGAAAAGAAAACTCTGGGGAACTGTCTTCAAATATGTAAAGGGATGCCTCTTAAATGTGAATAGAATTGTTCTGTCTTGCACCAGAAAGCAGAACTGGGACACAGTGGTTAAATTTGAAGGGAGGCACATTTCAGCTCATTATATAAAGAAGAGTTTCTGACTAATTAAAATTGTCCAACAATAGATTAAGGAGTCTTATAAAGTAGTGAGTTTTTCGTTTCTGGGAGTATTCAGAAAAGACTGGATAACCACCTGTCACAGATTTTGTAGACATTTTCCCTGAATGTGAAGAGATTGAAATAGATTTTCTGTAAGGATTTTTTTTTTCAACTCTACAATTCTGCGAGTCTTTGAGCATCCATGTTACCTGATTGCAAGGGCCAAAATGAATTGTATATGCTTTCCTTTGTTGAGGGGAAAATTGATTTATTGAAGTAAAAAAATATATTGTTTGTTAAGAATGCTATATGGCAATGACAGGGTTAATGAATGATTAAAGCATCTTCATTTTACAGGAAGCAATTTGTTTGATTCCATCCATAGTGAATTAAGGCATTCAATCCACAAAAAAGCCATATAGATTTGTTCTAGTTGCTTTACAGATCAAGTTAAATAAATATACAACATATCAATATCTTATTCAAATATATAAAGAACATGATTGAGCATTTTGTTGCACTAAATTCTTTTCTAAATATTTTGTATGATAATTTAATGTTTCCCTAACTAGACTATAGCCTCCTTATGAACAGGGGCCTTTACTTGGACTACCTAGCAAATAGCAAGAGTTCATTGACTGAATCACAGAATGATAGCTATCATTGAATTATTAATCTTATAATTAATATAAACATACATTTGAAAATAATTATAATTCAAAATTTTTGCATGAAAAAGCCTTTCAAAATTTTTTCCAGTTTTTAGGTTCAATGAGAATAATCTACAGAGAAAATCAACCTGTCAAAGAAACATGAAAATCCTTTCAAATTAAATTTTCAGGGCACAAGCCAAAGCTAATCATCTCAATCCATAAGTGCACTGTGATATACATTTTGATGGTGTCACTTTCTGTTTCTATTGTACTTTATTTTGGACTAATATTATAGAAAAAAAGATATTTTCTACTGATTTATTTTTATAAGATTTATGCATTTGCGTACACAACACACACATATAATAAAATTCTTGCATTACAATTAAGAAATACAGTAGTATGCCAATATTAATCACTTTACCCATGACCAAAATATAATTCCATGCCATTAATAAAAAACTATTCTAATTTCAAAATTTGTCATTTATAGTTTATTCATTATTGCACCACTTTAATAATGCTTACATATGTATACAGACACCTTTCTGATGAAGAAAAATTATTTCTTTGATGTCCTTTGTGACTCAACAGGCATTTTAAAAGGTGGTTAGTTGTACAATTTGTGATCAAAGAGTTTTATGGCTGAATAGACTCACATGGTATTTAAATCCATGACCTTTTTAGCGAGTTTTTGGCATTTTTCAAGTATATCATCGTATCATCTACAACAGGAGTTAGTGTTATCACCTCATTCCCTATTCTGATTCCTTCTATTTCTTTTTCTTCTCTTCTTGCTATTGCTAAGATTTCTAATAAATATTGAACATTGGTGACAATGGGCATCCTTGTTTCACACCCGATCTTACTGGGAAGGCTTCTAGCTTATCCTAATTAAAATAGTGCTTGCTGATGCTTTTAGAAAACTTTTCTTTATCAATTTAAGGAAAAATCCATTTACGCCTATACTTTTCAGTGTTTTAATAGAAATTAGTATTGTACTTTATCAAAAGCTTTTTCTGTATCTATTGAAAGAATCATGTGTTTTTTTTTCACTTTTATCTGATATAATCAATTATGTTAATCATTTTCCTTATGTTAAACCATCCATGTATTCCTGGAATAAATCTCAATGCATCATAACATATAATCTTCATAATACTATGATTTTTAGCTAGTATTTTATTTAGGATTTTTGCATCCATATTCATTAATGAAATTGATCAATAATTTTCTTTCACTGTTTTTACTCTCCCTGGTTTAGATAACCACACCATATATTTTTATTAATGGAATTTGGTAGGATCCCTTCTTTGCCTATTATTCCAACTAATTTATTTAATATTGGAATTAGTTGATCTTTAAATATTTCTTGGAATTCACTTATAAACCAGTCTGGTCTTGGTGCTTAGGAAGCTCATTTATGGTCTGTTCAATTACTTTTTTTAAATAGTTCTATTTAGATATTCTATTTCCTCTTCTGCTAATCTAGGCAATTTGTATTTTTGTAAATATTCTTCTATTTCACTTAAATTGTTAAAGCTACTGGCATATAAGTGAGCAAAATAACTCCTCATACTTGTTTTAATTTCATATTTGTTAGTGGTATATTCACCCTTTTCATTTTTTAATACTAGTGATTTGATTTTCTTCTCTCTTTTTTAAATCAAATTAACCAACGATTGGTCTATTTTGTTGTTTTTTTCATAAACCAACTCATAGGTTTATTTATTAATTCAATGGATTTTTAATGCTCAGTTTTATTAATCTCAGCTTTTACTTTTTAAGATTTCAAATTTGGTGTTAAATTGGGGATTTTTACTTTGTTGTTCTTTTAAATTGCATACCCAATTCATTGATCTGCTCTTTCTGTATTTTTTTGATGTAAGCATTTAGAGATATAAATTTTTCTCTAATCACTGCATTTCATATCCCATAAGTTTTGATATGGTGTCTCATTATTGTCATTATCTTTTTTTTCTCGGGCTGGTCATTTTATTTTTTATTAAAAAGTTTATTTATTTTTAGTTTTCAACATTCACTTCCATAAGTTTTAAATTTTCTCTCCCTTCCTCCCCAAGACATCATGCAATCTGACATAGGCTCTACATATACATTCCTATTAAACATATTTTCACATTAGTCATGTCGTATAGAAGAATTAGAACAAATTGGAAAAACCATGAGAAAGAAAAACACAAAACAAAACAAAACAAAAAAAAGAAAATAGTCTGCTTTGATCTGCATTCAGACTCCATATTTCTTTTTCTGGATGTGAATGGCATTTTGTATAATGAGTCTTTTGGAATTGTTTTAGGTCCTTGCATTGCTGAGAAGGGCTAAGTCTATCAGAGTTAGCCAACACACACTGTAGCTGTTACCATGTACAATGTTCCCTTGGTTCTGCTTGCCTCACTCAGAATCAACTCATATAAGTCTTTCCAGGTTTTCCCAAAGTCTACCTGCTCATCATTTCTTATAGCACTATAGTATTCCACTACATTCATATACCACAACTTGTTTAGCCATTCTCAAATTGATGGGCATCCCCAAATTCTTGGCCATCACAAAAGAGCTGCTATAAATATTTTTGTACATGTGGGTCCTTTTCCCATTTTTGTGATCTCTTTGTGAATTGTTGTTATTTTTTAAATAAACTTTATTCATTTTTTCATTTCAAATTGAGACTCCTAGCATCTCCTGCTCTATTATCTAATCACACATAGATTTTGTTAAGGAAAATGTTTATAATCTCACTTTATTGTTTAAGGATATGTATTGTTCTCTCAAAATCTAACAAAGGGCAAACAATTTATCTTGGCCGACTGATATGTCTAACATTTCAAAAATATATTTTTTGACCAACCATCACATCTCTAGCAAATTCTTTGTCATGCATCATTTTATTCCCTACAAGCTTATGGCATTTTTGTAACATTCAATAATAAAAAAATTCCAGGTTTCTAATCTTTATTTTCTCTACCATGATGCTCAGTCCTGTCTTCTTTTGAAATGACTTTCATCGTTACTGGATAGATAGGCTTTATGAAATGGTTAGATGAGGGTATTTTATCCCTAGCTTTGTAATCTACATAGTGGAATGATAAAGTTATTTTAAGTCAGACTAGTCAAGGTAGATGTTAAAGATGCAGGTTGCACACAGAGGGCAGGAAGAAATGACTAAGAAGACTGAGTCTCCTCATACAATAAACAAATAGCTGGGATGATAAAATAAATGTGTCGCTTAACAATATTCCATTGCTGGACTGAGGATAAGTGAAACAACACAAGCCATAATCGATTTGCAATCAACACCACACCTTAAATACTGGTGAATGAGACAACTCTGCACAGACCAACAAATGCCTTACACCTTGTACCAAAAATATGCAGATCTTAACCACATTGACACAATTTTTTTTCTAACTTTTCTTCTCCTCTTTCTTTTCAGAAATTCAAGTGTATTTGTATAAGTTTTAATCAGTCTACTATGAGCTTTCCTAAATGGCTCCTTGCTATTTTCATATGCCATTTCTAACTTTTTGTACACTCCTTCCTCATATTAAAAAACCTCACCCATTCCTGGATGTAATAATTCCATTGAATTTTAAAATATAATTAATTTTTAAAAATTCATTTTCCCTTCTCTTTTTTTCGCTTAGAGGACAGTTGACATCAAAGTTAGAATTCATTCTGCTTGGCCTCCAAGGGCAGACTCAGCACCAATGTATATAATTTACAGGAATGTAAACCAAAATTAACATTAGAAAAATTATAACAATTAAAGCTGTCCCAAAACGTAATGTCTCAGTGCTGGGAATACTGACTACACAGTAACTGGAGGCTAGATTTCTAGTGGATGTATGCAGGATTCACGTTTTGGCCTCTAGGTTTTTTTAACTGACCTGTAAGATTTCATTCAATTCTGCAATTACATCGTTCTCCAAATCTTTGAATCAAAACAAAAATTAATCCAAGGAAATCCTACAACAGCAAGTATATTTTTCATATTTTAGATGGAAAAGAAGGAATCTAAATGAATTTTTATTTCATAAAGTTTCAAACACATTGCAAATGAGTGTATAGAACAAGAAAGGACATGGGTTTATTTTGATTTTTTTATCCATGCCTGCCCAATCAATAAAGCAAGTCCTTACCCCTAAAGACATGATGGGCAGCCCGGCAGATGGACCCATTTTTAGCTTTAATGATTTTAAAAGACTTCTCAGTATTGTGGCAGAAGGGATCCGTCAAAAATTATTTTGAAAGAAAATTCAATTGCTTTTGAGGATTAAAATTTTAATCATGAGAATTCAATTAACAGTTAATCTTTAGATCCACTGTTCAGATTTTTATGCAAATATGTCCATTCTCATACAACTACTAAAGATAAAGAAAATTCATAGCTGAGGCGGGAAAAAAATCTCGCTTCCTGAGTCAGAAACGGTTTACTTTGAGGAATATTTTAGTTTTTTTGACACTAATAGTTAAAAAAAACTTCATTCATGCCTGATTTATTCAAATACTATGTGACTATAGCAATAATAACTCATATTTATATTAATTATTAATTAAATTTGAAAAATTTCCATGACAATTCTGTGATATTCTAGATATTAACATCCCATTTTTATAGATTAGGAAACAAATTCAGAGGTTTTTAGTGATTTGCCCAGGGTGACTTACAGAGAACCCTTTGCTGGCCCTGGTTGCAAAACCTGACACTTTCTGGCAATTCTATCGCCCATACACAGTTCTTTTAAAGTTCCAGGGCAGAGAGGAGCTCTTGTGGTTGCTCACAAAGAATAGGGACCCTGATTTCAGTTCCAGGGCAGAAAGGAGCACTAGCACTTGTGACTTCAGGCCCCTGCTGGGTAAAGACCAGAGAACAAACCAGGAGAGGACCACACCTCTCCTCAGGTCACATTACCTTAAAAGCACTCTAATAAAGGCCTCATTTCTCAAATACAGAGGGAACTGAGACAAATTTATGAAAAATAAAAAAATAAAAACAATTCCCCAATTGATAATTGGTCGAAGGACATGAACAGACAGTTTTCAGAAGAAATCAAAAATATCTATAATCATATGAAAAAAAAATCTTCTAAATCACTGTTGACTAGAGAAATACAAATTAAACAACTTTGAGGTACCATTTTACACCTATCAAAAATGACAAATTCTGGTAGGGATGTGGGAAAACATGTATAGTAACAAAATGTTAGTGGATATGTGGACTGATCCAACCATTCTGGAGTACAATTTGGAACCACACCCAAAGGGGTATAAAACTGTGCATACTCTTTGACCTAGCAATACCACTACTAGGTCTGTATACTAAAGAGATCAAAGAACGAAGAAAAGTACCTATACATACAAAAATATTTATGGAAGGTCTTTTGGGGGGGGCAAAGAATTGGAAATTGAGGAGATGCTTACCACTCAGGGAATGGCTGAACAGATTATGGTATAAGATTGTGGCGGGATACTATTGTGCTATAAGAAATAATGAGAGGGACAGTTTCAGAAAAACATGGAAAGACCTATATGAACTGTTGCAAAGTCAAATGAACAGAGCCAGGAGATCATAATACACAGTAATAGCAATATTGTAATGATGAACAACTGTGTAAAACAGTTACTCTCAATAAGACATTGATCCAAGTTAATTCTAAAGGATTCATGATGAAAAATGTTTTCCACCTGTAGAGAGAGTAGTATTGAGTTCTGAGTGCAAATTGAAATACAATTTGTTTCAGTTCATTATTCTTGCTTTTTCGTGACATGGCTAATATGATTTGACATGTATCACTAATAACTGATTGTTTGCTTTCTCAGTGGGTGAGGGAGGTGGAAGTGGGAGAATTTGAAGCACCAAAGAGAAAAGAACATTAAAATAAATAATAAATTTTAAAAATAGTAAGTGGTTATAATAATAATAACACATTTATATAGTGAATTAACTTTGGCAAAGTTCTTTAAACATATCATCAGTTTTGATTTCCACAGCAACCTTGTGATATTCTAGTTATTGTCTTCTCGTTTTACAGATGAGGAAATGTGTTTATAGATTTTTGATG
Source organism: Phalanger gymnotis (assembly GCA_028646595.1). Lineage (NCBI taxonomy): Eukaryota > Metazoa > Chordata > Mammalia > Diprotodontia > Phalangeridae > Phalanger > Phalanger gymnotis. Next base: position 215,020,211 of record CM053622.1, on the reverse strand, counting down.
ATGTGTACAGGGTGTCACAACTGGTGAGTATTAACAATGGGATTTGAACTGAGACTCTCCTGACTCTGAGCCTTTAATTCTTCACTTTGCATTAACACAGACTGCCTAGACATGAGATGACTAAAAATTTATTGAAAAATAGCAAGCCAAGCAATAGTTCAGAGAAGAAAATGTATTAGCACATACAATTTGATAGTTTTTTATGTATAGATTTTCATTTCATCTAATTTTTTAACTACATTTTTGCTCTAAATATTGTGTCTAGTGGGAGCTGATACTGATACATGATCATATCTTGTTTCATTTCTTGAAGTGCCCAACAAGAGAGCAATGCAGGATTCTTGTTCCCCTCCCCCCATCCTACTTCTGAGGGTCCACATCACAATGTCACCAAATTTCTACTGGCTGTGCCCAACTATGCCATGATCTCAGATGTATCCTACCTCCTCTCTATCACTCTCTAGTCCCCACTTCAAATGTACTCTCCCTATCCTTCTAGTACCACAAAGACCAATGGAAAAAAAATCTCATCTAGTCCTCTTATTGTCTTGACTTGTTTTGTACTCAGCCTTTTTGTCCTATCCTCTTCTCTCAACATCAGAGATGTGTTTTAATACATATTATCTTATCATCTAAATACTGTTTTATTAATGAGGGAATGATATTGTGCTAATAATTTTGTTAATTAAATTAATTTACTATACCTATAAAGTTATTCTTTTTATTTCTTAGCTGCCCTAACACATGGGTGCTCTCTTCACCTTCCACTAAATTAGATGATGTATATTTGTTGGATTTTTAATTTTTGAAAATCAAATAACAGTTCCCTCATCCTATATTTATGACCGTATCTATTTCAAGCCATATGAAACTAAATATTTAATTTCTTTTTTAGGTCTTTTTTTCTGAAAGTTTTTTTTTACTTTTTTTCCTTTTGGTTGCTTCACACGTCAAACATTATTATGACTCCTAGACTCAGGACAGGACGGTTTGAATTTTTAGCTTGATGTTTAGGTCCAGTTTTACAGGTTAATTTACTTTGTGGCATAAACACATCTCCATTGATACCCTAACTTTTCTTTTGGCTTATTGTAAACATGAAATTATTCATTTTTCCAATTACTTATCTTTAGAATTTGAAGGCTTTTGTGCTTGTTGCTTGTAAATTTGTTACTTGATGTGCCCCTGATATTTGACTGATGTCTCTTGCTTATTTAAAAATGTTAATTTTAAAATTCTTCCTAATGATATTCCATAACTTTTTTCTCATGCTTTAGTTTGCTATATGCTTCTTCTATCTCATGGATTTTTTGCTCTGGTTTATTAGAGCACAGCATCCATATTTAGCTCTTACAATATATTTTTAATTTAAAAAAATAAGCATTTTTTTCTTCTCATCTTCTTTGACCCACAAAAAAGAAGGCAGGAAGGAAGGAAAGAAAAAATCCTTTCATATAAGCATACTTAAGGAAAACAAATCCTCACAGTGGCCACATAAAAAAAAGTTCTCATTTTTTATATTAGTCCGTTATCTCTCAGTCATGATATTAGCAACATTCTTCATCATCAATCATCTGGAATCATGTTTGATCATTTCACTTAGCAGAGTCCTTAAGTCTTTCAGGATTGGCTCTTTTTGTGACATAGATAATATGGTACAAATATAATTTGCCTGTTAATGCTAATGTTGTATCAGTTCACACAAGTCTTCTGGGATCTCTGAAACAATCTTTTCATTTCTTTCAGTGCAATATTTTCCCATTATATTAATATAATAAGTTCAGCTATTCTCAATTTGATGGTCACTCCCTTAGTTTCCAGTTCTTCTCTACTACAAAAAACAAATGAGTTGCTACCATTTTGTCCATAAAGGGTTTTCCCCTTTCTTTGTTCTTTTCAGGATGCAGACTACATGAATTTAGAAATTTTTTGTACAAACAAATCCAATACATCTAAAATCAGAAGGTGAATAATTAACTGGAGGGAAAGTCTTGTAGCAAGTTTCTTTGATAAAACTCTCATTTCTAAGATATAAAAGGAACTAATTCTAATTTGTAAGAATAAGATCCAGTCCCCATTTCACAAATGGTCTAAGTATATTAATCAGCAGTCCTGAATATTATACATAGCTTTGTTAAAACAATGTGTCACAAAGTGACTAATGCATACAGAAATGTAAATTATATGAACTCAAATATTATACCTTCCACTTAACAAATTGGTAAAGTTGATTTTAAAAAGAAAATTAATAATATTGGGGATGCTATGAGAAAACAGGGACAATTATGCCTTATTGTCAGAATTGTGAGTTATTCTAGAAAACAATTTAGAAATATTCTCAAAAGTTTATAAAACTTTTTCATGCCTTTTGACTCTTTATTTGTTTTTTCATGATGTTTTCCCATATAAGTCCTAAACTACTTCTTATAGTATATCATTTTCCCCCATCCTCTGCTTCAGTACTTTGTGTAGAGCTTTTCCATATTTTTCCAATTTTGTTTATGGTGGGGGTTTAATTGTACTTATTTTATTATTTCTTTGTCAAAATCTTGTCAAACAGCAATTATCAGCATTTCACTCAGAAGAAAAAAAGATTGTATGTCACTGTAATTTTGTGTACAATTTTTAAAGTATGTATTTAATTTAATTATAAAGTGACAAAAACTACCCTGATTTTTTATGTCTCCTTTTGATATGTTTTTCTTTTCTGCTTAATTTTAGCTTTGAAGTAATTTTTCTAAAATAATTTACTCTTGTAGAGTATATTTGTCTTTTGTTCTAAATTCTTTAATTTCTAGTGAGACTTACAGACTTCTCCACAAGAGCTCAATTTTCCGTATTCATTTCTTTGACAGAAAAGAAATAAGAACTAGACCTGTCATTTCACTGATTTAACAAACTAGTAACACAAGGCAACACTCAGTCTGCAAATTCCAGTCTAAAAGATTTGAATAGAGACTTATATTAAAGGATTTTTCTATAGTAATGCAGCCACTATGTGTTAGAGACAATACTAGAATCTAGGTCTTCTTGGCTTAGAGGGAAACCCTTAATCAACTGTGATCCTCCATCTCCTATTGTTTCTTTTATTCATTTTTTTTTGCCTTTCTGAACCATCTGAGTTTCTTGGAATTGCTGCAATTAATTTGCTAAGGGCTTTGAAGGACATTCATAACATTTTAACTGTTGTCATTAAATTTTGATTAAATGCTCTGATTTAAGTAACTTTTATTGCACTTAGTACAGTGCCTGTCACATAGTAGGAGATAACAAATGTTTATTGACTGACATGACTATTTTTTTTTCTTCAAGGGCTTGTTCATTTTTTCTTCTCAGTCATTTTTTGACTCTTGCATTCTACCACTGTTGATTCTTCTTTGGGGTAAACATATCTACAACATATCTTTTCCCTTTAGAATTTCTGGAGCTGTTGTCCTACTCCCACAATCTTTGCTTCTTTTTTTCTACTGTCTCAGGCCAAGAAGGCTGAAAGAATTCTGTCTCATTCCCTCAGAGATTAGAATTACTGGTAGCAACATTCCTTTAGGCAGATTTCAGTTGGCCATGGTAATAGGGACTTTCTTCCAACTTTACCAGTTGCACTCATCCAGGCTCCATTTTTCTCTCAGCAACTGACTTTTTTCTGCTCATTGCTTGGACCCTGACAGTTGATTTTTAAGGACAATGGTAAAAGCGATACTCAGAGAAGCCTCAGGGTTCTTGACCACTAGTTTCTAAACATTCCCTTTGGATGTCCATTTTCTCCTATACTATATTAAATATTTTTAAACAATGCTTGAATTATTGATTTCTCTCTCCTACACTTGGTTGTCCTTCAATTTCCATGCTTCTCCCCAATCACACTTTTCCTTCTCACCCATTAGCAATGAAGTGAATCATAGAGTTCAAGTTCTCCTGGAGGTGAGCTTTTACCTAGGATACTGCCAAAAACATTTAATTCCAAAAGTAAGGTGTGAAAGTCTAAAGTATAGCTGAGGGCTGTTTTGTGAGAAAGAAACAACCTTGAAAGGCAAAGAAATCTTTTTCCCCCTCAATCTCTTATAAAGCCTACTGAGGAGCAACTCTTCCTGGCTTAGATGCTAATCATCTTTGACAAAATTCCTAATCAAAGGGATTCACATGAAAGCCAAGCAATGGCCCCTGGTCAAGCACATCCTTTAGCAAGGGTTCAGAGTATATCATCCACTAGAAGATCACAGATCATTTTGAAGTCTATGAGAAGGGCTCCAGTCCAGCAGATTAGAGGGATCTCCTGACTAGAGTGCCTGCACTAGTTTAGTATATTCTTTTTTATTCATTATAAAAAGGCTTAATTATTTATAAAAACATGGAATCTTGTCTGTTCTCTTAGTTACATTACTTTTATCTATAAAATGTAAAATAAAGTCTTGAGTAGCCTTCATTAAGCTGTAACATCAGGAGGAATAATGTCTTATCTAAACTGCCTTTTCCTGCAACAACAATGGGCAATAGCAGCATTTTTATAACATCTTAAGATTTTCAAAGCAATTTAGATATACTGTTACACAATGCTTTGGATAAAAAAGATAATAAATATCAAAGGTTTTGTTTTTCTCTCTTTTCACCTAAGGATTTTGAAAAAAAAATTTTTTTCAAGAGGCCTGGCCAGAATCTCTACAATTCAAATATAAGATCCCTGTTCCTAGTATTCTGTCTTATCCACTACCATATTTTTAGATTAACTTGTTTATTTTCAATTTTCAATATTCATTTCCACAAATTTTTGAGTTACAAATTTTCTCCCTTTCTCTCCCCTGCCCCCCACCCCAAGATGGCATGCATTCTGATTACCCCCCTTTCCCCACTCTATTGTCCCTTCTATCACCCCACCCCACCCCTTATAACCTCCCCCGTTACTTTCCTGTAGAGAAAGATAGATTTCTATACCCATTGCCTATGTGTCTTATTTCCCAGTTGCACATAAAAACAATTTTTAACAGGTTTCGAAAATCTTCAGTTCTGAATTCTCTCATTTCTTCCCTCCCCCCAACTCTCACTAAGAAGGCAAGCAATTCAATATAGGCTATACATATGTCATTATTCAAAAGACTTCCATAATAGTCATGTTGTGAAAGACTTACTATATTTCAGTCCATCCTATCTTGCCCTCAATTTATTCTATGTTCTTCTTTGACCTTGTCCCTCTACAAGAGTGCTTCTGACTATCCCTTCCCCCAATCTGGTCTCCCTTCTATCATTCTCCCCTCTTATCCTCTTCCCCCTACTTTCTTGTAGGGTAAGATACCCAATTTAGTGTGTATGTTATTCCCTCCTTAAGCCAAATGGGATGAGAGTAAGGTTCACTCATTCCCTTTCACCTCCCCCCTCTTCCCTTCCATTATAACAGGTTTTTCTTGCCTCTTTTATGTGAGATAATTTACCCCCATTCTATCTCTCCCTTTCCCCATATCCCAATATATTCCTGTCTCACCCCTTAATTTTATTTTTAGACACCATACCTTCATATTCAACTCACCCTCTACCCTCTATCTATATCTATCTATCTGTCTGTCTATCTGTCTATCTATCTATCTGTCTATCTATGTATGTGCATGTGTGTGTATACATACATATGTATACATACACACACACACACACACACACACACACACACACATATATGTTTCCTTCAACTATCCTAACACTGATAAAGGTCTCATGAATTGCAAATATCATCTTTCCATGCAGAAATATAAACAGTTTGTAACAATAATACTACTTGCCACTATTGTGGCTCTGTAAGACCAACAATACCAGCACACAGGAGTGCTGCTAGCACAGATTCTTTGATCTGCTTTTCTAAGGAAAGCAACTTTAAGGGGTTTACAATCTCACTTTAATTAAACATACATATATCATTCACTTAGTTCAGGGGAAAAAGTGAACACCCCGAACTTCAGAGAAAACACAAACAGATAATAGGAGCAGAAATTATATAAACAGAACAAAATAACACAAATCTGCTGACAGGCTTCTAGCTGTCTGTCCAAGATATTACATACATAGTTACCAGAGAGAGAAGCACCAACATCTGTGTTTTTCAAAGCCAAAGGGCTCCAACAGCTACCCAGAGTCTCCTCTGGTCAAATCACACACGCGTTTCCAGTGAGTGAGCCTCAAGCAAAATGCTAACCTCAGAGTATATATATATACTTCTTCAGGGTCAGAGGGAGTCACAACTATGCAACTCAAACCCATGTGACCTAAACCTTACTATGACTTAAGCAGGTCATCCAAGACCTCCAATTCAAACAATAATTCTTGATTGAAACAAAGGCAAGATTCAAAGGCACTTGATTGCCTTAGTGCTGAGCAGCAGTCCAAAACAAAAGACAACAAAACACCCCACTTTACTTCCTTGATTCAAGCAAGGGAAAGACTCAAAGGTACTTGATGGCCTTAGTGCTGAGAAGCACTCCGAAACAAAAAACAAACAGTCCCACTTTACTTGCCATTACCTAGTTCAACTTTAATAAGTCCATTATGGTTTATCTTTCCTGTTTAATTTTTCATGCTTGTCTTGATTCTTGTATTTGCAGGTCAAATTTTCTATTCAGCTCTGGTCTTTTCACTGAGAAAGCTTGAATGTCCTCTATTTTATTGAATGTCCACTTTTTCCCCTGAAGTATTATATTCAGTATTGCTGAGTAGGTGATTCTTGATTTTAATTCTAGCTCCTTTAACCTCTGGAATATCATATTCTAAACCCTTTGATCCCTTAATGTAGAAGCTGCTAGATCTTGTGTTATCCTGATTATGTTTCCACAATACTCAAATTGATTCTTTCTGGCTGCTTGCAATATTTTATCTTTAACCTAGGAACTCTGGAATTTGGCTACAATATTCCTAAGAGTTTTCTTCTGGGAAACTTTTTTGAGAGGCAATTGGTGAATTCTTTCAATTTCTATTTTACCCTCTGTTTCTAGAATATCAGGGCAGTTTTCCTTGATAATTTCTTGAAAGATGATATTTAGGCTCGTTTTTTTTTTTTTTTTTATCATGGCTTTCAGATAGTCCGGTAATTTTAAAATTATCTCTCCTGGGTCTATTCTCCAGGTCAGTGGTTTTTCCAGTGAGATACTTCACATTGTTTTCCTTTTTTAATTCTTTTGGTTATGTTTTCTAATTTCTTGATTTCTCACAAATTCATTAGCTTCCATTTGATCCATTCTAATTTTTAAGGAATTATTTTCTTCAGTGAAGTTTTGGATCTCCTTTTCCATTTGGCCAATTCTGCTTTTTAAGGCATTTTTTCCTCTTTGGCTTATTTAGACCTCTTTTGCCATTTGAGTTAGTCTATTTTTAAGGTGTTATATTCTTCAGTATTTTGGGGTATCCTTTAGCAAACTGTTGACTGTTTTTTTTGTTATTTTCTTTCATCACTCTCATTTCTTTTCCCAATTTTTCCTCTACTTCTCTTAGATGATTTTCAAATTCTTTTTTGAGCTCTTCCATGGCCTCTGAGCAATTCATATTTTTCTTGGAGGCTTTGGATGTAAGATCTTTGACTTTGTTATCTTCTTCTGGTTTTAAATTTTTATCTTCTTTGTCACCAAAGTAAGATTCTATAGTCTGAGTCTTTTTACACTGTCTGCTCATTTTCCCATCCAATTACTTGACTTTTGAGCCCTTTGTTAAGGTAAGACTCTGCTTCTAGAGTGGAGAGTGCTCTCCCAAATTTCTGGGGTTTTGTGCAGCTGTTTTCAGAGCTACTTCTAGGCACCTGTAGATCTTCAGTTCTTCTGAAGTGGTTAGATCTGAGGAGAGATGTTTACTCCTCTCCTGGCCTGTGCTCTGGTCTGTGAGTGACCTCAAGCACTATTCTCTGCCCTGGAACTGTGGGGAGGATTCCCTCTCCACAGCCACCACAAGGTCTTCCACACCAGAACTCCTTCTCACCCCAGGAGCACTACCCATGACTGCAACCCAGATCCAAACAGGGCAAAGCAAGATGCCTCAGTGCCAGCAAAGAGATCCCTGTACTCCTGCTCTGATCAGATGCTTGATGTCCCCACCCTCTGTGGACCTGGAGCTCCAGAAGCAGCCACTGCCACTGTTGCTGCTGCTGCCACCTTCACAGCCTCTGCTATCCCAGGGATGGGGTCAGACCATGCTCTTCTCTCACTTAGGTCTGACAGAGTTTTCCTACAGACCTGATAAGTTGTCTTTCACATTTATGGGTTGAAAAGTCCGTAAACTGCCACAGCTCCCAGTGATTCAGTGCTCTAAGGCCTGCTCTACCTAGTCCACTCTGGCCAGGTCTGTGCTGGAACATCCAACTCTGAGCTGTGCTCCACTCCCAGCACGATGTGATAGACACTTCCTGTTGACTTTCTAGGCTGTCTTGGTCTAGAAACTTGTTTCACTCTGTTATTTTGTGAGTTCTGTAGTTCTAGAATTTGTTTACAGATAATTGGGGGATTTGGGAGAGAGCTCAGGAAATCCCTGCTTTTACTCTGCCATCTTGGCTCCATCCCCCTCCACTACCATATTTTTCTCAACATACCCATAACGAGTATTTTAATGACTATCTACAGAATATATAAGATACTGATAGCATAAAGTAAAAAGTATATAGTAGTATATTAAAGTGCTCTCAAGGACTGACAAACTGCAAATGGAAACAAGACTAAAGGAATTTATTCTAAAAATGATGGCTGTCAATGAAGTGGTTACAAAAGTTAATTGAAAGACTTGCATCTATAATATATTGTTCTGACAGGCCCAAAGTAGGAGCAAGGAAACTGAAAAAAGTTTCTGTAAGGAAAAAAATTAGAAAATATTTGAAATGATAGTGAAATATGGTTTGAGCAATAGGAAATGAAAGTTGATTCATGTATTTCAGAATGAATAAGGTAAGCTTTTAGTAAATATGTTAACTACACTAAGAGCCATAAAATTCAATATTATACCTGACAAATTGCCTGATTTTGTTCTTCCTAACTAACTCCATTGTTTTTATTTACTTTACTAAATCACTTGAGGTGTTCATTAGTAAATTAAATATTTTAATCAATATAATATGTATTACATACTATGTGAAGTATTTTCTACATTTATTCAAATGATTGAATTACAGATGCTATACTTCCTTTGATCTTCAGGGATTATAATTCCATGACCTAATCAGTTTGGGTTCTTCCTCCCTTGATATACATACTAATAATTTGCAGGAAGTCTCATGGCTTGCAGTGCAGAGCCCTTGGGCTTTGTGATTAGCTACACTAATTGTTAGACAAAAGGTACAGTATCTATTGGTAGGACCATCCTTGAAGGTTTGCTAGGTTAGATAGAATTCCCAGAATTCTGGATTCCACTAGTCTTAGAAAATGGAATATATATATATATTTTTTTGCCATGATATGACAAATCATGTTTTTATTTTGTTTTTTTATTTTAAGTGTTTTTATTTGAGTGAGGAAACATTACATACTCTTAAATTTGTCTTTTAGTAATCAACTTTCTATTGATTCATAAAATCAACAAAATTATTCTGATCTATTGGGCTGCCTATAGGATGTTGGTTTAATATTCAAGCAATTTTCATTATAAGCCTTGACCACATCATAATATAATAATTGTCAATCAATCCATATGTATTTTTTTTAATTTATTTTCTATTTTTGGTTTACAACACTCAGTTCCATAAGTTTTTGAGTTCCAAATTTTCTCCCCTTTCCTCTATACCCCCCTCTCCCCCAAAATGACATGTAATCCAATATGGATTTTACAAATACCTTCACCTTAAACTTATTTACACAATAGTCAAGTTGTAAAGAAGAATTATCACCAAGGAATGAATTATGATAAAGAAGAAACAAAACCAAAAAAGAGGAAAAAAAGAAAGAGCGAGGAAAATAGTTTGCCTCAATTTTCATTTAGACTTCATAATTCTTTCTCTGGATGTAGACAGATTTTTCCATCATGAATCTTTTGGAGCTGTCTTTGAACCTTGTGTTTCTGAGAAGAGCAAAGTCTATCAAAGTTAGTCATCACTGATACTGTGTGTCTCTAATTGTGTATAATGTTTTCCTGGTTCTGCTCACCACACTCAGCATCAGATAATGTAGGTCTTTCCAGGTTGTCATGAAGTCCAGATCTTCCCCATTTCTTATAGCACAATAGTATTCCATTATATTCATGTATCACAACTTATTTAGCCATTCCCTAGTTGATGGGGATCCCCTTAATTTCCAGTTCTTTGCCACCACAAAAATGCTGCTATAAATATTTATGTACATACAAGTCGATTTCCCACTTCTATGACCTCTTTGGGATACAGCCCTAGAAGTGGTTATTGCTGAGTCAAAGGGAATACACATGTGTATAGCCCTTTGGGCATAGTTCCAAATTGCTCTCTAGAATGGCTGGATAAGTTCATAACTCCACCAACAATGTAACAATGTTCAAATTTTCCCACATTCTATCCAGCATTTAATAATTTTCCTGTTTTGTCATGTTGACCAACCTGACAGGAGAGATGTGGTACCTGAGTTTTGATTTGCAATTCTCTAATCAATAGTTTATAGAGCATTTTTTCATATAACTATAGATATCTTTAATTTCTTCCTCTGAAAATTGAGAAATGACTTGTATCATATAAATTTGACTCAGTTCCCTGTATATTTTAGAGATGAAACCTTTGTCAGAGACACTGGTTGTAAAAATTCTTTCCCAACGTTCTGCTTCCCTCCTAATCTTTGTTGCATTGGCTTTGTATAAAAACTTTTCAATTTGACGTAATCAAAATTATTCATTTTGCATTATGTAATGCTATCTCTTGTTTGGTTATAAATTCTTCTCTTCTCCATAAATCTGACAGATAAACTATTCCCTTCTCTCCCAATTTGGTTAGAGTATCAGCCTTTATACCTAAATCGTGAACACATTTTGACTTTATTCTGGTATACAGTGTAAGATATTGGTCTATGCCCAGTATCTGCCATACTATTTTCCAGTTTTCCCAGCATTTTTTGTGAAATAGTGAATTCTTAACCCAGAAGCAGAACACTTTCAGTTTATCAAAGAGTAGATTGCTGTAGTCATTGACTGCTGCGTCTTGGGTACTTAACCTATTCCCCTGAATCCACCACTCTATTTCTTAGCCAGTACCAAGTAGTTTGATGACTGCTGTTTTATAATACAGTTTAATATCTGGTATGGCTAGGCCACCTTCTCTAGCATTTCTTTTCATTAATTCCCTTGATATTCTGAACCTTTTGTTCTTCCAGATAAATTTTGTTGTTATTTTATCCAGTTCTATGACATATTTTTTGGTAGTTTGATTGGCATGGCACTGAATAAGTAAATTAATTTAGGTAGAATTGTCATTTTTATTATATTAGCTCAGCATAACCATGAGCAATGGATTTTTTTTCCATTTATTTAGGTCTGACTTTATTCCTGTGAAAAGAGTTTTGTGATTGTGTTCATATAGGTCATGAGTTTGTCTTGGCAGGTAGATTCCAAAACATTTTATAGAGTCTACAATAACTTTAAAAGGAGTTTCTCTTTCTATCTCTTGCTGCTGGGCTTTGTTAGTAATATTTAGGAATATTGAGGATTTACGTGGGTTTATTTTACATCCTTTGCTTAAGTTGTTTATTATTTCAAGTAGTTTTTTTTTTACTTGATTCCCTAGGATTCTCTAAATAAATCATCATATCATCTGCAAAAGGTGATAATTTAGTTTCTTCTTTCCCTATTCTAATTCCTTCGATTTCTTTTTCTTTCCCTTTTGCTAAAGCTAACAATTCTGGTACCAAATTAAATAACAGGGGTGATAATGGACATCCTTGTTTCACCCCGATCTTATTGGGAATGCATCTAGCTCATCCCCATTACATATAATGCTTGCTGACAGTTTGAGATAAATGTTAGTTATGATTTTAACGAAGACTCAATTTATTCCTATGCTTTCTAGTGTTTTTAATAGGAATGGGTGTTGTAGTTTTTCAAAAGCTTTTTCTCCATCTATCGAGATTGCCATATGGTTTCTGCTAGTTTTGTTGTTGATATGATCAATTATGCTGATAGTTTTCCTACTATTGAACCAGCCTTGCATTCCTGGAATAAATCCTACTTAGTCATAGTGTATTGTACTCATGATAAGTTGCTGCAATCTTTTTGCTAATATTTCATTTAAAATTTTCGCATCAATATTCATTAGGGAAATTGGTCTACAATTTTCTTTCTCTGTTTGGACTCTTCCAGGTTTAGGTATTAGTGCCATATTTGTGTCATAAAAAGAATTTGGTAGGATTCCTTCACCAATTTTCTCAAATAGTCTGTAAGGTATGTGAATTAATTGTTCTTTAAATGTTTGATAGAATTCACATGTAAATCCATCTGGCCCTGGAAATTTTTCCTTAAGGAGTTCATTGACGGCTTGCTCAATTTCTTTTTCTGAGATGGGGTTATTTAGGTATTTTACTTCCTCTTCTGTTAACCTGAGCAATTTGTATTTTTGTAAATATTCATCCATTTCCCTAAGATTATCAAATTTATGGGCATACAATTGGGAAAAATAATTCCCAATTATTGTTTTAATTTCCTCTTCATTGGAGGTGAATTTATCCTTTTTATTTTTCATACTGGCAATTTGGTTTTCTTCTTTCTTCTTTTTAAACAAATTGACCAAAGGTTTATCAATTTTATTGTTTTTTTTTCATAAAACTAGCTCTTAGTTTTATTTATTAGTTCAATAGTTTACTTGATTTCAATTTTATTAATCTCTCCTTTGATTTTCAGTATTTCTAATTTGGTATTCAATTGGAGATTTTTCATTTGTTATTTTTCTTGCTTTTTTAGTTGCATTCCCAATTCATTGATCTCCTTTTTTCTCTATTTTACTCATGTAAGTATTCAGAGATACAATATTTGCCCTGAAAACTGTTTGTGCTGCATCTCATAAATTTTAGTATATTGTCTCATTATTGTCATTCTCTTGAATGAAGATACTGATCGTTTCTATAATTTGTCCTTTGACCCACTCATTCTTTAGGATTAGATTATTTCATTTCCAATTAATTCTCGGTCTATCTTTCCATGGTCTTTTATTACAAATAATTTTTATTACACCATTATCTGAAATTTGATGATTTCTGCCTTTCTGCACCGATTTGTGAGTTTTTTATGCCCCAGTACATGGTCAATTTTTGTGCATGTGCCATATACCACTGAGAAAAGAGGATATTCCTTTTTATCCTCATTTGGTTTTCTCCAGAGGTCTAAAATTCTAATTTTTCTAAAATTATATTCACCTCAACTTCTTTCTTGTTTATTTTGAGGTTAGATTTATCAAGTTCAGAGAGGAGGAGGTTAAGGTTCCCTAATAGTATAGTTTTGCTGTCTATTTCTTCCTGGAACTCCTTCAACTTCCTCTCTAAGTATTTGGATGCTATACCACTTAGCACATATATGTTAAGTAATGGTATTACTTCATTGTCTATGGTGTCTTTTAGCAGGATATAGTTTCTTTCCTCATCTCTTTTAACTAGATCTATCTTTGCTTTTGCTTTTTCTGAGATTAGAATTGCTACCCTTGTTTTTTTTTTTTCTTCAGCTGAAATATATTTTCTACTCCAGCCTTTTACCTTTACCCTGTGTGTATCTCCCAGTTTCAAATGTTTTTCTTGTAAACGACACACTGTAGGATTATGGTTTTCAATCAATTGTACTATCTGCCTCTGTTTTATGAGAGAGTTCATCCCATTCACATTCACAGTTATGATTACTATCTCTCTTTTTTCTCCATCCTATTTCCTAGCCGTTCATGCTTTTATTTCTTCCTTCTCCCTTCCCCTCCTCAAAAGAGTTTTGCTTTTGACCACTGCCTCGCTCAATTTTCCCTCCCTATCAACCCCCTCCTTTCTTACCCTTTTCCTTTACTATTTCTTCCCTCTTTTCTAACCACCCCCTTTTCTCTCCCCTTCCTTTTCCTTCTTGTTCCTTGTCCTCCTCCTTCTTCTCCTCCTCCTCCTTCTCCACCTCCTCCTCCTCTTCTTCCTCCTCCTCTTCTTCTTCCTCTTCTTCTTCTTCTTCTTCTTCACCTGATTTCACTGTGTGAGACCTTTTACTAAGTAAATGTACGTGAAAGTACACATCCATGACATAATGAAAGTTAATGAAGATATTTTTCGAGTGAGACTTGGAAAGAGAACATATTGATGGCAAAAGGCCTAAATTTTCAGTTCTTTAGATAGGAAGGAAGTCTTTCTGTGCACTGGGGGATATGGAACTGATTAGGCACCGAGGCAAATGCTTGTATGGTAATTTTCTGGAATGTAAGCAAAAATTGATTAAGCAACACATTTAATTGTCTGATACATTTGCATTTTAATTTTGCAAAATGGAATCACTGAAATTGCAAATCATCAATAAGACTGCTGCTAAAGGAAATTTACAAATAAATGCTATTTTATAATGCTTTATAAAGCTTTTCTTTGCTGTTGACTAGAATTTTTTAAGAGTCTCTTTTCCTTGGTATTTAAGACAGACAAAATTATATTGTCTAATGATGCAATGTGATTTCATATCAGAGTTCCTGTGTAGAAAAAAATTTGCATAACCATCCACCACTAAAACCTTCCTCGACTAGCATGCCTATTGCCAATTTACAATAGAGTGCTTCAAATTTATAGAGCAAAAATTATACTTGAAAAATTACAGATCAAAACCAAGGGCCTGAGTAAATATAAGATCTACATCAATAGTATGAAACATGTTTTTAATTTGAAAATTAAAATGTATATAGGGGCACTTTAATGGTGTTATTAAAAGGTATTCACCTCTCAGCCTTGCAAATTCTTAACATGTTAAAGTGCATGCAGTCATCTCCAAGCAGTAGGGATATGTAACTTGCATCTCTTTTTGCCCCATATTTCCACATATCAAGGAATTTCCATCCAGATGCTTCCAGATATGTGATATAACAGTATAGTCAATTCTTCAAAATAATATAGGCCCTTTCCCATCATTTTTTTTTTTTGCTTTTTTTTCATAGCATTTACACTCTTGATTATGAAGTTGTTTCTTTCTTTTTGGATAATATCCTTATAGAAATCAACTCAGTGTTCATCCTTGTGATCTTTTATTTTGGAAAACAAATAACCTTAACTCTAATTAGGAGTTACCCACAACATTTTTGCTTTATGTATCTTAAGGCAATATTCTATGACAGTGTTATCTCAACAGAACACATGACTGTGAGGTGGAGCCAAGATCAAACAATTCAAGCAGGGACCCAGCTCAACTCTCTCAATGTTTCCCTCCAAACAACTTTAAAATAATACCTCAAATCAAATTTTGGAGCAGCAGAGCCAATAAAAGGTTAGAGGAAGACATTTTTCCAGCCTAAGTCAATTCAGAAGGTCCATAAAAAGAATATATAAACCTGGGAAGAGTGAAGGCACTTAGTATGGCAGGAGCACCAGCAGTGGTTCTTGAAGGTTACCACAACAGCAGCACCAATTTCAGGAGCACTCAGTCTGGAGAAAATAAGGGGCTGGGACATCTGGTTAGAAAGAAACTACAAGGGATGCTTTGATGACATAGAGAGCAGATGGTGCTGATAGGCAACTCTGTTGCCCATTAGTAGTTTTAGGACAAAGGTATAGAACCGGGAGTAGCATTTGTGTGTGGCCACAAGGGAGCAGGAGCCCTGGTTACAGTTCCAGTGTTAAGAGGAACACTAATATTTGTGACTGTGGGGGACTGGTGACCATACCTTTCTCTAAGTCACACATATACACACTCGGGCATAGAAGTCTATCTTAATGGTGAGATAGGAGAGGAATTGAATAAGAGATATTAAAAGGGGGATAATAATGTAGAGGGAAAATTGGGGGAGGTAGTGGTCAGAAGCAAGAAAGACTTTTGAAGAAGAGTAGGATAAAAAAGAAAGAAAAGATGAAAAGAAGAAAATTGGATGGAACGAAGTGCACAGGTAAGGATCATAAATGTGTATTGCATGAACTAACCCACAGACTAGAATTACATATCAGAATAGATTGGAGGGCAGAATCCAACAATATGTTGTATACGAGAGACACATTTGGGACAGAATAACAGAGAAAGTTGAAATGAAGGGCTGGAGCACAGACTATTATGCTTCAGCTGGAGTGAAGAGGGAAGGGTGGAAATCACGATCTCAGACAAAACAAAAGCAAAATCAAACCTAATTGAATGAGATAATAAAGGAAATAACATTTTGCTAAAAGATTCCATAGAAAATGAAGTAACACCAAAAAATATAGTATATTTTACTGATAAAAACCTTATTATTCAAATATATAGGAAATGAGTCATATTTATGAAAATAAGAGCCAATTGATAAATGGTCAAAGAATATGAATAGGGAGTTTTCAGATGAAGAAATCAAAGCTATCTATAGTTGTGAAAAAATTTTCTAAATCACTGTTGATTAGGGAAGGGCAAATTAAAACAACACTGAGATACCATCTCATACCTCTTAGAAATGGCAAATGCTGGAGGGGATGTGAGAAAATAGATACCCTAATGAATTGTGGTTGGAGTAGTAAACTGGCTTAACCATTCTGGAAAATAGATTGGAACTACATCCAAAGGGCTATAAAAGTGTGTGTATCTTTTTTTTT
>CM053622.1:214954549-214993737 GCA_028646595.1 Phalanger gymnotis | reverse complement strand
GGGGGGGGAAAGGGGGAGAAAATTTGTAATTCAAACGCCTGTGAAAATCAATGCTGAAAACCAAACATGTCAAAAATAAATTTAAAAAAAAAAAATTAAGGCTCAACAAGGGGACCTAATGAAATTGGACAGGGTGAATAAAGGTTATTTTTAATCAAAAAAAAATTTCTACATCTATTTGGAGGAATCATGTGGAGGGGAATTCAGCTGTACTGCTTTCTTGTACTCTGCCATCTTTCAATTCAATTCAATTCAATTCAATTCAGCAAGTATGTATTGAACAAGATATTGTTTTGGGTCCCACCTAAGTATTTAAGATCAAAAAGAAAAACAGTTTGTAGCCTCCCAGCATGGAGCTTGTATTCCTCTGTGGGTAGCAGTTGTCTAACTTTTGGCTATCAAGACCCCTTTATGATCTTAAGAATTATCAAGGAGCCCGAAGGATATTTGTTTGGGTGAATTATATAAATAATATGTTAGTGCTATTTAGAAAATGGTTTTGACCTCACAGATCTTCTGAATGGGTCTTGAAGACCTGCAGGGTTCTTTTGACCATGTTTCAAAAACTATTTTTCTATAGGACTACAACATAAAAGCAGTTCAAAATCTTATCCTTCTAGATAAAAAATAAAATATCTGTGGGGGTCAAAAGAATGAATGAATCTCTAAAACGACTATGATAATCACTTAGGTTAGACTTTGATTATGGATCTATAGACAAAGTCTAATATTAAGGTGTAAGTGATTACATTTTTGGAAGTGTATCAGAAAACTGAGGGGATTATATCCTTGTTTCAGGGTAGAAATTCATCTAATTTTAAGTTTCTTTAGGCATGAAAAAGATACTTCAATAATGTAAAGGATCATCTCTCTGCCTCTCTTCCCCTCCCCTCCCCCTCCCCCCAGCCTATTCAAATTGTAAAATGATAAACTCAGATATTGAAGGAGGGAGCAAAATGTGACTGCTGGGAAGATTTCATCCAAGGCTATGAAAATTGTTGGAGAGTTTCATGACCTGTTTAAAAAATGAATTATGTTCATATAATACTTTAGTGACTTCACTAATGCACCTCCAAACTATTTACAGGGACTGCCACTTACCATTAAAAAAAATTAGGCTCAGGGACAGCTAGGTGGCGTAGTGAGTAGAGCATCGTTCCTGGAATAAGGAGTTCAAATCTGGCCTCAGACACTTGCTATACTTACTAGCTGCGTGACACTGGGCAAGTCACTTAACCGTAATTGCCCTGCCTTCCCCCCTCCAAAAAAAAAAAAAATCAGGCTGAGGTTTTATTGAGGGGAAACCATTATGTAACCATTTAGAACTATTCTTTTAAAATACACACACATACACAAACACACTTATTTGTGCTGCTGTTTGCTCTTTACAAAATGCAAGTTTCTTGAGGAAAAGAGCAATTTTGTGCCTGTCTCTGTGTCACCAGTTCCAGCATTTTGTAGATGTTCAATGAATATTTGATTATCAGTGAGAGCCTGAAGTCAAGATTGGTCATGCTATTATTCTGAATTCTAATTTGTTATCCTGTTGTTTTACTGTGGCAAGATAGCACAATGAAGAGTTAAAAGCCTGTCTCAATTACTGGCTGTATTACTGGCCCTAAGCAAGTCACTTCACATCTCTCTAGCTATATTATTTTCACTTGTAAAGTGGGGATGATAGCAGCTGCCTCTGAGTGTTACCTCAAGGATCGAATGAGATAACATGTGTAAAATACTTTGTCAATCTTAAAATACAAGAGAAATGCTAGCTCTTGTTGTTCATGTTACTGTTGTCCTTATTGTTATTTTCATTATCTTGGCTACTATTGCTATACTTGTCTTATTCCTACTATCATCTTTTCTTTTTTTTTAAATGCATTTCTTCCTAGTTTTCGACATTTACTTCTGCAAGATTTTGAATTCCAAATGTTCTCCTCATCTCTCCCCTTCCCCCACCCCAAGACAGCAAGCATTTGGATTACCCTTTTCCCCAATTTTCCATCCTTTCTTTTACCCCCCCAACCCTTCTCTTATCCACTGGCATTCTATTTTCCTATAGGAAAAGACAGGTTTCTATACCCCATTGACTGTATATCTTCTTTCCCAGTTACATGTAAAAACAATTTTTAACATTCATTTTTAAAACTTTAAGTTCCACAATCTCTCCCTTCCTTCCTCCCCACCCACCCTCATTGAGAAAGAAGGCAAGCAATTCAATATAGGTTATACATGTGTAGTCATGCAAAACACTTCCATAACAGTCATGTTGTGAAAGACTAATTATATTTCCTTCTATCCTGTCCTGACCTCCATTTATTATTCTCTCCTTTAACCTGTCTCTCCTCAAAAGTGTTTGCTTCTGATTACCCCTTCCCCCAATCTGCCTTCCCTTCTATCATCCCCTCCCCCCTTTTCCTGAAGGGCATGGTACAATTCCATAACCAATTTAGTGTGTATATTATTCCCTCCTTAAGCCAAATCCAGAGAGTAAGGTTTACTTATTCTCCCTCACCTCCATGATTTTCCCCTCCATTGCAAAATCTTTTTCTTGCCTCTTTTACATGAGATGATTTACTACATTATCCCTCTCCCTTTCTCTTTCTCCCAGTACATTCCTCTCAACACTTAATTTTATTTTTTAAATATAATCTTTTATATTCAGCTTACCCTGTGCCCTCTGTCTATATGTACATTCCCTCCAACTACCCTAATACTGAGAAAGGACTCATGTGTTATAAATATCATCTTTCCATGTAGTAATATAAACAGTTCAATTTTCATAAGTCGCTTATAGTTTCTCTTTCTTCTTTACCTTTTCAAGCTTCTCTTGATTCTTGTATTTGAAAGTCAAATTTTCTATTCAGCTCTGGTCTTTTCAACAAGAATGCCTGGAATTCCTCTATTTCATTGAAATTCCATTTCTTCCTCTGAGGTATTATACTCACTTTTGCTGGATAAACGATTCTTTGTTTTAACCCTCCAGAATATCCGATTCCAAGCCTTCAGATCCATTAGTTTAGAAGCTGCTAAATCTTGTGTTATCCTGATTGTGTTTCCACAATAGCTGAATTGTTTTTTTCTGGCTGCTTACAATATTTTCTCCTTGACCTGGGAGCTCTGGAATTTGGCTACAATATTCCAAGGAGTTTTCCTTTTGGGATCTCTTTCAGGAGGTGATTCCTTCAATTTCTATTTTACCCTCTGGTTCTAGAATATCAGGGTAGTTTTCCTTGATAATTTCTTGAAAGATGATGTCTAGGCTCTTTTTTTTTTTATCACGGCTTTCAAGTAGTCCAAATATTCTTAAATTATCTCTCCTAGATCTATTTTCCAGGTCAGTTTTTTTTTTCCAATGAGATATTTCACATTGTCTTCTATTTTTTATTCTTTTGGTTCTATTTTATAACTTCTTGATTTCTCATAAATTCATTAACTTCCATTTGCTCCATTATAATTTTTAAGGAATTATTTTCTTCAGGGAGCTTTTGGACCTCTTTTTCCATTTGGCCAATTCTGCTTTTTAAGGCATTCTTCTCCTCATTGGCTTTTTGAACTTTTTTTGCCATTTGAGTTTTCTATTTTTAAAGGTGTTATTTTCTTCAGCATTTTTGGGTCTCCTTTACCAAGCTATTGACTCATTTTTCATGATTTTCTTTCATCACTCTCATTTCTCTTCCTGATTTTTCCTCTACTTCTCTTATTTGATTCTCAAACTCCTTTTTGAGCTCTTCCATGTCCTGAGACCAATTTGTATTTTTTTTTGCAGTCTTTGGATGTAAGATCTTTGACTTTGTTGTCTTCTTGTTGTATGTTTTGATCTTCCTTGTCACCAAGGAGGTAAGTACCTTTTCGCCAAGAAAGTGAGATTCTGTAGTCTGATTTTTTTCCTACTGTTTTCTCATTTTTCCAGCCAACTACTTGACTTTTGAGCTCTTTGTTAAGTGGATGGTGTACTACCCCAAGCTTCAGGATTTTGTGCAGCTGTTTTCAGAGATATTTCTAGGGACCTGTAAATTTTCAGTTTTTCCAAGATGGTATAATCATACGAGAGGTGCTCTGGTCTGTTCTCTGTGGTCTGTGAAATACCACAAGCACTCTTTTCTGTCTTGGAACTGTTAGGAGGATTCCTTCTCCACTGTCACCATAAGCTCAGCCCCACCAGGGCTCCTCCTCACCCCAGGACTGCCACTCAGAACTGTGACCCAGATCCAAGAACAGGTAAAACAAGAGAATCCTGTCTCATCACCAGCAAAGAAATTCCTGCAATCCTCCTCTAATCAGCCCTTCAATTCCCCCACTGTCTCTAGGCCAAGAGCTCTAGAAGCAGCCATAGCTATGGCAGTGGCTGCCTCTGTCCTGTGGCTGTGGCTGGGCTGGGGCCTGGATCATGTTCCTCTCTCATGCAGGTGAGAGACCTTTCCCACTGACCTTCAAAGCTGTTTTTGACATTTTTAGGTTGAGAAGTCTGGAAACTGCTGCAGCTGCCAATGATTCAGTTCTCTAAGGCCTGCTCTAGCCCCATTTGTGCTGTCATGGTCCACACTGGATGGTGTTCCTCTCCTAGCCTGGTGCAATAAGCCCTCTTGTCGACCTTCCAGAGTGTTTTGGGCTGGAAATTTGTTTCAGCCTGTCATTTTGTGGTTTCTGCTGCTCTAGAATTTGTTCAGAGTCATTTCTATATTTTTAGAGGTTTGGGGGAGAGCTCAAGCAATCCCTGCATTTACTCTATCATCTTCAATACTATCATTTCCCTACCATCACTTTTTCAAATGGATCTGCCAAGTTTCTCTAAATTCATCATATTTATCATTTCTTATGATACAATCATTCAGTCGATCAATTTATTGAGAAGTATTTACTAAGCACCTACTGTGCGGCAGGCATGTGATATAGTTACAAATTATATATCACAAAGGGAGGAAGCACATAAGAGGATGGCTAGCAGATAAGTAGGATCTAAATAGTGATTTTTTATAAAATTGGAGGAGAAAATACCTTTTATGTAGCTATTTTTATTTGTTTGAGTCTCTTTATATTGTATCTTGACTGATGTTTTTACACAATAATATAAATTAGAGAGTATTAAATGTTTATACTACTCTTAACTGTTCCTAGTTTTCTGAAGAAGAGAATGCCTCTATCATATGCTATTGCTAATTCAATTATCTTCATCTGGCGAATAACTTATTTTTGTTTTTGTTGTTTGCCCTATGTATTCCAACCTGAGGGACCAAAAAGTAGTAGTTTGTTTTTCATTTTAAGCCTAACACATATTTTATATTTTATGATTTTTTTCATTTAACACTCTTTACATTGAGCTACTCTTGACATTAATTTTTTCTAATATTTAGCAGTAAGGATTTTTATTACATCTTAATAGTTAAGATCATTGAAACACTCAGCCTTTAAAGAGATGCAAAAAGTTTTTTGGCTATAAAAAGTTAAATAAATAAATGTCACCTTCCAGAAGCCTTGCTTAGTGAAGTTTTCCTTTTTTTCTGATTTATTAAGGCATTAATCTTTTACATAATCCGGGCTAAAAATGCCAAGGCCAGTTGAAATAGATGACCTATCAATGATGAACCAAGATGCCTATATTCTATGTGCTTAGGTTCACAAGTCATTTTTGATACAGTTATACTTCCTGCACACAACTTTCATTTACTGGGAATATTGTAGAATCTACTTCCAAACAATACTATCCTTTAGAAGTTCACACACTTTGATCTCATCTAATTTTAATTGCCATATTCATGACCTTCTTAAAAAAGAAAACCATAACTTAATAACAAAAGCAATTCTCTCAAACTAAACTGAGAACTACCAGACCAAAAAGGGAAGTGGCTATTTTATTTTATTTTATTTTATTCAGAGAACAACACTACAGTATGCATTTCTTCATTTAACCCCCTGAAAAAGAGCATACCTCAGGTGGGTAGAATCAATAGCTTAAAGGTCAGGTACTGCCTTAGGATCTTGATCAATAAGTTCCTTATCAATATTTGGGTAATGAAAGCAGGGTCCATCCCTTCTTCCTCACATAAGTCTTTCTGTTTCCCAATATTTCAACCTCAGATGAGCCTTTTCATCTTTCAATTGAGGGATTGCCATGGTTGTTTCATAATTCCTTTCAGGAAGTTCATAAACATAATGAGTAATCCACCTGGTTATAGGATGCTTGGAGTACTCCTGCTGTTCTGGAATGTAGCTTTCTGTGATTTCTGCTAATCCCACTACACCAATGAATATATTCACAACTGTTATGCCCATTGCTACTGGAATCTCTGTCAACAACAAATAAAATCTCAACAATTTCAAAAATCTCTTGTCATAAAATTCAGAAGGTTTGATGATGAATATTTTCTCCCCATGGCCTCCACTCTGTTGGACTGGGGTGACAGCAATGCTCAGCATCAGCGAGACTCCAAGGCTGTGGCCTGAGTCCACAGCAAGTCAGGGCCAAGCAAGTCCCCATCAGTGCCAAGGCTGAAGACCCCAGCAACAGGCTCATTGCCACCATGGCCACTGCCGGCTTTTTCCAAGTAGCTTAAATTTCAGTGTGTCTAACACGACGTAAAAGAGAAATTGAAAGTCTAAGAGCTAGGAAAAGAGAGGAGAGGAGACAAGGTCCTGGCAGGAACATGGTGGCAAAATCCAGAGAATGAGAGGTAACTATTCTAGATGATTACTCACAATGCAGGTTCCAAGAACTCACCATTGGGAGAAGGGGCCCAAAAGAGAGAGGAGTTAGGAAACAGCTGAGGAATGGTGGCTAAATATGGAGAATCAGGGATCCCTCCCCCAAATGGAGTTTTTGGGTAGAACTCAGCAATGGAAAAAGAGGCCTATCGAAGTGGAGTCAGGACATAACTAACCAATGCAGTGTTGTGGAGCCCATTTATTCCAAGTCCTATGTGGAAAGAATTCCCACCATAACAGGGTACCTAAAAACCTCCGAGGATAGGCCCTATTTGGACAGCACTGTTTCTTAAGAAGTTTATGGTTGGTTGTTTTGTTTGTGTTTTCCCTTTGACATCAAGCCAAATTTACAATTTTTTGAAAGTTCTACCCATTGCTCCTACTTCTTCCCTCTCTGACCAAAGAAATTAAGCATAATCTCACTTTGACTTGAAAGCTTTTCAAAAACTTGAAAATAATTATCATGTCCCCCTTTTCCATAGGCTGAACATATCCAGTTCCTTCAAATGGCCCTTAAATTCATGGGTTCTAGGGTTTTTCATAATTCTATTTCCTCTCCTCTGGACATCCTCCAGCTTATCAATATACTTCTTAAACCATGATGTCTAGAATTGCACACAATCCTGCAGATGAGGTCTGATAATGACAGAATGCAATGGAATTATCACTTATGCATTTCTAAAAACTGAGACCCTCCTAATGCAGTCCAAATAGCATTTTTGGCTGCCACATCATACTCTAATGATTTGTTTTTAGCTTGTAGTCCATTAAAATAATCAGCTTTTCAGAATAACTCATTTCTCCATGCCTCCCTGCATCCTATGTTTGTGGAGTCAATTTTTTTGTACCTAAATTCAAAACTTTATATTTATCCTTATTGAATCAGATATAATTAGAATTAAACCAATGGTCTAGCCTGTCATGATCCTTTTGGATCCTGAAGCTGCCATCCTCTTTGCTATCTATCCCTCTGAGATTTCTTCCACCTACAGATTTGATGGGCATACTATCTATGCATTTATCCAAAGGATTAATTTTAAAAATTTATTTATCAGCACAAGGCAAAGCTCAGATACTTGGAGCTACCTGAGGAGAACTCTGTTCATTTTCACATTAGACCATTGACATCTACTCTTTGAGTCCAGCCATCTAACAAGTTGTCAATCCAAGTTATTTATTATTGCTTAACCTGCATTTCTTCTCCACTCTACTAGACTTGCATGAGACACTTTATCCAAAACTTTGCTAAAATATAGGTAAACTATATCCACAGCATCCTCTTCATCCATTGACTTATTATTTATTTTCAATAAATGAAGAGTTAGTTTGCTATGACCTTGTTTCTTGGTTAAGCCATAAAGACTCTTTGGAATCATCACTTCCCTTTATAGATGCCCCTATCTTTAGTTATAAATTCCACATATAATTTTTTCCAGGAAGTGAAATAGGCATCATTGATTTAGTTTGTAAACTCTCTCTCTCTCTCTCTCTCTCTCTCTCTCTCTCTCTCTCTCTCTCTCTCTCTCTCTCCCTCTCTCTCTCTCTCTGTCTCCCTCTATCTTTCTCTCATAACATTGGTCATTTTTAGTCTTGTAGTATCTATCCTATTTCTTAGGATTTTGGAAACATGATTCAATCTTCCCAAATGTATTAGAATATGTGAGAATAAGGGCATACAAAGCTAGATAAGGTGATAAGAGATGTATTCACTTTTGGATGGATTTAGATTTCTATGAGTGCAAAAATATAGAATATGAGGAACTGGTTTAGTATAATTCCAGAAAGAAAAACAGAAAATGGCAGAGGAAGCTAAATACTGAAGAGTGATCCAGGTTACATGGATGATGATGAAAGAGTAGAGAATAATGAGAGGCAAAAGGGATTTTAGGCTCCTTACATGCATGTCCCCGTATGAACAAACCCACTAAGTGAAAGCAGCATTTTCTTTCTATCAATAACATTTTTTCCAGCAATAAATCTGGGTAATTTTATTGTAATACAGAGCGTAGCTCTCATGAAACAACATATATTTATTTATTAATATGTAAGAACAATTAAAAGGCAATACATTTTTATTGTAGTATCATAGATTCATTACCTGAAAGGACTTTCAAAGTCATCTAGCTCAGATACATGATTTTATACATGAAGAAATGAAACAGAGATTTTAAGTGACATCCAACGTCACAAAAAAATAAGTATTTGTGCCAATATTACTTAACAAAAACTCTGAATCTAAATCTAGCAATCTTCCCAATTTTTTACAGAACTTTATTTGTGTGCTTATCACACTAGTATCACTTTATCACAATAGTAGTCCTAGAAAAGCTTAGCTAAGACACAGTCTTTTCCCTGATGGAGTTTGCAGTCTTATAGGAGTATGGAAAAATACACAGATAAGTACTGAATCCCTTATTGCTTCATGAATAATTAAAAATAAATAAATACATTTTATAAATAGACCTGCCTACATCATTGAAATCACAGATCCACCAAAATAGCCAAAGATACAAGGAAAGAATCAAAGAAATTCCAAAGGTTTTAAACATGGATAAGTGAGTGACCACAGCAGTTATAAGAAAGTTCTTTGAGCGGTCCATTCAAACAGGTTTTAGGACAAGAGAGTATGAGAGAAGTCTTACTCAAGGAGGTCATATTCTGTTTGGGCTTTAGAGGAGTAGGAGAAAGATAGAGGAGAATCTTCATGCATAAGGAAATATAGGATGAGTGTTACATAATGTAAATGGATACAGAAGAGCACAACAGTCCCTAGGGAACAGACAACTTTCAAAAAAGCAAGAGAGTCTTTGAAATGCAAGGCCTTGAGTGCCAGTCAAAGTACATTGAATATTACATGGTATGTCACGTGATGGGACTAGATCTATGCATAAGGCAACAATTGTTCTAGCAGTGCTATGAAGGATGAGTTAGAGATGGATGAAAATAAAGACAAGTAGTCTTTTGGTAGGCTATTGCAATAGCCTGACTGGATGATATTTGTTCTTGGAAGGGTAGAAGTAGTCAAAAGATGAAGGACAAGACAAATGTCACAGAAATGAAGCATATGATGACTCCAATATAGGTCTGAAGACTACGGAAGTGACACAAAAGGTGTTATCAGAGAAATTTGTAACTAGTAAAGGATATGGGCCTTATCTGTACCAACAGCAATGATAACTGATGGCCATTCTATGTACTCCATTGAAATTCCAGACAATTACAACAGACCTTGAAGAAAGAAGCATGTTGGCTGAACCTTCATTGAGGATTTTTGGAGGATATTGGTAAGAGACCCACAGATTCAGAAGACATGAATAGGTTGAAATTCATACCGCTGGAGGTCTGCCTACATTATTGAAATCACAGATCCACCAAAGTATCCAAAGATTCAAGGAAAGAATCAAAGATATTCACAAGATTTTGAACATGAAAGAGTGAGCAACAGCAACAGTCAGCAGTGATCAAAAATGTTTTTTTTTCAACCGTAACAACAATAGCAATAGTAGTTACATTTTTTCACAATTAGGTAGACCTTTATTCTTGAGTTCTTTTATACAAGTCCTCATTTAGTCACATAACAAACTGGTCAGGGAGATGGAACAATTATCTTTAAGCCCTTTGTGTTATGGAAAAAGTTGGGGCCAAGCGAATTTGTCATTTATCTAAACTTACATTAATGAATTAACATGAGTAAAGTATATAACAACACTAGGAACATAGTTTCCCAGTCAAGTTGAAAATCATTTATTAAGTGTTATATCTTGTACCAGTAAAGTTTTTTTTTTCCTAATAGCCATCAATTTACCTTATAATATGCCCCTTACCTTTTCATTGGACTGGCATCATACAAAAGGTCGTGTAGATGGGGAATGGAGTGCAATGAGACAGGAAAGGAAGGGGGCAAGGTTGTAAAAGAATTCATATCCTTTTATTATTTAGCCAACAAGTCAAGTCTGCAAGCATTAATTAATTGCCTACTATATGAAAGGCACTGTGCTTAGAGCTGGTTCAAAGATGGGCAAAAAATACTTCCTATTCTCAAGGAATTCACAGTCTGACAGGGGAGAAAACATATGTGCAACTCATATAAACTAGTTACATCCAGGAAGCACTAGAGATAATCTTAGAGAGAAAGGCACTAAGATTAAGCATGGATGGGAAAGGTTTCTAGCAGAAGGTAGAAATTTAGCTGAGATTTGAAGGAAGTCATGGAAACCAGAAGACAGTTGAGGAGAGTGGAAGTTACCAGATGATCTGGTAACCATATCAGAAGCTATGAGAGATGACAGGGTCTAGGCATCTGGGCTCTATTCCCCTCTCCTGCACTCAGTAAGTAGCTCTATGAATTTGAACTTACAAGCTCTAGACCTCAATGTCATCATGTATAAAAATGACTGTTTTGAATTAGATTCTTGCAGTCGACTCAATTATTTTATTATTATTACTTTTGAAAAAAATATATTGAATGACTCTGATACCAATAGCCAAAATGAATATGGCTTTCATTTCCACCATCGCTTATAAAGCACATTTTATTTTTTAAAAAAGTTAAACTAAAATTCCTCATTTAAGCAATCATTTTTATAATGGCCCTAGATTATTTTTTACTTCTTTCATAGTTTATAAATACATTTTTCACCTTATGTTTTCAAAAGGTCAATTTAATGAAACACCCCCCCACTACCACCACCAACACCTGCACTAAATGGAAAACTTTCCTGTAAATATGTCATTTTTTTGCCTTTGAAAGAAATGCTTTCTTAGTTTCCAAGATTCTTTCAGAAATTATTAAGATAGAAAGAGGTATTCTGAATTCATTTTTGAGAGGCAAGTCTAATTCAAAGCTAAAAAATGTAGGTTTTCTTTCCAAATTTAGAACTCTACAATTTTCTAGTGTGTTCAAAAATTATTTAACCACAGTTAATAATGTATTATTTATTCTAACATCAGTTCTAAAAAATTTCAACCATTCGGCACATTATCTCAATTCTCTCTTAAAACATCTTTTTGAAGGCATGCTAACTGCATGATTTTCCTAGAGCTGTTAATATCAATTTTGCTTGCAAAATTCTAGACTATGAATTGTTACATGTGGCTACCACCCTTCTGCTTAAAAGTGGACAGACAGGCCAGCAGATATGCAGACTTGTCTATAGAGTAGCAACTAATTGCTACTTTTACTAGAATCAGATATGATAATATAGATCTCCATTTTCTACATTTAGGTGAAGAAATTACACATAGCTTTAACCTGTGTTGCTCAACCTTGACAATCTTTAGTCCACAGCTGCTTTCTAAAATCACATGGGACTTATTAACATTGAACTATACATCAGGACTGTGTGTGTGTGCGTGTGTGTGTGTGTGTGTGAAGTGATTTTTTTTTTACATTTCCAGTTGGTGTGAGGTTACTTCTCAAATTCATTTGTCTTCTTCATCTAAACCTTGCTGAACATTAAATGATACATCGACAACTGAATATTAATATAATTTTTCACCTCCTAACTCTCATATCACTCTCTTTTTGACAGCAATATATTCTAATTTGTTTTGAGGGCAACTAGATAGTGCAGTAGATAAAGTTATAGGAAGACCTATGTTCAAACCTGATTCACACATTTAACTAGCTGGGTGACCCTAAGCAATTCACAATTTCTGTCTACCCTAATTTCCTCTTCTATAAAATGAGGATAAAAACAGCTCCTGTTTTCCAGGATAGTGGTGAAGATCAAATAAGATATTATTTCTGTAAATTTTTTATTTTAAACTTAAATATAAAATGAGAAAAGAAAGTTTCCATATACACAGCAGAGCATAGAAAAGAATTCAATACAAAGCAATACATTTGCATTTTAAGAAAACCTATAATAAACACTACATGTTGTTTTCAACACTACACAGTTTTTCTTTGCTTTCTTCTCAGCATTAGCTATTATAATACTTATTAAATAAGTATATATAGAATAAATACAATAAAAATATTTTGGGAAAAGATACTAGCAGCTCAGAATCAGGAAAAACCATTTAGATGGTGGCATTTCAGGAGAGATAAGATAATATTTGTAAAAGTGCTTTGCAAGTCTTAAAATGTTTTATAGAATCTATTATTGTTTGTGGTGGTGATATTGGTGATAGTAGATCAATAGTGTATGTTTTTGTTAGGTTGTAACTTTCATAGGAGTCAACCTGTTACTTCTCTTTGTGTATATCACAGTTCCTAAATCAGTGCCCTCTTGATAGTAGATGCCTCAAAAATACTGAGTTAAATTTGCACTTCAGTGACATTACAGACAATGTTGCTACAGACATAACCAGTTTCTTCTTAAAAAACAAAACGGAAACAAAGAAAAACATTATCTTTGTTTTGGACCAATAGAGTAGGCATTGGTAGAAGAGAAAATCAATAATAAAAACGGACGGTTGTAGTCCAGAGTATGTATCTCTAATCTTTTTGACTATTCCTTTCAAAATTTGAATGCCCCATGAAGAAAAGAGAACACAAAGGAAGATCACTCAGTAAACTCCTGCAAATTAACTTTATATTCCTTTTTTTTTTTTTGAAGAACTGCTTCTAATAGTGACATTTTGAGTCCCTGGAAATGTTTGTATACATATTCAAACCTGACCATCATTTACATTTGACAGTTTAAAAATCCATTTTTAGTAAAATTTTGATGATTTATGTCTTTCATATTTGCTCATAAACCCCTCCTTTCCCTCAAAGTATTCATTCCCATATCGTGTTGCAGTTTAGGGGGGAAAACAGACAAATAATCTTTAAAAATGTTTAGAAGCATTTTTTTTCCAATTTATAAAGGCAATTTTCAATACTTCAATAAATACATGATTTCTAACATACATATTGCAGCTCATTTTCTTCAAATCCTTCATAATTTTAATGAATATCCTCCCTCAACTACATCTTTCATATGGGATCAGCCCAACGTGAAGGTGTTTCTGTGGGCCTTTCCCCCCACATTTTATGAGAATTAGTTCAGTGTTTGGTCTACTTGTCTAATATATCCAAGTTTCTTAATTGACCAAATCCTGATTCTCATAACATATTTTCTGGATCCTATTTTTATGTCACTTCTTCTATGCAAATTGTTGTTGGCAGTATGTTGCAACCCATTTCAAAATATCAAACATCTTTCTGTTGCTTTTTTGGTGACCCATAATTTTTGTTCTTTGAAGATTACATGAATTTAAGTCTAATAATATCCCTGGGATAATATTATTGTTAAAAAAGGTAGGCTTTGATCATAAGGAGCAAGCTCAGTTCCAGAGAAGAGATGAGAAAATGTACCTCCTCTTCTTTGTAGAGGTATAACAAAATGAGAGTGGAACATTATGTATATTTTTCAACTCAGTTGATGTGTTGGTTAATTTTGCCAAACTGTTCATTCTTTTTTTTTTAATAATACATTAGTTTGCTAAGTAGGGAAAAGGGAAAAATATATTTAAAATGTAAAGTGAAAACATAAGATCATTTATTTGATTATGGATCCGGCTCATTGTCCGTTTTCAGTGCCTGTCAGTTTTAAATGGTATGGGGAAAACTTTTAGGAGAAAAACTTTTAGAGCTATGTTTCGGTCTGTTATGTGTTTTATTTTTTTAAATCAACAAATGATAAATGCAATGGAATTTATTCTGTGGTAGGGTTGAAATGGTGTGAATGTGAAGATAATGTCTGCTGATTAAAATAATTTACAAAAATCTGCTTATTCCTTTCTCATGATTTTACCAAAAATACCATCGCTATATATTTAGATCAATGGCTCTAAAACTTTTTTTTTTGTTTCAGGACTTCTTTAAATTTATAAAAATCATTGAGAACTCCAAAAAGTTTTTGTTTATGTGGTTTATATCTATCTATCTATCTATCTATCTATCTATCTATCTATCTATCTATCTATCTATCTGTCTGTCTGTCTTTCTCTCCTTATATATATGTTTATATATAATACATATATGTATAATTAAAATGGATCAATGTCTTAAAATGTGTCATTAACTCATTAAAATAATAATAAAGTTAATATGTAGAAACATAATGAAAAACAAGTGTATTTTCAAAAGAAAGTAATGAAAAGAATAGATTTTTTTCAAATTTCTGCTTATGGCTCCTCATATCTGCATCTACTTCAATTTATTATATGTTGTTGTTTAGAAAATTTGGCTTCACAGGGATACATAGAAAAGGAAAGAGCCTTTTAATAGACTTTTAGGAACATTGCACATAATCCTTTTTGAAATAAAACAAAAACTCAACAAATGGAAGTGTCTTAAAGGTTACTTGCAATGTAGATTCTGAAACCATATTAAATGAACTTTTTCATCTCCCTTTTACATTAAATTGTATTGTCCTATCTTGCATTTTAAATGAATCTTTTACCCATCAGTGATTTTGTATCATGCATGAGTCATTTTGAAAATAAGGTTCACTGATTTATGCAGAACTTCCAAATGTTGACATGTTTCATTTTGATATATGCGTGCATATACATATATGTATGTGTACATGTATATATCTGTGTATGTGTACACACACACACACACGCATACATACATACACACATTTGTTAATTTAACCACCAATTTCATCAGAAAATTCTTTAAATATTGGGAATCTGTCAGCCTTCCCAGAATTTCATACACACACAGACACACACACCAACACACACAATTATATGTATATGCATATATATAGCATGTATTTTGCATATATATGTATATGCACATATATGCATATATTAGCATTTTTTGTAATGGCATTTTAGAATACACGTATATGTATATGTATGTCTATGTATATATGTATATTATGTACATACATAAATATACATACATACAATGGATGCAAGTTTTCCAAAATTCTAATTTTTCACTTGCAATATCAAATTTTGTCATTGGTTACATATATAGTCAGTTGTTTTCTTTGAAGTGACTAGATTTCTTCATTATTTTTTAAGAAAATGTTTGTTGAATACTCATCTGAATAACTATAATTCATCTATCAGTTGTTCTTTCAAGTAATAATGGTTTCCAAGAAAAAAAAATAACTACCTCATCTTGCACCCGTATCGCATAACTGTTCTTCCTTAAAACAATCATCGTACTGGTTGTATATAGAAATGTTTTGTTTGTAGTTCTCATTTCATCACAAAGAAAGTTTACACACACACACACACACACACACATACACACACACATATATTTTCCCTAAAGTCTGGACACATAGGTAAAATGAATATTTTGGAATATTTTGAATATTAACAGGCCTTAGCCCCTTGACTTCTTTTTCCAGGGAGAAAAGGAGAAGGTGTACTCAATGAAAATCATAGATGCAACCTACTTGATTGAACACA
The DNA here is from genome assembly GCA_028646595.1 of Phalanger gymnotis. Classification (NCBI taxonomy): domain Eukaryota; kingdom Metazoa; phylum Chordata; class Mammalia; order Diprotodontia; family Phalangeridae; genus Phalanger; species Phalanger gymnotis. The sequence continues at coordinate 214,977,669 of CM053622.1, read as the reverse complement.
TAAAGAGTGAATGTGCTAAAATTGATGGCAATGTGGAGTTATTGCATTGAGTTCACATGAATCTTGCAAAGCACATCAACTTTTGCATAACAAATGATGGAAATCATATTGAAGATGTTATTTGTTAATATTCCATTTAAATAAAATGTTGAAAATTTCATTCATTTCATTTCTTGAAAATATGTATGTTTGCCTATGTATCCAGACTTTAGGAACAGTGTAGGTCTTATGGATCAAGACTTAATAAAATTAATTGTTTTTATTCATTTATCATGGACATTCTTAAGTTAAACTGGTATGTTTTTGTAATTGAAAGCAGTGCATGGCATTTAAGAATACACAGACAACTAGTAGAGTCTTTTGTCACTGTCTTGATATATGCTAAAGTGCCAATGGTTTTACCCAACATTACTTTAGTACCCTCAACAAAAATGAACATTTGTTCCAATTTCAATTATGACATTTAAAAAAAAGGAAAATGTTATCCAACATTTTGAATATTTCAGCACCACTTGTTTGTGGTTGTTATTCACATAAAATATCTTCGATGATTAGTTGATGGTGAGACCAAACAGATACAAGCAAAATAACAAGTCCAGTCATGTTTCTAAATTCATCCATTTCTAAGGCAAAGTTGAAATTCTGGAGATGAGATATTAACTCAGTCTTCACATTTGCAACTAAATTTTTAAAACACAAACCACGTAGCCTCTGGAAACCTTCATTGTACACTCATCAGAGAATGAGAATGAAAAAGGCAGAGTGTCTCAGTGTTACGCTGAAAGTAGTTTGACCTCAAGCCTGCCTGAAAAGGTCTTGAGGACCCTCAACTGTCTTCAGCAGATCATGTTTTGAGAACCACTGATGTAGATAGTTAACAAACTCTGGCTACATATGTAAGCATTGTCTCAGGCTACCAAATTGGCTATTTTGAAGAAAAATTATTTTGATCTAGATTATTTTTTCCTGTACAAACATATTTATCAAATACAGGGTGTTCATAAAATCTGGACACATAGGCAAAATTGCATATTTTCAAGAAATAAAATGAATGAAATTTCTAACAATTTTATTTAATTGGAATATTAACAAATAACATCTTTTTGTATGATTTCCATCATTTGTGATGCAAAGGTTGATGCACTTTGCAAGATTCGTGTGAACTCAGTGCAATAACTCCACAGAGCAGGAATTAAGAAGCTGTAAATTGGAAACTTAGACATCAGTAAGCAATCCAAGGGCCTAAGGAACTCTGCCCCCACTCCATACTCTCTGTTGCTGACTTTCTCTCAATCTCTCTCTCTCTCTCTCTCTCTCTCTCTCTCTCTTTCTCTCCATCACTCCTTTCCTCCCTCCCTCTCCCACTTTCTGTCTCTGACTCACTCTCTGGTTTGGTTTATTTAGTTTTCACTCATCAATCTGTAATTTATAAGGGATATAGGAATGTGTTGGAGGTTGTCTATGATACCAATAAAGAATTAAAATGGAATATTATGATGAATTCTAATATTCCTCAGATGCTTAAAACAGGACTTCAGTCTGCAAATGTCAGAATTCACTTTCCTATAGAGTGCTACACACCTGTGTTGTTTTATTGCAAAATTTGTTTCTGGTAACCTTTGAATTGCATCAGAGAAAAAATATATACTCTGAAATAAACCATTTGATATAAAGTAAATATTGCAGAGTAAGAACATTGATCATAAGGAATAACAGATGGTCAAATGGACATTGTGTTTTTTTTAATATTATACTGAACCACTTGGAAATAAGTAAGAATTCCAGCAGTCGATAAGCAGCATGAACTTTGCTGACCCATTGGCTTCTGCTATAAAATATAACGGGAAGTTTGCACTATTTGTAATTTTTGTTTGTTTGTTTCAGGACAACTCCATCCAAGGCAAAGAAACTGACTAGATATATTTGGAATTCTTAGTTCCATATTGATCTGGTTATTTAGAGTAGAATGATTCAAAAAAGCTCTAATGAATAACCTTTTTATCCCTTCAATTTCATCAGTTTGCCTGCATTCTTTCAAGCTCACATTCTCTCTCACCCCCCTCATCCATCCTATCCACAAGCCTCCCTTATCGTCTAGTTTCTTTTCTTTATCTTTTCCTGTCCTTGAATGTGTTCAGCTATCTATGGCATCAGCTCTAAAGGGAATAGAAGTGCTGAGTGAGAAAAAAAGGATAGCTCATTCCATTTGCTCTCTGGAGAAAAGAGAGAGGATATACTTTCTGATGACCAGTATTCCCCTCTTTTTTTTCAATTTTATGTAGGAAATGCAAATATTGTAGAAGCAGTTGCCTCTATTTATGGCTCTTCTCATTGTATTTATTGCCTTCAGGTCAGCATCAATTCCAAAAAGGTATCATCCATCAACAGTATATGCCATTATACTGAAACAGGGGCTACTGCAGTAAGGAAGGATTGAGCTACTTATTTTAACTAACATGAGGCTTTGAAGGAGTTTGTCATGAAAATGTGAATAGTATCCTTTCTAAAGACTCAAAACCTTAAGTTTTCTCTTTCTACCTAAGTGAACCTGATCTATCTTCATATCCATTTTTTTAAGGGAGGGGAAAGAATGAGGTCTGCAAATTTGCTTGAACATCGGTCCTTGACAACATGAATACCTTCTCACATTTCATAGATATAACTAAAAGAAATATTCACTGACAACAGCAGCAGAAACAAAATGATATTTATATATTTCCTAGTATATTCAGAACCAGGGTCTAGGAACCTATGTTGATACTTAGATAAACTATTGATTCTGTCTTCAAGGAACTTATAGTAAAGTGAGTAGATTGATACTAACACTATAATACATAATTTTTCAGGAAAAAAGTATAATGGATATCTGCAAAACCGTGTTCAGTATGTGATCTACTGAGGAATGTTCATATCAACATGAGAAATCAGGAAAATATTTTAGAAGTATATAACATTTGAACAAGTTTTTTTTTAATTATAAGACAATTAGTCATGATGGCTAGTGAGAGAGAACATTCTAGACACAGGGAATGGGTATGAACAAAAGCATGAAAGACTGAAAATGTGTGTGTTTGGTAACTGAACAAAGATCAGTCCAGTTTGAAAGCATCCTAGAATCCACGACAGGACATTATATGAGATGAGTAGTCTTGAATGCCAAAGAAAGTTAATTTTACTATGGAGTCAAAGTACTGAATATTTTCAAGAGAAAGTAGACATCTGAACTAGATTAATGTTATATAAAATAAGGACATAAAAAGGCCTGTTTTTAGGACATAGTAGATTTTGCAAAGTCAGAGAGTTGGAAAATAGAATGTAGTGTATGAGAGCTGGCTTGAAGGATGGGTTGGCTAGAATGAAAAATGCTTGAAGGAAAATGCATAAAGCAGAATGAAATGACAAAAAAAAAAGATAGTTGGCACTTACATTATTAAGAGTTATAAATTTCAGACTTTTTTTTGGTGCCTCTTACCCCAGATCTTCAGTTCTCCCCTCTAGCCTAGAACCAAAGCCAAACTTCCAACCTCTTGCAAGTGCCCATAGCCAGGGACTTTCTGCCCCACTGCTTCCGCACTCACCGGGTGTGTGCTGGTTCCTTCTCACCCCCAAGGCTCTTTGAAGCAAAGCTGGGTCTGGCGTTCCACATTGGCAGAGGCTCCCTCAATCTTCCCAGGCTCAAATGTCCAACTCCTCTCACTATCCTGGGGTGAAAAGTTCCTGTGGCTGGGGCTGAGACAGCCTCTCAAACCAACTAACCCCAGGACTTGCTGCTAGTTGTTTAAGTGGCTTGCCTCTAGTTGTTACAAGACAAACTAGCCTGGAGGGTTTTACTCTTCACAGGGACCAAACCTTGTCCTGGGATTTTTCTTAGGATCTTCTCAAATTATTCCAGGAAGAACTCAGTTGTGCCCCTATTCTTCTTTGTCTCCACCCACACTTTGTTTGCCCTAAACAGCTATTTTAACTCTTTTGTGAGGGAAAATCTTGAGAGCTCGGAATTTTCTGACCTACTCCAACTTCCCAGAACCCTCTGCTTGCATAATTTTCTTGAAGTGATATCCATTCTTTAAAATCACAAAATTGAAAACACAACAAATAAATAAGGAAATGTACATAAGGCACAGAATCTGACATTCTACTAAACTAAGTAAAGGTGAGGAAACTACAATTTTAATTCATCACCTTTAGAGAAGTGAAGATGAGGAAACTAACCCATCTTTATGTGATCAAGATCAAACTAAAACAGCCTAGTACAAGTAGGACATGTACATGACTATTGCTGTCACAAAAGGAAGCTTGTATAAAAATTATTGATGGCCCAAAGTAATTTAGACAGCACTATAGCCTAAACTGTATCAGAACATGAATTTTCTCTAAACCGCATCCAATTGGCATCCATCCATTCTTTGCTTGAAGACAGCTTTAAACACTAGGAAGCTTTTCCTAACATAAATCTAATCTTACTTATTTGCAACTACTATTCATTGCTCTTTGTTCTATTCTCTGAATCCTCCTAAATTCAAATTTCAAAGTGAATGAAATTCCACTATTTTGTATAAATTTTGGGGAGGGGGTCATGTAACATACAGGTGTCTTTTGGGTTGTATAGGTGCTAGAGGTGTTGGGTGGAATTAGGAGAAATTGTAATCAGTAAATCAAATATTTAAGTGTTTGCCATGTTTCAAGCACTGTGCTAATTGCTAGGGATATAAAGAAAAGCAAAAATATTGTTAATGATCTCAAAATGGCCACATTAAAACGGGAAAGAAAGTGTTCAAATAACTATGTAATTAGATTATAGATTAAGACGTTGATATAGTGTGCACATATGTGTGTGCGTGTGTGTGTGCACACGTGTGTGTATGCTCATGTGGAACAGGTGGAAGGTATCATTGTTCCAAGCTTCAGGCTTTTTCACCTTGCTATTTTCATAGCTGGTTCTTGGAGTCTATAAGACTTCAAGGGGGGTATCATACAGGGAGAGGTATTGTCATTTTTTTTTCTGGTCCTTAACCAGGAAGGGAACCTGTTACCTTGAACCCACAGGTACTGAGGATCCTTTCTCTGCCCTAGAACTGCCCCCAGGAACTAGAACCCCAGCTCACTCTCCTGCCTAGAATTGCAACCTAGGCCCCACTTTTCTTGTGAATGCAAGCTCTGTTTTCTGCCCTGGAACTGAAACTCGGAACTGGTTAATAATCAATGGAGTTGGCAAGCAGTGCCTTGTCCTGTGCCCAGTACCCATAAAGGCATCCCAGAATCTCTTTCTGACCAGTTATCCAATCCCTTTATGATCTCTGGGCTGAAAACTCCCAAAACTTTTGCTGCTGCTGCTGCTCATATGATTGCCATTTCATTTAGCTACAGGCCAGCCTCCTTTCCAATATCACAGACCTCTTTTTCTGACCTTCTAAGTTCTCTTAGGCAGGGAAAATGTTTCACCTTGACATTTCTTTGGCTGTTGTATTCCAAACTTCAATTTGACACATTTTAAAATTGTTTGAAAGGAAATGTTGGGAGAGTTCAGCTCTAATATTCCTGTGATTAGTAGGCATGACCTGGAGAAGATGCTGCAGAAAAGACTGAGAAAGAACAGTGAGACAGGTAGTAGGGGAATTGGGAGAGGATAGTGTCACAAAAACCAAGAGAGGAAAACATATCTGGCCGGAGAGCAAACTAACAGTATTAAAGTTTATAGAGAGATTTGAAAAGGATGAGAACTGAGAAAAAAAACATTACATTTAGCAAGTAAGAGATCATTGGTAACTTTCAAGAGAGCAATTTCATTTAAATGATGAGAGCAGAGTATGTGGTGATAGTTTTTGGGAGTGGCAGTCTTCCCCTAGTCCAAAAGTTTGCCAGTGGTAAGTCTTTCTGAGGAAATCATTCTGCTATATTTCTCCTTACTGATAGAAAGATGGACTTTTATGTTACTGACAAAATGCAATGGCAGAATGCAAGAGGTGACGTTGTCTCTGAAAAGGAATAGAAGTGAATGGAAATTCAAAATCTAAGACAAAGCAATGTGACAACTGCATTGTCTTATAAACTGTTTTATAGCCAGAACTCTCTGTATATATTGTGCTATTTTTCACAGTTGAATTGCCATTGATGACAGCTAGAATGTCCACATGTCAGCTATCCGTTAAAGTATTTGTCAGTAATCAGGTTCTACCCATTTATATCATATTCATTTGTTTGAATAAATGGTTATTTTAGGGAATCTGGAGTTTAACTGGACTAGAAAGTCCAAAACTAGTATATAGAAATTAAGCCAAAGTTAGTAGGTGTGATTTGATTGAATTGACCATTGGGGGCCACTGTTACATTACTGTAATACTGTTATATATTCATTTTATTAACTGTAAGTAAGCTAAATATTAAGAAAACTATAAATTGAAGTTACAGAGGCTTAAGGCAGGTTTCTGTTTTTGACGATTTTAATAGAATCATTTAAACTATTTTTAAGCAGCTTAATATGGAGAACTTATTTTTAAAAGCTAAAGGGAGATTGGATATGCATTTATCTAAAACTAACAACCATAATTAGCCTACATTAAGGGATGCCCCAAATAAATGAATGACAGTTTTGAGTTAAGGCATGTTTTTAACTACTGATGTTTCATGAAATATTGGTAAGGGGAAAGCATATTTGCATCATTTGCAAGTTACATAAACCATTAGTAAATATGGCTTACGTTATTAGCCAAAAATTATTTAAATAATTCCCAAAGACTCTTCTTCCACAGATTAGACATTAATTTTCTGTTATTTCTAGTATAAACAGGGAAGAAATTAAGTAAAAAATTACATAAAAGAAGTTTTTTGGTCATATATATACATACATATATATGTCTGTCTATATATACATACATACATACATATATATGTGTGTGTATATATATATGTATATATATATATACATATATATGGGCACTGACTCTGAGTACTCATTGCTTTCATTGGTTCTGAGACTCTCATCACATATGTGGATGAAATTCATCTATTGCCTCTCTTTCTTGATAAGTCTCACCTTTCTTTTCACAATCCTCCTTTGGGGATCCAGCCAATATATTGGGGACCTTCCTCTGGTTATTTTATTATATCAGAGATATAATCTCTGTGTCTCTCACTGTAATTTCCTTCTAACCTACTCCAAACTATAGTCATACCTGATCTGCCTTCAATTCAGTTTTGATTCTGTCAAGATTATTATGTTTCATGAGTCTCAGCAAAAAAGTAAAACCAAAAGAGACATGGTTTGATGCAGTGATCAGTTTATATCATTAAAATTATTGTGAAATTTCCCCAATGTAAAGCTCTCTTTCTCTCATTCAATTCTAGGTGAAATTCATAGTCTTTCTCAAGTATCTGTCCAAGATTATATATTGATGGACTACCACAGTAATCTACCTGAATTCTATATTTAACAATTAAAGATTTTGTGGAATTCATAATCTTAAAGATGGGGGTCTCGATAGAACTGGTGATAACTCACTCACATAAAACACAGATCATGGATTTAGAGCTAGAAGGGATTTTTGAGGCCATTCAATCAAAACATTAATTTTGCAAATAAGGAAACTGAGGAACAAAAAGGTTAAGTAACTTATGATCTGTCAAACAGCAGGAAAATATCTGAGGCAGGATTGGAACTCACATGTTCTTCAAACCAAGGCTCTATCCACTATCTTTTAATCCTATGTGATTCTAAACCTTGTCTTTTCATAAAGGGGTTAACCAACATATTGAAGACCATGGATTGGTTCTGTTCATATGTTGCAATTAAGAAATCAAGTTGTGGTCTCACCACCTATCTCACCACCTCACTATCCAGAGAAACAAATAGCCTTAGTCATGCAAAAAGTATTTTTTCCAAGTGTACATATAGTTAAAATCAATCTTTTTTCCATTAAATACTAAACAATCATTAATTGTTTTCTTTTCAAAATAATATTCTCTTTTTTACAAACTGCATATAAAAACAATTTTTAACATTTGTTTTTATAAAATTTTGAGTTCCAAATTCTCTCCCTTACTCCCTCCACTCTTCTCTCCCTTAGAGAGTAAGCAATTTAATATAGGTTACACAAATGGAAACATACAAAACATATTTCTATGTTAGTTATGTTAAATCACTAACTGTTAAAATTTGCTAAAGACTGAGTCTCAAAATAGGCTTTAAATAATTTGCATAAAAATATAACAAACAAAAATTCTGTAGAAAAATAAAATAATATGAGAGCATATGAAAAATAATCTGTACAATGATGTAGAAAATGTAGGAAACAGCAAATTGATAAAAAGAAACTACAAAGGAAAAGCTAAATGCACTTTAGAAGATATTATAGAGACAATATTTTTTGATTTTTAAATAATTTGGAATAAAATTAAAATGCATATTCTGCTAAATTTACTAAGATTTTTTAAAAGTATTTAGAACATGAATTTTATCACAGAAAGGGAACTATAACAACATTGGCACAGAAAAAAATCTAAACAAATAACTTGATTTTTAAATATCTCTTTTAGTAATAATAATAATAAAAAAACAGATTCTATGGCCAATGATCCTCTTGAGCTAATGAAATCTAGCAATGAACTTTGGTGGATACAGAAATTGGCCTGTGAATTAGAAATGACATAATATGCCTGAAGCTGCTTTGCTCACTTAGCTCACCATCAGCAACATTCAGGTTGGCACAAGAAACAATTCCCAAAGTAGTGCTGGATTTAATTTATTGGGAAATACTTGTCTCCCTGTGAAGGAAATAGATCAGAATTTTAACTAACTATGAGATTTCATCTTCTCACTTCAAATTTAAATAGTAATGATATAGCATTTATAAAAGTAGATAGTACTATAAAAATAAATTTTCTTTATTAAAATTAAATGCTCCCCCAAATCTCAGCAGTAGTGTTGGAATTCTTTAAAAAGAAACTGATCATTAAATTGGACATTTGAGCTGTATCATGGTATCACAAAAAAGCAAAATTCTGCCTTTAAACATTGTGAAAAGGGGGAAAAATAGATATTATCCAGACCCTCTTTAGGAAAGAGATTTCACATTTAATGATGAAAAGTTAGTTTCAATTATGAGATAAAACATGTGGAACAAATAGCACATGAAGAATATTGGCAGGTAGGTATTTCAAACTCAGCACGTCAAAGACAGAACTGATCATCTATTCTTTAAAGCCCTCCCCTCTTCTCAACATTCCTATCACTCACAGGGACATCACCATCCTCACAGGCATCCTGGTATGCAGCCTTGGCATAGTTCTCTACTCCTCCCTTGCTCAACTCTCATATCCAATCCTCTTCCTCCTTTCCCCCCACATAACATTATGATGTTGAGAGGAAACTTGACTGGAATAAGACAGTTATCATGAGGATTCTATTTAAGGCTTTGATGCTCCAAATTCTATTTATTGAAAGTATTTTATTTAAAGGTAAATAACATACCCATGGAAAAGGCAGAGGGAGTCTTCGGTATCTCAGTTTAATGATTTTCATTCACAATAGTGTTTTAAGTATGGAACCAGAATGATCTATGTTAGCAAAAGTGAGGTCAGCTCTGAGTATGTACGTATACTAAGGTGAGAGCATGAAGCACTAAGAAGCAGATGCAGAAAATGACAAATCCCTCTGAAGAATTGCACATTAATGGTCACCCTTGTCATTTTTCTGAGTCATATGTTCACATAGGAAGCCTTTCTGCTAATGGAGTATGTTCCTTCTCTGAACACTGCTAAGTGCTTTGTGAAGTCAACGTTCTTTTGGTTCTGTTTGATAATATCTTGATTTCTCATAAAGTCACTAGCTTCCACTTGCTCCAATCTCATTTTTCGGGTAGTATTTTCTTCAGTGGTCTTTTTGACCTTCTTTTCCATTTGGCTAATTCTGCCTTTTAAGGCATTCTTCTCCTCAGGGACTTTTTGGAGTTCTTTTGCCATTTGGGTTAGTGAAGTCAAACTTCTAAGTCCTAAAAGAACACCAAGTCATTTTTTTTTATGGCAAAGCAAAACTGTCATTTATATGCTTTGTTTTATTAGTTTGTAATCAAAAAAAAAGTTTGATGTCTTCCACTATATATTACACCATGAGGTGCAGGATGATGTGCAGTAAGTAGCACCATAACAGGAAAAATGTATGAAATGTTACAACCCCTGTTTAACCATATTGGCTTCATCTATTAGGTCAGTAGCAGAGAGTACTTAAACTCCAAGTATACTGACCTACTTCAATATGAACCAGATCATCATGAGGAAAGCCTTAGGTACTTACTGGCTGTGTGACCCTTGGTAAGTCACTTAGTCTCTTCCAAAATTATAAAATGGGAATAACGATAGCACTTGACTGCACAGGATTGTTGTGAGAATCAAGCAAATTTTTAATTATATAAATAATTTAATTTAGCAGTATGTTAACTTAATATTAATGATTTGATTTATACTCAGATGAATCATTTAATCAGTTATTTTAATTTAATGTGAATTTAAATATTTTTGTTTTTATTAACTATTTATTATTTTATTAACTATTTATTAACTATTACCTGTTATGAAATATTACATAAATTATTCCACTGTTGACATATAGTCTAAGTATATTAACATTATATATATATATAACATTAACTATAATTCACAAGGGAAGAAACCCAGGCTATCTAAAGCCATATGTTTTTAAATGTTCCAATTCATACTAATTAAAGAAATGAAAATTAAAGCAATTCCGACTATATCCCTAATACCCATCAAACTGGTAAAAATGAAAAAAAATTAAAATGATTAATGTCAGATGGTCTATGGCAAAGCAAGCACATTAATACAGTGTTGCTGGATCTCTGAAGGGGTACAATTGTTCTGGAAAGGAATTTGGAATTAAACACTAAACTTAGTAAAAAGTTACTATATCAGTGCTTGCCCTTTGACCCAGTCTGTAGCACTGCTGAGCCTATACCCAAAAGAGATCAAAGAAATAGGAAAAGGTCCTATATGTACAAAAACATTTGTAATACCTTTTTTTTTGTGGTGGCAAAAAAATACCCTGTAAACTAAAGTGTTATCCATCCAGCAAGGAATAGCTGAAGGAGATATGGTCTATGATTATGATGGAATTCTATCACACTGAAAGAAATGAGGAAATGGATGATTTCAAAGAGACATAGAAAAACTTATATGAAGTGATGCAGAGTGAAGTAAGCAGCACCTGAAGAGAATTCACATTACACCATTCTTGCTGTAAAAGCAATTTGGAAGACATAGATTAAAAGATGAAGAATGGAATGAGCAGAGTCAGGGCAATGAATTATAAAATAACAACACTCTAATAATTTTTAAAAGTTTATATTTGGATTTTAAATTTATATTTATATTTAGTCATGGCTCAAATTTTTTGCTCTTGCATTTCAGTGCAGAACGACAAGCACTGTTTTCTGCTCTATTGAAAATACTTTTCTACATGGCAGCTAAGTGGAGCAATGAGTAGAGCACTGGCTCTGGAGTCAGGAGGACCTGAGTTGAAATGTGGCTTCAGACACTTGACACACTTACCAGCTGTGTGACCTTGGGCAAGTCACTTAACCCCAATTGCCCTGCCTTCTCCCTCAAAAAAAAAAAAGGAAAATACTTTTCTAGTTCTCTTTCCTACTGCTCAAAATGGGCATGTTTCCCTGTACATGTTCTCTGCTTACTCTTTCTCCTATGAAAAGAATAAAGAAAAAAAATTCAAAGTAACATCATTATCCATAAAACTTCATTATACTCTTTTCCCACTACCAGAAAATTCCACATATTTTAAGAATATTCATTAAGATTTTATTTTATGAAAATTACATATTTCATAAGAAAATGATTAATTGTGAAGCATAGTGGATAAAGACCCAAACTTAGAGTCAAGAAAACCTAGGTTTAAGGCCTGCCACTAAAACATAGAGGCTGTATGATTCTGAGGAACTCACTTAACCCTATGGTGTCCCAGAGAATTCTCTAAGACCATAAGGAAGGAAGGGAGCATTTAAGTGCCAACTATGTGCCAGGCAATGTGCTAATTGATTTGGAAATGACATCTTATTTGATCCACACAATAAGCTTCTGGAGTGGATCTATTATTATCTCCATTTTCCATTTGAGAAAACTGAGGCAAAGAGAGGTTAAGTGACTTGCTCAGGGTTATACAGCCGATGAGTGTCCAAAGCCAGATCTGAACTCTGTCTTAGTGATTCCAGGCCCAGTGCTCTATCCACTGTGCTTTACAAGTGACGGGACAATTGCTAATCTATATTTTTAGAGAGAACTTCCTTAATTTTCATTCTTTAGTCCCCCAAAAATGTGCTATTAAAGACAACATATCTTTTATTCTTCCTTGTGCCCACTGGACCACATTTTAAATAGATTTACTTAATTAATTAATAGTTAACTAATTAGTTAATATTAGTTGAATCACCATTTTCTCTTATTGTGAACAATACTGTATTTAATTCTATTCATCCCTTTCCCCACAAGATTGGGCCAATGGTTTTACATCATGGTCCTCATTCAATCTTTTCCCAATCTGGATTCTAATATAAGATTGGCAGTGCCTAAACTAAGTGGCACAGTGCGCTGGACCTGAAATAAGAAAGATTCATCTTCCTAAGTTCAAAACTGGCCTCAAAACTTACTAGCTGTGTGACCTTGGGAAAACCATTTAACCCTATTTGCCTCAGTCTAATCATCTGTAAAATGAGCTATAGAGAGAAATGGCAACCTCTCCAGTATTTTTGCCAATCCCAAATGGGCTCATGAAGAGTTGGGCAAACTTAAGCAACTGGATTATCAAGAAAACCGCATGATTCCTTGTGCCTAGACAAAAGACAACTTTATATCTGCTTTACAAGCCCTAGCCCCTTATTTAGAACTCTTTCTGCATCCTACTCATTCATAACAGTCTATCAGTGACTAAGTTCCATGACTAAGATCACAGTGATATTGACAGTAAAAAGTTAGCATGGACCTTCTTCTCTCAAGGAAAGTTGTATGAAAAGAGTTTAAAAAATGAAAATCTCATTTCACTTATACGTACTGCTCCCTATTTTCCTTGACTTACTCTCAGATGATTATCTCTCATTTAGCAGCAATGCTATGAACTCCTTCACAACTCTTGTTCACTCCTTGGGAAACCTGAACTCCAGCCTGACCAACATGGCTTGCCCTTTTCCCCACGAGTATTCTTTCTATAACATCTCACTAATTGTTTTCCCCTATTCAGCGAGAGACATTCAATGTCCCATAACAGATAGATATTTGGACTTGAAAAGATCTAGACTTAATTTCTGCCTTTGACCCATTGGTTATGTGACCTTGTGTAAATCACTTAAATGCGCAGTTTTCTAGGCACCTCTTTAATACTGTAAGTTATAGAGAGAAGACATGGATCTACCTTGTTAAAGTTTCCTATATTAATGAAATAAAAACTACAATTCTTTTCTTATTTACTAGAAAGCCTGTCCTCAACCTTCTAAAAGTGTGAGTTGATATTCAGAAAGAATAAAATGCTGTTTTTATTCACTTTTCTTTAACTATTAGAAAATTGCTGCTAAGAAATAAGTTGTCTATGGTTATGCTTTTGGCAACAGGACAAATCTGACCACAACTCTGATTAAAATTAACATTTTTTTGTGGAAGTTAGTGAGCCTGAGGAAAAAAGAAGTATTGGATTCACTAAGCATATATTTTTCTACATGTGTGATCTTTTATAGAAGGTTTGATTAGAATTATTTTTAGAACTGTTTTTCAGGGATTATATAGATCTAGAACTAAATAATGCCTCTTGATAAGAAAGTCTGTCCACTATTTCTCATCATTTCTCTTTTTGTCTCTGCTTCTGAAAATGACCAAACTCTTTTTTCTAAAAGAACAATTTCATTCTTACTTGGAAAACAGTTTGGCTCATTGGATAGAGTATTAGGCTTAGAATCAGCAAGACCTTTATCCAAATATTTCCAATCACACTTACTGGCTCAGTGAGCTACTATTAATTTGGTTGCTCTTGAGCAAGTCATTTTATCAAACTAGGTGTCTAGTTTGATAAAGGCATTGAGGTCCCTTTCAGCTCCTTAAATCTTGAATCTGTGATTATAGGCAAATCAATTCACTTCTCTGAGTCTCAATTTCTCATCTACAAAATAGAGATAAGAATGTCTTATATGATTGCTAACATTCAAATGAATCACTGTATATACTATTTTTCAAACCTTAAACCAAAATTCCAGCTAGCATGCAGCTTCCTATTTGTTTAACATCAAGTCAAATCACAAAGTTTTCATTAAGCACCTAGCACTATTGGCCAGGCACTGTGTAAAGCACTGGAGATTAAAAAAACCACAACAACAATAACAAACACTGCTTTCTCTCAAGGAGTTCATGAAATCTGACTAAGAAACTGGATTTCGTAATACCAGCAAATTATTTTTATTTAATTTTTAATTAATACCTATTTATTTTCTCTCCCTCCCACGTACCCTTCTCCAATTAAAAAGAAAATTAAAATCTTTATAACAAATGTGTATATTCAAGTGAAACAAATTCCTTGTCCATGTCCTAAAAGTATGACATTCTGAAGGTTAAATATACTATCTCTCTATCCCTTAATACAGGTTTATCGAATTGATATAGGGTCAATCAGTCAACAAGAATTTGTTACATGCCTACTATGTGCTAGACACTGTGCACCAGAGTAAAACACACACACACACACACACACACACACACACACACGGCACACAAATGAGAGAAAAGGGCTAGAATGGCAAATGGGCATTCTGGAGAGAGAAGATAGTTTAGTCATAGTGGCAAATTTCAGAGTCAGAAGCACAACTGAGAGAATGATAGAAGGTGGTTAACAGAGCTCATAATCCGTCCTCTGAATTCATGATTTATCATTGGATTAATCAGAAGGCTTTCAAAGTTGTTTGTCTTTACAATATTGTTGCTATTGTATAAATAGTTCTCATTTTAGTTGCTCTTTTCTCCTCTTTTGGCATTGAGTTGTGCCACTTTTGCTCACAATACAATAGCTCATTTTGATTTTGTCTAATATTTAGCTCAACTCTGGACAAAAATTTGATTTGATTCCTTCCTTAGTGAATTGCTTTTAATCTACAAGCACTGGAACAATTTCTTGTCTTTGAGGTAGAATAATAAAATGTTAGATGTAGTTGGGAATCACAGAAATCACAATTTTAAATTTCTCTGTTTTCCTTTTTTTCCAAAGAACATTATTTATTATTCTTTTTTTTATTTTGAATTTCAAATTTTCTCCCTCCCTCCTACTTCTTTCCCATTCTTTGAGAAGTTAAGCAATATGATGTTTATTATACATGTGAATTCATGCAAAATGTATTTCCACATTAGCAATATTTTCTTCTTGACCTGGGAGCTCTGGCAATTGACGATAAGGTTCCTGGAATTTTTCATTTTGGTATCTGTTTCAGAAGGTAAAATTGGCAGATTCTTTCAATTTCTATTTCGTCCTCTGATTCTAAGATATCAAGGTAATTTTCCTTTTTATTTTCTTGAAATATGATGTTAAAGCTCTTTTTTTAAACCATGGCTTTCAGGTACTCCAATAATTCTTACCTTATCTCTCCTTGATCTATTTTTCCAGGTCAGTTGATTTTCTAATGAGATATTTCACATTTTCTTCTATTTTTTTTCATTCTTTGATGTTGCTTTATTGTTTATTAATGTCTTAGTTTCTACTTGCCCAATTTAAGTTTTTAAGAAAATATTATTTTTCATGGAGCTTTTGTACCTCTTTTTTTATTAGGCCAATTCTGCCTTTTAAGGAGTTATTTTTATCAGTAATATTTTTGTACCTCTTTTACCAGTTGGTCAATTCTATATTTTAAGGTTTTAGTTTTTACAGTGTTTTTATGCCTCTTTTCCCAAGATACTAACTCCTTTTTCATGGGGTATAGGGTGAGTTCAGGGAAAACTAGTATATCTGGCATGAAGACTGTTGAGCTCTCTTCAGGACTGCTTTCCACTGTTGGTGTTCATTTGATTGGCCAAACTCTCACCTGTGGCTCCAAAAAACTGTAGCATGTACTATGGCTATATCCCAGCAAAACATTTTAGCAAGTAGGCTAAACTAGGTGAAGGGTAACCATGGCAGCTTAAACCCCTTCAGACAGATGAAAATAATTTATACCAATGGCCATGAAGGGGACTGAAGCAGGTGCTATGGAGCACTTCAAGGTTGGTTAGACATTGAAGACACCAAGGTCATCCACTGCATCCTGAGACATCTTGACTTTTGTCTAGCCACTTTACATTGATGACTCAAAGAGAGAATAAGGACAACAATTTCGCACTACAATGCTTCACTTAAATCCAATTTATGTGCAAATCAAAAGACATCACCCACACCATTTTACCATTTTTACCTACCTCAAAGCCTTGTGGTGACAGGAAAGTGATGAAGCAGCAGGTACAGGCACACTGGAAGTTGTAGTCACAATCCTACACACAGGCAGCCTAGGCCACAGTCTTCTCACTGGGCCGAAGCTGCAATAGGTTTCAGAAGACCCCCCCGACCTGGTGTTTGAGCAGCCTTTTAAGGATCACATTGCTCACCTATTGGTGTGAGGAAGGGGCTAGAAAAGGCTAAAGGGGCTAAAAATGTTCTGCATGCCCAATCTTGGCCTGCTTACCACAGCACGCAGGGATACCACCCTGCAGTCAAAACACACAAAAAAAGTACAAAAACTTTTGCAAAGATGATTCTACACATGATAAATACAGGTAATGTGTGCACAACTATGGGCAAAAAAGAAATCCAGTAGGTCTGAAGGACAAACTGTTATTATTGTGAGAGAACTCATCAGGCATCACATCCAAATAGAAGCCATGAGTGAAACAAGGCTGGCAAATGAAGGGCAGCTTACCAAAGTTAGAGCTGAATACACATTTTTCTAGAGTGGCCACAGTGAAGGGAAGGGTCATGAAGCTGGTGTAAATTTTGCAAGTAAAACCAGCCTAATCAACAAGCATGTATTCTTCCAAAAAGGCATGAATGACAGGTTTATGACAATAAAATTGCCACTTGTGGGACAGCTAGGTGGCACAGTGTGGAGAGCACAGGCCCTGGAGTCAGGAGGACCTGAGTTCAAATCCAGCCTCAGACACTTGACATAGTTGCTAGCTGTGTGACCTTGGGCAGCTCACTTAACCCCAAATGCCCTGCCCTCCCCCCTCAAAAAGAATTGCCACTTGCAGGAAAGTGCCACACCACCAGTGCATATGTTCCCACCATGACAAACTCTAATGAGGTCAAAGAAAAATTTTATGAAGACCGTGAGACCTTCATCATCAATGTGCCAAGTGAGGACAAGTTTATAATTCTGGGTGATATTAATGCAAGAGTAGGCACAGACTGCCAAACATGGCAGAGAATCCTTGAGAGGACTAGATTCAGAAACAACAGTACCTACTACTGAAGACTTGTGCATCTCATGACCTCATCACCAACACTGTCTTCTATTTACCTAAAAACAATAAAACTTTGTGGGTGTATCTTCTCATCAAACATTAGTTTTAATAAACTATGTCATTGTAAGGAAAAGAGACAGACAAGATGTGAGAATGAAACAGGTGGCGTGTGGTGCAGAGTGCTAGAATGATCATAGACTTAACCTTTCTAAGATAAATATTTGCATTCAACAAAAGCAGCAGCCCTAAGGCATGACTATGAGAACATTTAAAGTCAACAGATTAGAGTCTCTCAGATTCTCTGAGCAGGAATATTTTGTTGCTAACTTGGAGGGAAAGATGAACTAACAAGTGGTTGACAACATTGGAGAAGAAAAGGAGTGGGCAGCTTTCAGAGATTTGGTGTACAGCACTGTATTTAGCATCTGGGCCAGAATATTCACAAACATGAAGACTGATTTGATGAAAATGACTGGGAGATTCAAAAGATGCTAAATGAAAAACAAGAACTCTACAGGGTTTACCAGCAGGATAGTTTATCTGTTGCTAAGAAGGAAGTGTTTACATCCATCAAAAGTGATGTGCAAGTAAAGCTTAGAGAGATGTAGAATTCTTAGCTCGGTATTCTTACTGAGAAGGAGGTTAAATTCAGTTTTACACTGATAGTAAGAATCTAAGGCACTTTTATGATTCCTTGAAGGCTATTTATGGGCCAAAGACCTAAGATGCATCTCAACTACTCAGTGCTGATGGAGCCATATTGATTATTCATTAGGATACAATCCTAGAGAGATGGTCAGAACACTTATATAGTACTGTCGACAGACCATCATCAATGAATTCTGAAACCATTGACCGTATACCGCGAGTTGATGTCAACCCTTTTCTAGGTGAACTTTCAACTGAAGAAGTGGTTTGCCCATGAGGCAAAGTACCTAGTGCTGATTCTATTCCAGTTGAGATTTCCAAGGCAAGGGGTCCACTACTCATACAGAAGCTGACTGAAATTCTCTGGGTTATGTGGTGAGAGGAAGTTATCCCTCAGGAGTTCAAGGATGACTCCTTAGTGTATGTTGATAAAGGTAAAGGAAGTAGATTGTCCTGTGACAATCACAGCAGGGTCTCTCTCTCTTAGTCATTGCTGTCAAGATTCCTACCAACAAGCTAATTGTTCATCTGGAAGATGGTCATCTACCTGTGAGCCAGTGGGGCTTCAGAAAGTGCTGAGGAATAGTAGAGATGGTGTTTGCTGCCTGATAACTCCAGGAGAAACGCCAGGAGCAGAACAGAGGTCTATGTACAACATTCATTGATCTGGTCAAGGCCTTTGATACTTGAGCTTGTAGAAAATCATGCAAAATTTAGTTGCCCAGAGAAGTTCGTTAGTATTGTACACTGTTTTCAGGACGACATAGTTGGATGGCTTCTGGATGATGGATGATGCTCTCTTACTTTCCTAGTCACCAGTGGAGTGAATTAGGGCAATGTGCTTGCTCCCATACTTTCTAGTATAATGTTTTCAGAAATGTTGTAAAACACTTGCCACGAGCACAAAAATGGCATCACAATCAGCTACCACACTGAAGGTAAATTATTTAACTTGGAAAGGCTACAAGCCAAGACTAAAGTGGAAGGACAGTTGATGCATGACTTTTTATTTGTGGATGATTGTGCACTCAATGTAGCCTCTGAGGCTAAGATGCAACAGAATATGGATTGATTTTTCCACTGCCTGTGTTAATTTTGGCCTAACAATTAAAATAAACACCAAGAAAACATAGGTTCTCTGCCAGCCGGCACCATACTGTCCATACAGGAAACCATTGCTCACAACAAATGGAGAAATATTGAATATTGTCGATAAGTTCACTTACCTTGGCAGTGTACTTTCCAGAGACAGACATATAGATGACAAGGTTGATTCCTGCATTGCAAGAGTCAGCTCAGTGTTTGGTAGACTCTGAAAGAAATTGTGTGAGAGAAGAGGTATTAAACTGCCTACCACACTGAAAATCTTCAGAGCTGTCATGCTCACATCATTGTTGAATACCTGTGAAACCTGGACAGCATGCCGGTGCCATGACAGGAAACTGATTTGCTTCCATTTGAACTGTCTTAGAAAGATTCTGAAGATCACTTGGAAAGATAGGGTACCGGACACTGAGGTCTTTTCTCTAGTAGAACTGCCAAGCACTCAAGCTCTACTGCAGAGAGAAAAACAATGATGGGCAGACCATGTTGTTTGAATACCAAAGTAAAATTGCCGAAAAGATTATTTTACAGAGAACTCACACAAGGCAAACACTCATGTGGAAGTGAGAAGAAGCAATAAAGGATGCTTTCAAGGTATATTTGAAGATGTTTGGAATTGATTGTGTGTCATGGGAGACAATGGCAAAGGACCACCTAGCATGGCATGCCCACATTAAAAAAAGCATTTGAAGTGGACTATTGGGAGAACTTGGCTGTAAAACTACCTCTCCTCTACCATCTTGGCTCGACTTTACTGGGTTATCTTCATGAGAAACTGATGAAAACAATTAAGTGACTTGTGCAAGGTCAAACAATTGAGCAAGTAGCAGAGATAAGATCCAGGGCTCTTGCCTCTCACTGGAGATCTTTAGAAGTTCATACAACTGCAAATGAGTTGTGTTATGATAGTTGTTCATTTCAATGCTAGTTTGTCATTTTATTTTGGTAATGCTCAAGGTAATATCCAACTCTTTGCTTAGATTCCAAACATTAGAATACAATTGTACTCCTTAGTCACAACTATATAATTATGCAAATTATGCAGATTTGGGCAAACTACTCTCATTTCATTTCTTCCTTTTATGAGAAATAGTGTTAAAGGATTCCGTAGATTTACATCTGTGTAAACTTGACAAATGTTGATAAAACATATTCAAGGTGGTAGATGGAAGTTTTTTTTTAATATGAATGATTAATGGAAATTTTCCCTTTAAAGTATATAAAATGCTTTTGATGATCATAGATAATATCTTTCTACTGAAAATGAAATATGAGAAGTTATGGCGATCAATTATTTGTCTATATTATATAAGATATTGAGTTTTTAGAACTGTATTGAATAACTTAAAAACTGAATTAGCTAGACATTTTGGTATTTTACTGACACAATCACAAGGAACAGCTAAAATAGGTTTTAAAATAAGGGCAAATTATAGAACAGAAAAATGTTGCTTCTTTAGAAGAAAGTAAAATATATCTACAAAGCCATTAAAATAATTATGGGGAAAAACATTCTCATTTATTTCCTTTTTTGTTAATATGCTTTCTTGCATAAAATGTGGAGAAATCTATGAAAATGAGCTCCATTTTCTGGTGTTAGGTATAAACGCATTCTAAGTTGTATCATAAAGGCATGGTGATAATTAACAAAGCTAGAGATAAGAAATGACATTGGACAGATGAATTTTCTTGTACAACAGTTGAAAGACTGAAACCTAAATGAAAAATATCCAAAGTTAGGACATCATGATTCTATAGTTGGAAAATATCACTACAGGAAGCAAGTATATCCTAGTTATGTCTGAATTCTTTCCTAGACATGATCATTCTGTATTTATATACACTTTCATGAAATATTTTCTAATAAGTTAAATTCCCACAAATAAGTATAATACATATTCACTTAGAAATTTACCATACACATCATATATGTTTCTATAAGCACACATGTGTTATACATATTCTTCATATGCATGTGATTTTGTTTATATATGCATATGTTTATATAGTTGTATGTTTGTATACACATACATATATTAATATGTTTGCCCATTAGTATATGCATGTGTAAATTGTAATGTATATATTGCACATGTGTATGACATATATGTCGTTTACATAAATCATGTTATAAGAGAGCCTGAGGTAACATGTTTACTTCATAAAAAATAATGTGTAGTGAGTCATTTTCTGATTATTAGTCTGTGAATGGGCATCGTCAGGCAGACACTTCAGCTTTGCCCTAAACTGTGACTACTAGTAATATTCCTGCTGAAATTCTACTTGTGTACCAAAGTTCAAAGTAACTGGTAGTTGTGAAAACTACAGTTGGGAGGAGGAGGAAGGAAGAAAGACAGCTGAGAAGGGAGATTCATTGTTTTATTTCTCCTACAAATTAGAAAATTTAAGCCTCAAAAAGGGTAAAACTTTAAGATAAACTACTGAATCTTTAAAATTAGATATATATCTTGCATTGTGAATGCCATGCAAGGTGATTTTTCAATTTCAATCCAGGCATTAAGTTTTGTCTGAGCCCAGACTGTAGTTATCACTATTTTTCACAATTCTCATTTTAGGTTCTATGATACAAAAATCCAAACTATAGGGCTTTACTGAAATTCTGCAAGGTAGAAATAGTATTTTTCCATTGTAGAAGAAGACATTAAATGTCAGGAAAATAAGCAACTTATTCAGTAAAAAAAGCAAGAAAATGGGAGAGCCAGGAATGTTACCCAAGCGAATTCCCAGGCCACACTATTTCATTTAATATTGTATGGTTTAGTTTCCTTCTCCCTATACACAGTTTCCTTGTCACTTTATCCAAGGAATCTGTGCCTGAAGAGGAGCTAAAGTTAACTCTAGTATTTGCATCTTGGCTCAGTCACGTCTGGTATCACAGTCCCACCACCCACTAATAAGCTGTTCCCTGTTGTGAAGTCAAACCATAAAGTGTAAAACACATCAGAAACATTTTCCCTTACAACAGCAAATCTGAAATAAACAGAATCTCAAGAAAATAAATAAATAAATAAAGAGAGACAGAGACACACAGAGAGAAGCAAGCATGTAGGAGTGCAGAGAGCATTTTGTATATGATTTTAATACAAAAAAATATTTTTCCTTCTGGAACCTTATGTGGTTTACCAAATATATGAGACAACAGAAGAAAACTGTGAAGGAGTCTATACACACATGGGGCTCTGATTCCATTATAAATTGCTTGAGTTTTGGCCCTCAAGATATTTTATTTAAAAAATCAATTATGTTGGGAAAGGGGAAAATAAATTATTTTATGGTGAAATGACCTCTAATATGGAGTAGTGACCTACACAGAGAACTTTGTATTGTCTGTTATAATCAGACACTAAGACATTCAAGTTAAATCAATGTAATAATTACCATAGCCTTACCATACATTCCATGTATGATTCGATATCAAAGTAGATTCATGCCACATGGATTGTCAGTTTTCAAAATATTGGGAAATAGCAGAAGATGGTGTGTCAGTAAGGCAAAATGGGCTCCTTAGCACTTAGTTCAATAAGTGCCCTTGAAGAGTTTGGCTTTTGTTTGCTTGAGTGATTCATCTATTTCATCGAATCTTGCTAAGTGCTAAGCCCCAGGCC
Source organism: Phalanger gymnotis (assembly GCA_028646595.1). Classification (NCBI taxonomy): domain Eukaryota; kingdom Metazoa; phylum Chordata; class Mammalia; order Diprotodontia; family Phalangeridae; genus Phalanger; species Phalanger gymnotis. The sequence continues at coordinate 214,954,813 of CM053622.1, read as the reverse complement.
CAAGATTTGGATGTCCTTGGTGCCTCCTTGCCTCAGGGGAGGGCTTAGTTTAGACATTAGTTTGAGTGACATGTCTGGGACAGCGGGGGCTCTTGGACCACGTGGGTTTGAGTCCGCCTCTTTGTGGCGATTTTGGGGCGCATGGGTGAGTCACATGTGTGACTCACCCCTGACGCTGAAAAAGACATAAAAGCCAGGGGTTGGCCTCTTCTTCCTTGGAACTCTGAGAAGCAGCGGGAGTGGCGTGTGACTCTGAACCAGCCT
>CM053622.1:214926829-214954049 GCA_028646595.1 Phalanger gymnotis | reverse complement strand
AAAACATATGGATGAAAGATACCTGGAAGAGGATCTAACTTTTCTCTGTTCATTAAGCAGCTAGTATGGTTCTTACATTACTTCAGAAAAATTATAAATATTTATCATTGTTCTGTACGTGCATGGATACGTCAATTAATAAACAGTTATAGTTAGTAGAATGTTGCACAATTGAGAATTTGATATAGTTGAAGAAAATTGTATGAATATGACAGAAAGTTATTTCTCCTGTTCCCTCCAGCTCCCCAGAGGGAAAAACCACAACAAAATCAAGTTTTCTCTTTGACCATCTCTAACTCTCTAAGTGATTTTCGATTAGTAAGGTACCCTTACTGAATATCATCCTGATTTCGGTTAGTAGTTTAGCTTTGGGAATTGAATAATTCTAACAGCATTGATGACAACTGCTAAAATCTCCAACCAATTCTTTTTTCAAGAAATTCTAATTAACTATAATTTTTTTTAGCAACAATTGCGCCTTTATATCACCCTGAGTATATAGGGTTTTTATTGTAGTTTTCAGCAATTAAGCCCACAATATGTAATTAGTCATGGAAATAATCCTACCTAAGATAATTATTCTTCAGCTGCTCATATGCTAATATAGATATTTGTCTTAATTGCTTTCAATAAATGTTGTGGGAAATAATTTTGATTATTTTTTCTTGCTCTGTAGTTGGTTATTAACATTTTTTCAGTAAAGTCAGGAATTTTCTGGAATTTTCTCCCTCCCTTCTCAACTTCACCTTTGAATTCTAAACTTACTTTCAGGCTTAGGCGAAGTGAGCTTTCTAAAGGAGATTCTATCTGATTCATTCCCAACCCCTGAGAGTACTCTCTCACTCTCAAATTATTTTCCAATTAATTTGCATATATTTTATATTTGCATACAATGCACATCCTGTTTCTCTCCTTTCCTGGTAAGATGTAAGGGCCAGACTATTTCTTGTCTGTTTGTTTTAGAGGTGTTTAATAAGTGCTAGTTTAGTTGAATAATTTGGCCTAGAAAGTACTAAGTCCTAGAATGAAGCGAACTTTCAGAAAAACAATTGCTACTAACTACGCAGATCAACTCTAATCTCCTCTGTGACTAATGGAAGAAAATTCTATATTTATATCTCTATCTCATCTATATCTATTATCTATATTTATATCCATGCATATATGTTTATATACATATACAAACACACTGGCTATACATATATTTGTGTTTCCAATTTATTAAAATTCTCCAGTGTTTCAGAGACAGAAAAAAAAATTCAAAATAATTGTTATTCTTGGACAGCTCCTTCAGATGCTCAAAGTCATCCAGAGGTGCTGAAGTACGCCGTAATTATTGAGCTGGAGAAGTTTGAAGTCTCTCCCCAGCAATGCTGAACTGGAAATATCAAAGGTCACTGGAGTAAATGAATATAATAGGGCTATGGTAATATTGATAATGAGGCATATAATGAGCTTGACTTCATTTTGGAGCTCCTCAGTGACCAAAAAGAAAAATGCAAATGAAGTAGAAACTTAGAGAAGATCAGTCAGGGGTAAAGAGAGAGGATGGCTTTCAATGATAAAGTTTCAGGTTAGACGCAATTTAGTGTAATGAGATTTTCTTATTAAATGGAAAATCCATTAAATGACAAAAATAATTCTGTTTAAATAATGAGAAGTCTCTGAAATGAGACTGCAAAGTCCAGATATTCATGGCTAAAGAAGAAGGTTGTCTTTAGAACTTCAGTCACTCAAATAGCTCTTGTGTCTACCATTCAAATCTAGTCTCACTCTTTCAAATGACCTGACCAGGAAGCCAATTCAAATTCTGAAGTGAACTTTGTTTTAAGGTCGTAGTTTTATTTTTGATGGACTTGAGAGTCTAGTTTCTGTGCCAGCAGTGCTAGCAAATGTTCTACAATCAGATCTCTAGAGGGGCTGGGTGTATAATAACATAGTTTTAAGTTTAATCTGAATTATCAACATTTTCCCTATCACTTTATTAAGTCTAGAGAACACCAAAATAATAAACTGACCCTTAATTTAGAGTGTTTGTCATTTTTCTGAGGCGTGAACGCTTACATTGAAATTTTAATAATCAGCTCTGAAAAGGCAGTAGAAGCTGGCTCTAGCACACATGTTTGTATACATAAACATATATAAGGTGTCCCAAAAAATCTTAGTATGGTTTTAAACACAAATTTAATATCTTAAATAAGAATTAAAGGGTATACTGGAGCTAGCTCACACTGACTTCTCAGTGTTGATTATTAAGATTCCAATGTGGGTTAAAATTTCAGTAAAATTTCACCTCAAAAATACATAGGTATCATGTATACACATACATGTATATGTGCATATATACATATACATACAAGTATATGTATATGTGTGTATATGTATATGTGCTTTGTGTACATATATACAGATATGTACCTACATATTTGTTGTAGGTGGATAGATAGACAAACAGACAGAGGTAGCCAGCCACAGAACCAGTAAGTCTAGGACTGTATTCATTTCTCTTATCTAGCACATGCAATGCTTCCCTGGTAAGTTATTACATTGGCATAAGTAATCCCTTCATGCAAGAAATTCTCTATATCAATGAAACAACAAGTCCAGTTACATATGTATGTAGATACCTACATATTTATTGTGTACGTATTGTGAAGTTAGTAAAAATTCTAAAATCAAATTATTTTAACTAATATATTTGCTGAGGCAGGGACAGCTGGAAATGGGTAAGAGTGCTGGGCCTGGAATCAAGAAAAATCATCTTCCTGAGTTCAAATCTGACCTCAGATACTTCTTATCTGCATGATCCTGGGCCAGTTACTTAATCCTGTTTGTCTCAGTTTCCTTATCTGTAAATGATCTGTAGAAGGAAATGGAAAACCACTCTAGTTTCTCTGCCAAGAAAACCTTGACTAAAGAGTAAGACACAACCGAAAAACAACTGAACAACTGAACTGATGTAGATAATTTTATTATCATATCTCAATAAATATGACAGACTTTCAATTAATTCATCTTTCTACATTGAGGGTTTCTGATATTTATTTTTTTTAAATGGAAACACATAAGAGTTATACTAATCAGGATTGGTATGGAATGCTCCTCTCTTTGCTTCCATATATTGGCATTTCAAGATCACTTCAAGGTTCAAAAAAAAAAATGCGAAATAAAAAGTAAGTGAAAATTTAGCTGTTACCTCTTTGGTACCTCTCCAAAAACACAAATTGCAACCTCTCTATCTGCTTGTCCCTGTGTGACTCTTATGCATATTTTCTTATAAGTTTAACAAAGGGAGTCTTTTCAAAATGCAGAGGGCCTTCCTTGTGGAAAATTTGGACTGTTGTTTCTTTCTGACTTTCTTTTTTGTTCAAAATGTGTTAGTTTGGTGAAACAAACTATTTAAATGAGAACTATTCCATTTACTCACACAATCCCATTCAATTTAACTATCATTTACTACGGCCATAGGCTATCATATACAAGGCACTACAAAAGATGCTTGGGATATAAAGATTTTTTTTTTTTTTACTAATCTAAAAATGTTATAGTAAAATAAATCAAATTATACTTCTTCACTAATGTTCTATCACCAGACTCCATTATGTTGTCTAGATTGCTGGGTTTTTGAAGACTATGCTTATAGAACTTGACCACATAGCATCTGCAAAGCTAGTTTCTGTTCCAGCAGTGCTGGCAAATGTTTAACAATCAGATCTCTGGAGGGGCAGGGTGTATTATAACATAATTTTAAGTGTAATCTGATTTATCAATATTTTCCCTCTCACTTTATTAAGTCTAGAGAAGCAGCAAAATAATAAACTAATTTTTCATTTATCTGAGTACTCGTCTAACAAGCTTCCCTCAGTTTCACCACAAGAAGTTTGGCTGTTTTTTGGTGAATTTTTTCTGCTAAAGCAACTCAAGAAGACAATCTAAAATGGGATGAAGGGATTACAATATATTACACTCTCTAAACACTAAAGTACCAAGTTGTTTGAGTGATATTTTTCTATATATATAGCAAAGATCCCACTGATAAATTAGTTTGATTCACTGAAAACAAATTGCTCTATCTATAATCATATCCATTATAAACTGACGAGTTTGATCTTATGATTTTTAGGTATAGTTGACTCTTCAATTAGTCCATTTCTCTATAAGTTTTCTTGATGATCAGGAACAAAATTAATGAAATTCAAATAGTATATTTCTTTCAAGAGTATTTTGCTATTTAGAAAATATGATTTTATATATATTTACTATATTTAATTTTCTTAATGAAATAATGCAATATAGCCTTAGTACTTACATAGAATAGGCAAAGACTCTGATATTTTATCATTTTGTTGTTGTTCAGTTGGGTCAGACTCTCCATGATCCCATATGGGATTTTCTTGGAAAAGATACTGGAATGGTTTGTCATTGTCTTCTGCAGTGGATTAGCAAACAGAAGTTAAGTGACTTGACCAAGGTCACATAGTTAGTAACTGTCTAAGGACGGATTTAAACTCAGGCCTTCCTGACTCCAGGTCCAGCACTCTATCCACTGTACCACCTAGATGCCTCTATCTTATCATTTCAAAGCCTCTAAATTTTCCTCCTACCAACAAAGATCTCAATTTTTTTTTAAATTTTACTTAGTATATAGTCATATATGAATCAAATAGCCTCTCAGAGGATTTATACATGTAGACAAATCAGCCTGAGTTATTTTTAAATATCTTTGATCCCATCTAATTGATTCAGAATTATCAGCAATTGAATACCCAGGTTGTGCTGGGATAAAACCCCAGTTTGTTGTAATTGCTGGGGTTAAAAAGGTAGTCCCTATTTTTATAGGTTTTAATGTTCTAAAGGATCCTTGTTCTTAAAATTGGCCAAGCTTATTGAATCTTAAATGCTGAAATAAACAAGATTTTATTTTTTTAATTTTTTTTTATTTTGTTAATGAGAAAAGTCGAATAGGAAATTGGACTACTTCCATGAACTATTTCATTAATTATGAATTAAAACTATAGTTGTGATATTTATCAATGTGCTGTTTATTAGTAATTTTCTCACAAAGACAAAAATATATTAGTACCAAAATATAATAATTGATACAAGAAGCAGTAATTGTATGACTTGAATTTATTCATGCTTATTCATAATAGTTCATATTTTATGCAATGATTATATGGCAATTAGCTAACTCAAAGAATAATGCATTTACTTTATTCATTGTACTTATGGGTTTTCTCTTATTAGCATTTTATTACTTCTCACTAATTAAAATTTGTAAAGTCATTTGCAAAAATGATTATTCATTTTAAGTATTTCAGTAAGCAAATGTGAAAATACTTTAAAAAAATTTTTTTAATTTGTAATTATTAAAAAAATTCCTTTTTTTGAAATAGATTTTTTTTTTTTTTGCTTTTTGCTCTTCTTAATAAAATGTTCCTTAAAGGGAACTAACCAAGTGAAGTTGTTGCAGTAATTATATATGCAATCCTATTCATCAATCGATTTGAAAGCTTCTTATAGATATTAAGCCATGTTATTTCTGTTTAAGAAAAAATAAACAGAAGAACAGATAGAAAAGGCAAGGTGCTTTTAGCCGGCTCGTGAATAAATGAATAAATAAGTGAATATAAAAAAGTGTAACCCAGACTGGGGCATGCTCACTGTGCCTCATGGGGAGCCTTCTATGTCCCCACCACATGGGTAGGGTAGCCTCCTCTAACTGGGGGCCTACAACTTTAAAACTGGCGAGAACAAGCTGGTCACTTTCTTTTCTGCTATCTTTTGAGCTACACTCCTAGCTCCTGCATTCAGCATGGATTCCATGACTTGAACCAGTGATTGGAGGGGTGGGAGTGGGGGTGGGGAATGGACTTGTTCTTCCTTGCTCTCTCGTTTTTAAGCCAGCTCCAAGGAATGGACCTGGGGGTGTTAGTTTCTCTTCTGTGTTCTTTCTCAGTTTCAGATACCTGAGGAGATCTTCAGCAGATGGTAGCTGGAGCTCTGAAAAACTTTGAGCCAGAAGAGCAGGTAGGGTGGTACAATCAGCCACCCAATATGGATGCCCTGAGAATCCAGGATGCCTAGGACTTATGCCCTAGAAGAGTTTGGATTTGGACCTAGGACTAAAAACAAACAAAAACCCCTTATTTTCAATTTCATTTTTAATTCAGTATTTTATTTTTCCCCAATTACATGTAAATTTTTTAAACTTTTTTATTCTTTCACTCTTTCCTTCCCATTTCTCCTCATTTAGAAGGCAAGCAATTTGACATGGGTTATACATGTGTAGTCATGCAAAACACATGTCCATATTAGTCATGTTGTCAAAGAAAACACCCTTATTTTTATTTTAAAATTTTACTTTTTACTCCTTCCATCTTCTGGCCCTCACAGAGAACTTTCTCCCTCCTGATGATACAGCTCCTCTGAATACCTTTTCTAGGACTGGTTACATTTTCATTCAATCAAAATTCTAGCAGCAGTTCTCTATCAGGCCCCAAAATTGTCTTCTGTCCTCAACAATGCAGAACTTGACTAATTGTCTTTTTCTCCTCTTCAATTCCTGCCCTCATAGTAGAGGGCTTCTCTCAATACCCTAAATTTCATTTTTCTAATCCCCCATTTCATCTCAGTTGTGAGTTGGTGATATGTTTGATTTTGCCATCACTCACAAGTATTCTATTTTCATGCTCATGATCTCTGAAATTGTGTTATGATAATCTTTATTTATTCCATCTGTCCTTTGGCAAAAGGACCCAAACCCTGTTCTTAATCCTCACCATGAACTCCAATCCCTCTATGCCTCATTCCAGTTATTTCCTATGTCATACACACACACACACACACACACACACACACACACACACACACACACACACTTGCTATTCTCTCCCTCATTCCCTATTTTGATTGTTTGGAGAACTTGTCCAATTCTTGACACTCGTCCCTGGCCCCAATAATCAAAATGCCTTGAAAAGCCTCAACTTTGCATTATTCCCGCCATCTTTACTTTCATACCTATCAATTTCATGGTGAACAAAACCGGAGAAAATCATGAAACCATGATAACTGGTTCCACTACAAATTTATATTGCATCATATCATCTCAACTGGGCCCTTTCCATTTTAAGATAATTGTTCTATATCTCCCTAATCAAATTCACTATCTCACTTACCACAGCAGCTTTCTAGAACTTTTCATCTCTTGTCAAACTTTCTATGACATCTCCTCCACCATTTGTGTTGAGAAACTTGCCTTATATTTTAGTGAAAAAAAAAAGTGAAGCTATATATTGAGAGTTACCTCTTCCCCTCTCCTCCTAATCTCACAGTGCTCAGATGTCCTCCATAACTATCTCCATCTTCAGCCATTTCACATAAAGAGGTAGCACTTATCCTTGCAGAGGTAAACCTTCTGCATGTACCAATGATACCACTGCATCCTATCTTTTTCAGCAGCTGTCCCCCATCAACATTCCCATTCTGTCAATAATCTTCATTTTCTCCCCATCTCCTGGCTGCTTTCCTACTGCCTACAGAAACAGCAATAACTTCCCCATGCTTAAAACTGACTTTATACCCACTGACTACCACCCAATCTTTCTTCCATGTTGTAGTTAAACTCCTTGAGAAAACCATCTATAATTAGGGGGTCCATTTCTTTTCCTCTCACTCTTAACTATATGAATTCTGACTTCTGAAGTCATTCTTCTGACACTTCTTTCTTCAAAGTCACCAATGATCTTTCAATTTCCAAACACACAAAATTTCTAATATAAGGAGCGATGTAATAATATCCAAGTTATCCTCCTGGTGAATCACTTCAAATCTACACTTCCCTTTTCCTTTCATACCTTATCCTATCTCTGATATTGCTGTGCCAAACTTAGATTACTCCCACCACCCACTATTTGTGTTATTACTGTGCTCCCGAGTAATGCTGGAGAAAATCAAGAAAATGGTACGACTGCAACTGCTACAAATTTGTATTTGATAACTTCCACTGAGTCCTTAATGTTGTAAAATATTACTTTTATATTTCTCTAACTCGGCATCTCACTCATCACTCAAACTCTCAGCTGAGAACTTTGCTTCACATTTTACTGAAAAAAAAAAATTGAAGGCATTTACTGAGTTTCCTCTTTTTCCCTCCTCCTCAACTCATATTTTCCAGATACTCTTGGCTGCCATATCTAGTTTTACCCTTTTCTCTCATAAAGAGGATTCCCTTCTCCTTGCCTAGGCAAACCCCTCTACAAGCACAACTGATCCCATTCTATGCTGTCTTTTCCAGCAGATTGTCTCTCTTATCTCACCCACTCTCTCAGTGGTGTTCAAGCTCTCTCCTTGTCTACCAGGTAATTCCCTAATGCTTACAAATATGCCCATGACCCCCATCCTCAAAAAAGCCCTCAGTTGATCCAATACATTCTTGCGAGCTATTTTTCCATATCTCTCCTCCTTTTTGTGACTCAAGTCCTTGGGAAAGTCATCTGCAATACGTGTCTCTTCTTTATCTCTTCTAAATCTTTTTACTTACTTCTCTACAATGTCACTTCTGACTTCATTATTCAACTATTCTCACCACAGTAACTAATGATCTCTTAGTTGCCAAATCTAATGGTATTTTTCTCAATCCTCATCCTTCTTGACCTCTCTATAGCCTTTAATATTGTTTATCACTCTCTGCAATTTTCTCTTCTCACTAGTTTTTCATGGCATTCCTTTCTCTTATTCTACTACCTGTCTGATCCCTCTTTCTCTTTAGTCTTTGCTGGATCATTTTCTCGATCACTCCAACTATGTGCGGCCCCCCCCAGAAGGCTCTGTCCTTATCTTCTTGCTAATCTCATCAGCTGACTAAGATTCCATTATGATCTCTGTGCATCTAATTCTCACATCTATGTGGTTTGACCTCCCTACTGCCCTTCAGTCTCATATCTTGAACTGCCTATTTGAAATCTCAAAATGCATGTCTTGTAGACATCTCCAACTCAACATGTACGAACTCATTATTTTTCCTCCTGCCCAATTCTTACTCTCTCTTAATTTCTTTATTGTTTTTGAGGATACCACCATCTTTCCAGTCACCCAGACTCACCTTGGAGCATCCGTGAATTCTTACACTTTCTCATCCCACCTATATCAAATCTGTTTTCAAGTCCTGTCAACAAGCTATGGACATTCTAACCTCTTCATTGGTATTATTCCAAATTGCTTTCCAGAATGATTGTACTAATTCCAACAACAATGCATTAATTTGCCCATATTTCCACATTGACTATTCTCATATTTTGTCATTCTTGCCAATTTGCCGAGTGGAAAATGAAACTTCAGAGTTGTTCTGATTATCATTTCTCTAATTATTAGTGATTTGGAACAATCTTTCCCATGGTTGTTAATTATTTGCAATTCTTTTGAGAACAAACTCATTTTTTGTTCTAATTCACTTGTTTATTTGGGCATAGCTTTTGATCTTAAATATTTCAGTTAGTCATCTATATATCTTAGATATTAAACCCTTATGTGAGAAATTTGATATAGTTTTCCTATTTGAATTCTTTCTTTCCTATTCTAGATGCATTAAATTTATTCATATTGATATTTTTTAATTTTATGTAATTAAAAATATATTTTATCATTTTATCTTTTGCAGTTATTTATATCCTTGTTTAGTTAAGAATATATATATATATATATATATATATATATATATATAATTTTGCTTTTTGGCAGGACAATTGGGGTTAAGTGACTTGCCCAAGGTCACACAGCTAGTAAGTATGTCAAGTGTCTGAGGCCAGATTTGAACTCAGGTCCTCCTGACTCCAGGGCCACTGCTCTACTCGCTGCGCCACCTAGCTGCCCCATATATTTCTTTTAATAGCATAAATTTTAATAGTGTGAACTAACTAAAACCTGACTTTTCCCCTTTTAATATGCCCCTTGCAGACCTCTCCTGTGGAGGACACTAACCTACTTTCTTTAACCTATGGAGAAAGATAAAAGGTCAGAAAACTTCCCAGATAATTTTTTCTAATGCAAAGCCAGCCTTCTTATTCTTGATTGGGTGAAGACAGGTAGGTGGAACATTGGATAAAGCTGGAGTCAGGAAGATCTGAATTCAAATCTTAATTCAGAACACTTACTAAGTATAGTGCTTGGGTAAGTTGCTTAACTTTTGTCTACCTGAGTTTCTTCTTATGTAAAATGAATGTAATAAAAGAGACTATCTCCAAGGTTATAATGAGAATAAGATGATCTTATAAATTTCTGGAAACATCATCATGATTAATATTAAAATTATCTGTATTTTCCAACTGTATGACCTTGGATAAGTCATTTAATCCCTCAACCTCAGCTTTTTAAGCTACAAAAGACTCTTGATTCAGAAGATACAGGTTTGAATCCCAGCTTTAATACATACATACTTCCTATGTGCCCTTGGGCAAAGTCCCTTCTACTCTCAGACATTCTTGTTTCTTATCTATACAATATGGAGTTGAATAAGATGATTTCTAAAGTACCCTTCAGTTCTAAATCCAGTGACTCTCTGGCTACATGCCTACTGTCTGAGGATCAATACTTTAAATCACTGATCACCCAGAGGTTACTCATCAGTTATTGAATTGTTTGGTCTTAGCAACTTATGAAGCATGTACTAAGGCTCTTTAAGAGGAGGGGTCATTGATTTAGATAGAGAATCAGCAAGGGGCATTAACTACAACTGAAGGGACAGTGATAAAACCCTTATCAACTGAGATTCTCTTTGACTCCTCCAAATCAGGGCTGTTGAATCCCTTATCAACAAATCACTTAACTGATTCTTTGTCATTGTTGTCATACACCTGGATTTACAATGAGCTGTCACAAAAGCCTAGTTCGCTCTAATTTCCCTGAGGTACATTTGATGTGTGGTGTTTATTTCATTTTGAATGGGAGAGATTTAACCTATTTTGATGAAATTCATCTCATAATAAATTAAGAATAGAACAATTGAATTTTAAATGAACAACATAACCTTGATGTGATCCACTCATTCCTGGCCACACCTCCTTTGAAATGGGTGAAGTCACGATTTTTGCCAGTCTGTAGGAAGACCTCAATTGGGAGAGGGATTTAGCTTTGAATGTGAATTTAACTGTGGAATCAAGTTCAACTTGCATGTTTAACCATATGAAACTCCTGTAAAGCCAAAGGCTGTTTCAATCATCCCCTCAGCAGCCATTTATTGAAGTCCATAAATCACTTAAATATCAAAACACTGTGATATCTTCTGCTTTTAAATAATGCCTTGCAGCAGTTCATCTTTTAAAAAATCTTCCTGAAGCAACTTGAAAGTCCACTGGAAATAGAGCCCCATGAAAACCACCATCACCACCGGGGATGCTGTGGGATAACGATATCTGATTATATGGTGGAGCGGCACAATAATAATTTGCAATCTGTCATGTGTGAAATCTGGCATTGAAGCAGATAAACCCAGGCTGCTGCAATGTTCACTATCTCATACCATTTGATGTAACAGCAGAGTGTTTGATAGTGTATAATAAAGCTCAATGCTTCATATTGGCATAAACATGATCACTGTAAATAATAACACATTTATTTAGCACTTTAAGGCTAAAATAATGATAACGTAACAGTAGCTGACATTTATGTAACACTTTAGAATTTGCAAAGAGCTTTATAGGCATCCCTTTATACGAGTGTCTCTATTGCCATGGGAGGGAGGTACTTAGGATTTCATTGTCTCCATTTTACAAATAAGGAAATTAAGAGCTCAGAGGTTAGATGACTTGCTTTGGGTTACACAAGAAGAAAATGCTGTGGCTATAAAGGGAACTGCGGTTTTTCTTACTCTCAAACAAGGTTTTTCCCCACTCTGCTTCTCCAAAGAAGGTCCTCCCAAATAAGTTCCCAAATAGGAACTTACAAAAAATGTATTTGTGTTATAAGGATCAAATCAAAGGATAAATAGTTTAAATATAAATAATTAATTACAAAGAAAACAGACATCATTGCACTTTGTTCAAGTATTACAAAGCAACAAAAAAAAGTTAACATTTCCATAGAGCTTCAAGGTTTGCAAATCACTTTCCAAAGGTGATGTCTTTTGATCCATTGAATTTTAGTTAGCCTTGTTTAGTTTTAGGCACTCTCCTGTGGCCTTTTCTCTGTCTCTGCTGAATATGGAAAAGAAACCTAAGGATGAAGATACAAATGAGTCAGGTCATGACACTGTCTTACTGAGTAATACCCCCAGGTGTCTTTCTCACAATAAAATCACAGTTGTGAAATGCTTCTGTTGAGTGACACATATATGGAAATTAGATCTCTTCCTTGAACTCTGGAGGAAAAAAAAACACCCCAAATGTACTTTTCAAGTATAAAAACCCAGATGTTGACTCCAAAAAAAAAATCTTGTTTTTTTAAGTCTTTGGCACTTAATACTAGTATTAAAGATCAATATATCAGAAAACCACACGGGTAAAAAGACCCTTTGTTCCTGGTCAATTGAAAAGGAAGAATTATGGAGGGTGTCTATTTAATAAATTCTAAGTTCAGGGTTTAAAGGAGAGACCAATAGGAGGCTGAAATCTGGTTGGGGAAAATCGTCCTCTTTTATATGTATAAAAATCTGGAGAAGTATATGTGCATACACATATAAATAGATATCAATCAATATTTGTTAAGTACATACTATACAGCAGACACTGTGTTGGGTGCAGAAGATACAAAAGAGAGGCAAAAAACAATCTTTGCCTTCAAAGAGCTTACAGTCTGATTGGTAAGACAGTATGCAACCAAATATATAGAGTAAGATATACATATATACATGATAAATAGAAGATAATTAGCAGAAGGAAAGAACTGGAATTAAGACTAGTTTTTGAAGGCTTCCTGTAGGAAGTGGGAGTTTGGTTGGCATTTAAAGGAAACCAGAGAAGTCAGTAATTGAAATGGAGGGAGAACATTCCAGGCACCAAGACAGAAAAAGGCCTGGAGCCAAAAGGCTTGTTCCTACAAAGGCCGGGAGGCCAGTATCACTGTTTCATAGAAAAAGTATTAAAGAGTAAGGTATATGCATGCTGGAAAGATAGAATGTTGATAGATAATGAAATATTTTGAATGATAATTTTGTTTTATTTGATCCTGGAGACAATAGAGAGTCACTAGATTTTATTGAGCAGGCAAGTGATGTGATTTGACCTATGCATTTGGGAAATCGCTTTAGAAGCAGAATGGAGGATAAATCAGAATGGGGAAAGACTTGAGGCAGGTAGACTCACCAGCTGGTTATTACAGTAGTCTAGAAGTGAGGTGATGAAGGCCTACACTAGGCCAGAGGAGAGAAGAGGGAATGAATGAGAGTTGTTGCAAAGGTGAAACCCAAAAGCTTTAGGAACAGTTTATAAATAGGTGGTGAGAGATAGTAAGGAGTCCAGAATGACTCCTAGGTTGTGAGCTTGAATAACAAGGAAGAGGAGGCTGTTGCCCTTTATGCTAATAGAAAAAGTATGAGGCAGTTTAGGGGAAAAAATAAAAAGTTTCATTTCATACATACTGAATTTAATATGTCTATTAGACATCCAATTTGAGATAGCTAAAAGGCAGTTGGAGATATGAGATCATGTCATCAATATCATATTCATATACATATGGATATATGCATTTGTTTGTATATCTGTGTATATCTCTGCATATGGCTCAAATTTCACTGGTGCAGAGAGTGTCTTGTTTAGGATACTTCCTCTAATAAGTGGATCAGCAACTATTGCACAACATATCAAGTTAGAAAATTATTAAGTGGTTAAGTGATTCACCCAGGGTTACATAAGTCAGTGTGGCAGGACTTGAATGCACATCTTCTTAAAAATGAGGCTAGCCTTTTATTTTACTACAAATATTGATAGATAACCGATAAATAGATATCTTAATCAATCAGCTTTTATTAAGTGCCTACTATGTGCCAGGCACTGTGCCACAAACTGGGAACAAAAAGACTGAAGCAAAAACAAGTCTGGCCACTAAAGAGTTTATTCTAATCAGAGGCAACATGACAAAATTTATTTAGAAGGCAGAGCATCATATGAACCTTGAAGGAAACTAGGAATTTTAAGAAGCAAAGATCTAGAAGGAGTATATTTTATGCATGGAGGATAATAATGGCAAAGTCAAGATTATGGGAGATCAAGGGCAGTGTGTGAGGAAAATGGAGAAGCCCAACATGGCTAGATCACACACATTGTGCATGAAAGGGGAGGTGGTTTAGTTTCAGGTTGTCTCAGACTTTAAATGCCAAAGAGAGGACTTTGTATGAGTGGGAAATTGGCATAATCAGATTTGTGCTTTAGGAATCTCTTTGGCAGCTATGTGAAAGATATACAGCAAAGAATGTAGATACCTGAGGCTGAGAGACAAACTACAAAGCTATTCCAATAGTCCAAGCATGAGATGATGGAAGAAATAGTTTAAATGACTGTAAATATTTGTAACACATTTTGCTTTTCTTGGCCTCTTAATGGATGGGGCAAGGGGAAAAAGAGGCAGAGAAGTCAAATCTGAAAATAAAATGTGACCCAGCCTTTGAGCATGCCCAGTTTGTCTAACATGGAGCTCCCTGTATCTCCTACTCCTTGCTTATGTAGAGGTAGCCTCTTTGATTGGCTGTCTGTATCTTTAAAAGTAATGAAAGGGACCTTTTTGATCTCTTTTTCTGCCATCTTTCCCTGTGCTTCTAGCTATTGTGTCTGGCTGGGATTTTATAAAGTGGATTAGTAAGAGAAGAAGGCTTGCATTTCCTCTACTCTTCCTCTTTTACCAAGGTTCTGAGAAATGGGCCTGTGTTGATAAGCAAAATGGCCTTTGTTTTGTTTGAGTAATTTAGTGTATTTCATTGAGCCTTACTAGGTGCTAAGCCCCAGGCCCGAACCCCTATTATGTGTAAATCCTGTGTGGGTGTGGATTGGCAACTAAAGTGGGGCCCAAGGTGAGGCTAACTCCAGGGAGGGCTTAGTTTACATGTCTGGGACAGCAGAGGCTCTTAGACCACGTGGGTTTAAGTCATCTCTTTGTGACTATTTTAGGACGCTGAAAAAGATATAAAACCAGGGCTTGGCCTCCTCTTCCTTGGAGCTCATTCCCATAGCAGTGGTGGCGAGAGTGACTCTAGGCCAGCCCGTGTTCTGAGCTCCCGGGCTGAACTTAGATGTTGGTAATTATGAACCTGTATTGGGTCTGTCTGTTGATGTTCGTAGTTTGTTTGTAATTTGCTCTGAAGTTCAGTGTGCTGGTCTCTTCCCCTGAGCTAAGTGAATGATATTTGTATACTGAATTAAAGTAAGCTTGTCAAACCCTTTCACCTTGCTTTCCTTAGTTAAGCAGATCAAAAGAATCTGTGCCGTTGGCAGCTTTCTGGGTGCTGGCTGTGGGTGGATCTTACACCTCCACAGAAGCTGCTAGCTGGATTGTCGAAACAGGGCCTGAGGGTGTTTGTTTCTGTTCTGTGTTGTCTGCCCTCAGTTTTAGAGGTCAGAAAAGGCAGTTTGAGCCACTGCAACTTTAGAACCAGAACTGCAGGCAGGGTGGTGCAGCCAGTTACACAGTCATGGAAGCCCTGAGAAGCAAGGGTCCTGGTGACTTGAGTTTTGGATGCTTTTGATTTGGACTTGGAACTGTATTCTATGGGAACTGAACTAAGCTAAGAACCAAATTCTCTTCCTCTAGGGAATGGGATTATGCTGCCTATGTTTTAGTGAGAGCATGTTTATAATTTTTATTATCTTTTGAAATAAATATTCCTCTCTTTGTAAAAACTCTACTGGTACAAAAATAAAGTCTAATTAAAGAAAAAAAAAAGGTGAGATGAGTGTGTAAATTCGAGAGATGCTTTTGAGATATAAATATCAAGATTTTGCAATTAAGTAGATGAGTCAATGATGACACTGTAGCTGTAAAGCAAGGTGCCTGGTAGAATGACCTCGACAGTAATAAGAAAATTCTGAAGAAGGATAGATTATGAAGGTGAGATGATAACATCAGTTTTAGACAAATTGAATTTGAAATGTTTATTGGACATGGAGTTTGAAATGTGTAGGACATAGTTTGGAAACTAGAATTCAGGAGAGAGAATAGACCAGATGTAAAGATTTTGGATCTTTCAGCATAGAGATGATAATTAAACCCCTGTGAATGAATTGGTAACCATAAAAGAGAGACAAAAGAGGCAACCAAGACAAGACCTTGTGATACACCTAAGTTATGTGGCGTGTTGTGACTGGAGATCTGGCAAAGGAAACAGAATGATCAGCCAGTCAGATGTGTAGGATGGATATAAAGAGAGAGCAGTGTCAAAAAACAGAGAAAGGAGAGTGTCCAGGAACAGATGATGCTCACTATGTCAAAGTTGTAGAGGTCAAGAAGAGGAATTTGGAAAGGACACCAGACTTGATGATTAAGAGATAATTGGTGACCTTGGAAAGAGTAGTTCCCTTTGACTGGTCGGGGTAGAAGTCAGACTGCAAAAATTTGAGGAGTGAGAAAGGAAAGAGGAAGCGAAGGCAATGAGGATAGACAATCCCCACAGGACTTACCTAAAAAATAAAAGAGAGATATAGCTTAAGGGTAGCTTGAGGAGATAGGTAGATGATAGATAGATAAATAATATTAAAGAATAATTTAAAAATTAGTGTACATATTACTATATATGGGCTGTATATAAACAAGTGTATCCCATATACATATATGTGAACACACTTAGCACAATATGAAATAGTATATCTTGATTGCTCTCTTTGCTTGTTTTCGCGTTGCTATCATCGTACTTTTTCTTGCCCTACTCACGAAAATGGTGCCTTTTATGTATATACCCTGAAACCTAACTGTCTAGACAGTCTCAACTCTCACAGGGGGCTTGCTTATAAACTTAGAATACCGACTTACTTGCCTCCTCCACTCCCTGCATAAAAACAGCTGACTGATATATTCCACTGCAACTGATTTTGAAGTTTATATGGAATTACTTAAGGTACAAGAAAGGTGCTTAGATTGTGATTGCCTGCCAAAGCATGCTATCGCCATAAACAATAATATTTTTTTGAGGAAAGGCATTAGTTTTGACTTTATGTTTCTGCTTTGATGTTTTTATAGTGTTTTTGCTAAGGAGCCAATTTAGTGACTTTGTGATTGACTTTCTATCATTTAGTCTTTCCTTTTAGGGGTAAGGAAGCTACTGGAAGAGATTTGCAGCCATTTTTTTTGTTGTTGTTCCTGAGAACTAGATTCCTTTTTCCCCCTGAAAATCATTAGCAGAAGAGAAGTGTTAGTATACCTCTCTAAAAGTAAAATCACATCAGCTTTATGAAGTTTGCATTCACATTCACCAAACTCCGTTAGAGTTATGTTTATACCTAGAATAATAATAATAATAATAATTGTTTTTATTATTATTATTATTATGATAACTGTTAATAAGGTGACTAGATGACACAATGGATAGAATGTTAAATCTGGAAGACCTAAGTTCAAATCCAGCTTCAAATATTTAATAAATGTGTAACTCTGGACAAGTCACTTAACCTATCGATCTCAATGTCCTCATCTGAAAAATGGGGATGATAATAGTACTTACTCCTCTTCTAGGGTTATTATGAGGATAAAATGAGAAGATGTTTGTAAAATATTTTGTAAACCTTAAAGTGCAATATAAATTCAATTTACAATAATAGTTGGTATTTACATAACACTTTAAGGTTTGCAAAGCACTTTACATATGCTATCTCATTTAATACTCACAACAGTTGTGTTGGGTAGGTGCTGCTATTATTCTTACTCTACTGATGAGCAATCTAAAGATTGCCCAAAGTCAAATACCTAGTAGTCTTCCTGAGTCCTAGGATAACACTAGTCAAATTCTTAGGAGCCTGTTCCAGGCAAATGCAATGCAATGTAATATAATGCAATACAACACAATGCACATTAAGGACCAAATTAGAGAAAACAATACCCAGAAGGAAGATGTAGGCCAAGGGTTCAGAAAGGAAGAGGATGACAATGGTGGAATTGATACCACACATTAAAGCTGGTGGGGAATGAGGAGTTGGGTGACCACATGTGAGTAGCAATGATCTCATCAATAAGCCTTGGTACTACTTATATAGGCAGTATTGAAGTAAAAATGGGCTCTGTTTTCTCATTTTGCTAATCGTATGATTTTCACTGTGGGATTATAACTTAGAAATTTATAAAACTTCTAAAATTAAATGTAAATTTCAAACAAAAATTGGGCATTATTGACAGAAATATTATTAGATAGTTAAGATTTTAAGTCTGTTTTTTTAAAATATTGGGGATTGCAAATCAGTTTCTAGAAAGTTCTAGAAAAATTGCTAAGTGGGAAAATAGCCAGGGGAAAAAATTTCCACTTGAAACCACTTTACTGATCATGAAGCCACTGAAAGGCCTTCTCCTCCCACCAAAAATAAAAGTAGGAAGAAATGAGAATAGAAACACAAAAAGTTAAATTCAAGAAAATGTCCTTGAGACATATCATGATGACATTGTAGGTTTAGTAACCCTAGAATCTCTAATTTGGTGCTTTCCTAGACAATCCCAGATGGTTATATGGAGCATCATCACCCCTGACTAATGAAGATTCATTCACTACCCCTTTCCCAAAGCACCTTCATTCAACACCATCCAGTCTCCCTACCTGATTGGGTTGGGTACACATGAAGTACTAGGGACGTTTCCTAGAACATTCTGTCTCTTTACTCATCAGGTCTCTAGACTTGAGCTTTTGACTAAGAGGACTAGGTACCATTAACCAGGTAGTTTGGCCTCAGTACCTAGTATCTAGTCTGAATTGTGTCTTTTTCCATCTCTGCATTTCCATCTCCATCTCTCCCTCCTCCATTTAGGGGTGATGGTGCCACATAAATGCCACAGGAATTGTCAACTCTGATTGTGAAACAGGTGGGCCTGTTAGAAGGTAGTTTATGACTAAAAATATGAGAATTTCTGGCCTGCCTTGTCTCACCTAAGTCAAGACTGTCAGGGAAATTTTATTCTCCATCTCAAAAGGTGGCTTATATCTAGAAGATGAAATCTACTAGGTATACTTGCTATATTACTTAGCTATATATTCCACCTTATATGGGGGAAAAATAGCTTTTATACAGCCCAGATAAACTTGTACTGAAGAAGATGGGACATAGCCTGTGACTTAACCCACTTAACAATCACACTGCAAAGAATTTCAACATGGCTGAGATTCCCCTACTAAAAGTGTAGCCAAGTCCTTCCAGAAACTTCCTGTCTTCTCTAGTCTACTCCACTGAGGTGAATGATACCCTGCCTACCATTAAAACCTAGGAAGCCCATAAACATTTCCTTATCCTTGAAATTACTAGGGCATTTTGCTACTCTCATCCCAAACAAAAATATGATCTCAATTAAGAACTTTTGGAACTCAAAAGAATTAAGGAATATGATCCTTCAAGAAACCCAAGTTGTTAAAGTATCTATGGAAGTATGGAAGAAGTAACAACAAGGTGTGGGTGAGGGGGGTTTGTTAATAAACATTTGAAAGTAATTAAAGCAGGGGAGTGAGAAGAAGAAGGGAATAAGCATTTATACAAATCCTACTGGGGCAGCTAGGTAGAACAGTAAATAGAATGATAGGCCTGGAGACAGGAAGACCTGAATTTACTTCAGTTTCTGCAAATGTAAAGTGAGCTGAAGAAGGAAATGGCAAACCACTCCTGTATCTTTGCCAAGAAAATGCCAAATGAGGTCATGAAGAATTGGTCACTACCGAACAACAGTGAATTATAGCATACATGCGCCAGGAACTATGTTCATCTTCTTATAAAAATTTTCTCATTTTATCTTCACAACAACTCTGACAGGTACTATTATTTTCATTTCACAGTTGAGGAAATCAAGGCTGGCAGAGGTAACTTACCCAGGGTCACATAGCTATTTCCTAACGCTGGATTTGAATTCAAGGTCTCCTGAATCTAGGCCTAGTAGTCTATCTACTGCCCTACTTAGCTGTATCTGTGACAATAATAATATAATAATAAACTCTAAATCAATTTCAAACAAAACAAAATAAACAAATGCAGTATGACATGGAGGTACCCTGCTCCTGTGAGGGGTTCCCCTCTCATGCTATATTCTCCAAACCTGTAGTTGGGAGCAGCCTCCTTTGACTGGCTACATAGCAGGATGAGACTCTGTCATTTAAAAACTGCCAGACCAGGATATGTCTTACTTTCTGAATGTGTCCAGAGGCCAAAGATCACTCACAGCTCACCCACAGCAGGGGCACCATGAACTGAGAGAAGCTTTGTTGTTGTTGTGTACCCTGGCTTGGAGAGATGGGCCTAGAGTCTTTCTTTTTCTGATGACATCTTTTTCCTCAGTTTCAAGTGCAGGTGGTGATTCTCCACTGAACTCAGGAGCTTGAGCCATGGTGACCTTCTCATCAGATTTCTAGGCAAGATGTTACAGCCAGCCAGTCAGGGAATATGGGAGAAGCCAGAGGTCCTGGAACTCAAGGCTGATGAGGTTTTGGATTTGGAATTGGGGACTGTGTGATATAAGAACAGATCTAAGCTATCAACCCTTCCCCTTCTCAGAAACTGAGATGATAAAGAGGTGTTAAACCCCATGCGTTGCAGAAATATGAGTGTATGTTTGTGATTATACCTTCGAAGTAACTGTTCCTTTGTAAAAGCTGATCTAAAAGTTAGTGTCTAAATGGAACTGGGATGAGGGTGTTGCGCTTTCATGGTTTGTGGCGGGAGTTGTTGCCTCAAAGAATTCAGAGTCAGACCACCTCTAATCCAAGTATAGGGAATAATGCCTCCAATGGGCCGAGCTCCAAGAGGAACCAGCAACTTAGTAAGACAACACTGGCAAATGTATAGTGTAATGATGCTGATTATATAACAGTAATTATGAATATCAAAAAGGCAGAAGGAATTTGTTAAAGGATTAGGTAATAGAAGAAGAGTCCCAACCTCAGCAGAACTGTGCCTGCAATTTCCCATAATGCATACAGAAAAGTCCATGGGGGGAGGGGCATATATGTATGATGATGATATTATAATAATCCTCTCTAGATCATAAATTAACCTAAAGGACAGCTTTTGCTATTACTGCTCAGGTGCCTTTTTAGGGAAAGTCCCTTCTATTGTTTTGGTGTCGCGTCCTTCTTGAACATCCTAGCTACTTTCTGATTGGCTGAGTATTGTGGTCCTGTGGGAGACTAGATGGATATGGTTGTGGTTGAGTGCATGGACACACCAGTTGTTTCTGTGGGAAATATAAGGAATGGGTCTGGAGGCATTGACTAGCTAGAGGCAGTGGCTGGGATCCCATCACAAGGACACGCCTGGTATTTCCGTGAGAAATAAGAGTTCATGGACACACCTGTTGTTCTTGTGAGGCAGTGAGGCATATGAGGAAGTTAGGTTATTGACTCAGGGCGAGGGGAGGTGGGGTGGAAGAGGAGTGGCTAGGTAGGATCAGTGGCTATATTGAGTTTGTAGGCCTGTGGTGTGCTTAAATCAGAACATGCTTATTGTTCAGTGAGGCCCATAAGGAAGTTAGAATATTGGGGCTGGGGGCAGCTTTATTGAAATTACATCAAGGAGACTCACCCACTACAACCAGGAGAATATTGTCAGTGGGGTTGAGAGCTGTTGACAGAGAGCCCGATAATGTTGAAGGCCCCTTCAAATCTGTCTATGATCCTATAAAGAAAAACTTTGACTGACATCAAGGCACATGGTTATAATACTACAGAAATGCAAAGCCAAATGAAAGAGAGAGAGAGAGAAAGAGAGGTCAAAAGAGAGAGGGTAAAATAGATACATTTGGAGAAATACTGATCAAAGTCAATTCATTAATAAAAAGTTATTAATCATTTAATATGTGCCAGGCACTGATTTTTAGGATACAAAGAGGAAAATAAACAAACAAACAAAAACAGTCTCAGCCCTCATGAAGCTTACATTTATATTGGGGAAAACAATATGTACACATATAATTAAATTCAAAATACAAAGTCATTAAAAAATAATTTTCCCAGGGAGGTACTGGCAGCTAGGGGATCAGAAAAGGGTTCTCAGTCGAGGTTACTCCATGGACTTCAATACCATAAGAACTAGATTCAATCAGGGTGGGAGTGAGGGTGGCCTGAAAGGGCTGTTTTGTCCTTTGTGTTCATTATGTTCCTATTCTTCATCTGAAAAATATATCTAAAATAAAGCTTCGTTATTGTATACAGAATACCTAGGCTTCCCCAAATAAGAGTAGCAAGGTATGCAACTACATTAGTTTGTTTAAAAATCACAAAGGAAAACAATATAAAAGTCTCAGAATGGATACAGAAGTATACCCCCCCCAAAAAAAAATCCGTACTCTGCAAATATATTGTTTGATAACAGAAGACTCACTTAATACACAGAAGGAGACCTGATCATATTTATCAACAACAATACACATCCAAAGAAATCTCTACAAGCAGTGGAAAAAAAATACAAACTGACAAAATTATTTAACTAACAAAAATAGTAATATACTTCAAACCTATTATTAACTTTGGTAATGCTTTAATACATGTATTTAAGAATGGAATATGTAATCTTTCCTAACTGTAAGAAAGAAAATAAAGTTAGAGTTTGAAATAAAATGTGCATTATAATGAACAGTACAAAAAATGAAGAATATTTTTAAAGCTACATATATTATTTTTAAAAAGTATTTATTTTTAAAGAGAAAGGGTAAAAAAAAATTAAGAAGAGGGAAGAGATAGAGAAACTGGCAATGTCAAGGGCAAAGCTCCTCTATTTTTTAATAGTATTTTTTCCCCAGATGTAACTGGAGAAATAGATGTCAACAAAAAATTTTAGTATTAATTTTTACAGGATTTTGAGTTCCAAATTTCCACCCCCTCCTTCCCCTCCCCTTTTCTGAAAATAGTAGGCAGTTTGATATAGTTTATATATAGGCTCTCTTGTAAAAATATTTCCATTATTATTCACAGTTGTGAAAGAAGAAACAGATAAAAAAAAATAGGATCACCTGAAAGAACAAAGTGAAAAAAAAAATATGTTTCAATCCACATTCAGGGTCCATCAGCTATTTATCTGGATATGAGTAGCATTTCCCTTCATGGGTCTTTTATATTGGTCTTGGATCATTGTGTTGCAGGGAAGAGCTGAGTCATTCATAGTTGATCATCACACAAAGTTGCTGATATTGTGTACAGTATTTCCTGGTTCTGCTCATTTTACTTTACATCAGTTTGTACTAGTCTTTCTAGGTTTTTCTGAAATTTTCCTGTTCATCATTTCTTATTGCATGGTAGTATTCCATTATATTCATATACCATAGCTTCTTCAGTCATCCCCTCAATTTGTAATATTTTGCCATGATGAAAAGAGCTGCTACAAATATTTTTGCACATGTACATCCTTTCCTCTTTTCTATGTTCTCTTTGGAATATAGCCCTGGTAGTGATATTGCTGGATTGGGCATAGTTCTAAATTGTCTTCTAGAATGTTTGGATCAGTTCACAACTCCACCAACAGTGCATTAGTGTCCCAATTTTCCCAAATCCTCTCCAGTCCAGGTTGGGGGTTTTTGGGGAAGGAGGAGTGCTGGTGTGGCAGGGAGAGGTGGTATCTTAGTATTATTTTCTTTTGCATTTCTCTAACCAAAAGTGATTTGGAGCACTTCTTCATACACCTCTAGACAGCTTTGATTTCTTCATCTGAAAACTTCCTGTTCATATCCTTTGACCATTTGTCAATTGGAGAATGGATTGTATTATTATAAATTTGACTCAGTTCTCTATATATTTGAGAAATGAGTTCTTTATCAGAGATATTTGCTGTCAAGATTGTTTCCCAGCTTTCTGCTTTCCTTAAACTCTTCTCTTCAAACTAAAATGACAATTAAAACTTGGGACACAAATAATGATAAATATATAAAATAGAAATATAGTTTTAAAATGGAAATATAAGATTCTGTATTCATTTGTTCTAGTATCTGAATTAATCTTAGAAAAATAAAATGCATACTTTATATTATACAATGGATAATAAAATTATTGAAAAAATATTAGTTATAAAAACAAACATTAATAGAGTTAATTCTGTGAAAAAATACAGGATATATCTAGAAACAAAATATATCAATATATTGCCTTTATGAAAGAGTTTAATGATATTTATGTGTGTATGTTTATAAGTTTGTTCTTTGATCATTCATTTGTGTATGACTCTTCATAACCCTGTGCACCATTCTGTCCGTGGAGTTTTCTTGGCTAAAGTGCTGGAGTGGCTTTCCATTTCCTTCTCCACTAGAATAAGGCAAAACAGAGCTTAAGTGACTTGCTTTGAGTTACACAGCTATTAAGAATATGAGGCCAAATTTTAACACATTTCTTCCTTACTGCAGGCCTAGCCTCTATCCACTGAGCCATCTAACTTCCTTCATGTATATGAAGACACTGATATAAAATTAGGTTAAACAAATACAGTGACAAAAATGATAGCAGGTAAACTAGAATTCAAATTACAAAAAAAAAAATAGGAAAGGAATAAACAAGGGCATTACATCATGGTTAAAGGAAAAATTAATAAATATTTAACAACTTTCATAGGCAGTGAAGTCAGCAATTAAGTTCATTAAAAAATTACTCATCATATAGAAACAAATAGAAAATAATAGTAAGGTACTTCAATACTTGCTGTCAGTATACAAAAAATCAAATTGTTAAATTAAAAATAAATCACAACTTTGGATTACTTTCTTAATAATTTGTAATTAATAACATACACACATAGAAAAAACTAAATGAGCAGAAAAGAACATGCATATATTCAAAAAATAAATATGGATCTCACAAATATAGATCACATTTTAGATTTTAGAAAAGATTTTCTTGAATTCAAAAAGTTAGAAGTTACCCAGAATTTTTATTATAATGAAATAAATTAGAATTAACAATATTCTTAGTAGAAGACATATAATTATATGGAAATAGAAAAGGGAACTATCAAGCAATGGTTGTGTTAAATAAGACATCAGAAAAAAATAACAAAACCCTCAAAAGTAATGGCAATACCATATGACAAAACCTATGAGATACAGCTATATATGTTCTTAATGGCAAACTTTTTCATCAAATGTATACATTAACCAAAAAGAAAAGAATTGATAAACCAGACATTCAACCAAGAAAAAAAGGGGGGAAGGGAATGAATTAGTCTTACATGTAAAGCCCCTAGAAAACAAGCAAAGTTATAACCTATTGCAATTTTAAGTGAGAATTAATTAATGAAACAAGGATTTATTAAATGATAGAGGTAGAGAGACATAGACTGACCGAGACAGACAATTTTTGCATTCCAGGAGTTTATAGTCTAAAAGGGCAAGACAACACGTGTAGGAGAGTATTGGCATATAAGAAATTTTGGTGAAGGTATTCATAAGTCTGTAGGTCAGTCAATTCATATGTCCTTTCCAGAATCAAAGGATTTGATTGATTTTCCCTGAGAAAAAAATGTGAGTTAGGATCTGAGCCAATTTAAATAAGTCAAGTGTGTTAGATTCTTTTCACTCAGTCACTGATTCTCAATTTTAGTGGGTGGGGGGAAGAATTTAGGGAGTTTAAAAGGTGAATGAATTAATTTCTCTAAGAATAAGGACATGGATTCCAGAAGTTTTCTGAGTGTAGATAGTGGGAAAGTCTTATCTTCTCCCTCTCCTTGTCATCTTTGAGAGATTCTATCAGTCTTAATGTATTCTTCTCTATACAAATGATTCTTAAATCTATATATTAATCAAACAATATTTATTAACCATTTATTAGGTGACAGGCACTTTGCTAAAGTTTGGCAATTTTATAAAAAGGCAAGAGATAGTCCTTGTCCTCAGGGAAATTAAAATCTAATTGGCAAACAAACATGTAGAAAATAAACTATACACAGCATAAATAGGAAATAACAGAGAAAAGGCACTAGAATTACCTGGCAATTCTAATGTGATTATTGTTCACTTGTTTCAGTCATGTCCAATTCTTCAGGGTCCCATTTGCAGTTTTCTTAGTCAAGATATTAGAATGGGACGATGGCTGGAAAGCAGGGACTAGCATGAGCTCTCCACCAAGTTCCTCCAAAAACCTATAAAAAAAATGGCTCTGAACCAATTCTAGAACTGCAGAAACCACAAAATAGCAGAGGGAAGCAAGGCTCCAGCCCAGGACAGCCTGGATGGTTCCTGGGTGAGATCTTTCGGGCAGGGAGCTGGGAGCAGGGAGGAGCGAGCAGTGCCCAGCATGAGCTACACGGACCAATCAGACCAGGAGCCAGGAGGAGCAGGCCCTAGTGCCCTGAATCAGTGGGCCGTGGCAGTTGCCAGACTTCTCAACCCACAAACACCAAAGACAACAGAGAAAGTTAGTGGGAAAAGCTGCTGGGGACAGGGTGATAGAGTTTGCAGTTCAGCCACTGCCCCAAGGGCAGCTGAGGTGGGATAGCTACAGAACTACAGTTGCAGTTGCTTCCTGCCCCAGGCCCACCTGGTGGGAAGAAATAAGTGGCAGATCAGATCAGGAGTGCAGAGCCTGCTGAAGATCTAAGTCCAGTCCAGGTTGGGGGTTTTTGGGGAAGGAGGAGTGCTGGTGTGGCAGAGCTGGCTGTAAGAGCTCTGAAATCAACAGCGCATCCCCTCAAGCTTGGAACAAAGTACTCTTTACTCTACAAGTAGTCGTACCCTGCTGAAAAACTCAAGGGTCAAGTAAGTTGGCTGGGACCATGGCCAGGCAGCAAAAATGCACCCAGATTTAGTCTCAGACTTTGGAATCTTTCTTTGGTGACAAAGAAGACCAAAACATACAGCCAGAAGAAGTCAACAAAGTCAAAGAGCCTACAACAAAAGCCTCCAAGAAAAACATGAACTCGTCTCAGGCAAAGGAAGAGTTCAAAAGGGATTTGGAAAAGCAAATTAGAGAAGTAGAGGAAAAATTGGGAAGAGAAATGAGAAGGATGAGAGAAAACCATGAAAAACAAGTCAATGACTTGCTAAAGGAGACCCCCCCCCAAAAAAATACTGAAAAACATACGAAAGAAAACAACACCTTAAACAATAGACTAACTCTAATGGCAAAAGAGCTCCAAAAAGCCAATGAGGAGAA